>JAXRJS010000080.1:0-335000 GCA_037127375.1 Dione juno | reverse complement strand
TTTTGCTCGAGAATTTATTGAAATGTAAGTTTTATATTGAAATAAATTTGGAACATATAAAAAAGAGATTTTTTTAAAGAGATACCTTCACGCTGTATCCCGCACATAGCAAGGTAGACAGAGGGAAGTGTTAAGACACTCCGTTCTTCACGCACCGCTTTTTGAGTCATGGCAGGTTAAGAAAGAAGAAAAGGTGCAAATGAAAATAAGTCATTCTCTCCGCGTGAGAATCGAACCCACAACCCGTCACTATTACAGGCAGATGTCTCTGCGCCATCATAATCCTGTTACTTACTTTCTAAGTACAAAGGTTATTGTAAAAGCTTAAACCTATTAAAGCTAGCTATTAACCTATTAAGCTTAAAGCCATCTGGTTAGACTTGAGATTTTATAACTTTATTGTTATAATTGACATCTTTATTTTTCTTTTTTTACTTTATTATTAAAAAAAAATAGGATAATTTTTTGCAGTTACTGTACATAGATTGTCGTAATAATAAAAACCTATAGCTTAATTTTCAATTCACAAACATGCAATGCAATGGTTGCAGGTTCAAACCCCGCTCATAGGAATGAATTATTTTCATTTTCACTTATCTAGTAAGATAATATTGGATACAGTGTGAGGATAAAATATGTCAACATAATAATAAAAAACAAGATTTAAATGTATAATTCAAAGAAATTTCTACGACAGTTGTACAGTCATCGTAATGCAGGTCATTGGTCATTGGAGACATCGTCTGATTACTGTTTAAGTAAACAGTTGTGTTTAGTAGGCCGTAGGCTGTATGTACCTACATTAATACTTTTATTTACAAGTCTGTTACCCACGCAATATCTTGTGAATGTCGAATTGAGAAGGAAAGTTAAAAGGAGAAAGGAGAGCTTAGTGTCCCGGCTCTATTTTCTAATTATTAAATATGTCACAGTGAGCATAAAGAAGATTATGCTCAAGTGCTTTGGACACGTCGAGAGAATGAGTGAGAAAGATTGGTAAAAAAGATATATGAAGCAAAAGTGAGTGGTAAGAGAGGTAAGGGGTAAGAGAGGTAAGGGGGCCAGCACAATGTCAGATATAGTAGAGGAGGTTCAAATAAAAAGCATGAGAACTCCCCAGAGGGCATGTATAAAGAAATAAACACATATGTAAATGTATTAAACATATGAAAAATTCAATATGTTTCAAATTTGATTAAAATCGCGTCTCAACGAAGTTGTCGACTCAGACAGTCGTAAAAGATGAATTTTAAGTTCTTATTCACACAAACTATGTTAGACGAGCCATATTTCATAGCTAGATGTACCACGATTTATGGTACATTACAATTTATTAGTACTTATGACTTTAGCGTTAATAATTTGTAATATATAATAGAAGTATTTTGAGGCCGACATATGCGACAGTTGTGGGTTCGATTCTCGTTCGGGCAAATTAATTTTATTTGATCTGGTAACAAGAGTAAGCGTGGCGTTGTGCTCTGCCAACACACAAAATCCCGTAAAATTAGGCGGATAAGGTGGAACAGAGATGTTCCCTCTATCTATCCTGCTACATGCGGGATACAGCGTGAAGCTCGAAAAAGAAGAAAAAAAAGTAAAACCACATTCAGTATCTTTATCCATATATAAATTAGTACTTCCCGTCTCTCTTATTAAGGCTTTTATAATCAAGATGTTAAGTTCGCAGTCATTTAATTTATAATTTCTTTAAATTAAATATTAACTTGTTAAATGTTAGTTGAATTTACTTTACAACATCATAACGATGTTGAAAAAAGACTAACTTTTTAGTTTTAAGTTTAATTTTAGACCGCAACCATTTGATATTGGGTCTAGACCCATTGGACCCATTTTTACTTACAATGCCAAAATCGTTTAAAGCAAATTTTACGTTTTATAGGCACAGGGAACCTAGCGTTAAGACACTCTGTTCTTTACTTTCCACTCAATATTCAAGACAATTTCCGGTAATTGCTAACTCTACGGCGCTTTTGTCTTCTTACTAGCGAGAAAAAAGATCTAAGCCGGGCCTATTTTTATACTACACCATTTTAAGGCATTAAAGTGTTGAACGCCGTCCATCGACCGAAGCATACGCCTAACTTTGTCTTTTTAAGCCTTTTTTACAGCTTCGTACTAAAGCGGGATAAAGCCAGCGTAAATCAGAATCGAGACATTGCGTGTAATTTAGCGGAACTCAACGTCGCCTAAGAACGAAAAAGTAAAGATAATTAATATCTCCAAATGGGAATCGAACCCATTTACATCTCTTTATAGACAGAAGCTGTCAAACTGTGCCACAACGACAAGATTTATTATAAGCTTATGACAAGCTATTGTAAATATACTGCCGTTTTTCATTACACTGTATATTGAATGGCTAAATTCAAGGCTGGGCTTTTTATCAGATCAAGGTGGTTAATAAATTATATTCCCTCCGCTGGGAATCGAATGCGCAACCATCTCTACATATACAAGACTAAGGTGACTGACATATGCAAAGATCAAAGAACAGTCGAGGCCAGAATTCTTAAAAAATTTAATCTACTTGTACGTTATTTATATTAATAGCGTCAGTTAGCAATAAAAAATGTAGTAAATGCAAATAGAAATGTTCTAGAAAAATATTCTAGTTTAAAAATAGAAGCTGGAAATTTGAAATTTGAACTGATAGTTAAAAAATAAAAGCTAAATGAGTTTTAGATATTGCAAAATCGAAAAAAATCGATAAATCGCTTTTGCAGTCAAACGCCGCCGTATCATAGGAGCTCCTGTGAGCCTGTCTGTCTGTAAGCGCGACAGTTATATATATATATATATATATATATATATATATATATATATATATATATATATATATATATATATATATATATATATATATATATATATATATATATATATATATATATATATATATATATATATATATATATATATATATATATATATATATATATATATATATATATATATATACATATACATATATCTTCTTCCACCTTGCATTATCCCGGCCTATTGCAAGGGTCGGCTTTCCTACTTAGTCTACTCCACTTTGCACGAACTTGAGCGTCCTCAGTGGTTAGTCCATTGGCTCTCATGTCGTGCGTCACGACGTCCAGCCATCGCTTCCTTGGGCGTCCGGGGGGTCTTACTCCAGGGACAGACATATCAAGGCATTTTCTTCCGACGTAGTTCTTAGGCCGGCGCAAAACGTGGCCATACCATCTCAGACGATGGTCTTGGAGCTTATCCGCTACGTCACGGACCCCAAGACTACCTCGAATGAATGTGTTGCGTAACACATGTGCGCAGTCAGCCCGAGTAACGCCACACATCCACCTCAGCATCTTCATCTCCGTTACGTGAAGCTCCTGAGTGTGCCGAGATAATGCTGGCAAACATTCGCTGCCGTATAGAAGAACTGGTCGGATCATGCTCTTGTATATCAGCCCCTTGAGTTTGGGCGGTATTCTGCGATCGCAGACCACACCAGTGACCTTCCGCCATTTGGCCCAAGCAGCGCTAACCCGGGCGTGGACATCGTAGTCGATGCCTCCGGACTCGTGCATAATGGATCCAAGGTACCTGAACTTCTCCGACTTAACGGCTGGCTCAGGCCCGATGTGGATGGTGCTCGAGTCTGGGTTCCCGCAAGCCATGTACTCGGTCTTTGACACATTCATTTTAAGACCACCGTTCTCAAGCGCACCCTTCCAGGCATTCACTTTACGCTCCAGCATCAGTCGGTTCTCGTCAATGAGTACTATGTCATCGGCATACATCATCAGCCATGGAGGCTGGTCCTGGATGTGAGCCGTGACAGTATCTAGCACTACATTAAACAAAAGTGGACTAAGAGCTGAGCCTTGGTGAACCCCTACTGTAATTGGGAAGGGTTTGGTATCGCCAACAGCGGTCCTAACTGTAGAAACAGAGTCGTTGTACATGTCTCTGATAATAGCAACATAGGATTCAGGGATCCCTTTGGATCGCAGTGCCCACCAGATACACTGACGTGGCACACAGTCAAAGGCCTTCTGCAGGTCTAAGAATGCCACATGCAGAGCTCTCCTCTTTTTCCTGTATGCCTCCATAAAAATTCTGAGGGCAAAAATGGCGTCCGTAGTGCCTGATCCTGGCTGAAATCCATATTGACACTCAGAGACAGTACACTCTCGGCGGAGCCTGAGGGCAATCACGCGCTCGACGAGCTTCATGGTGTGACTCATAATCTTAATGCCCCTATAACTACCGCAATCTTGAACACTGCCCTTCCTTTGTAAATAGGGGTAATAAAACTGTGCCGCCATTGATGTGGCATCGTCCCAGTGCTCAAAATGCGGTTAAAAAAAAACAGTAAGCATGAGCACACCACGAGAACCTAACGATTTCCACGCTTCGATCGGAATGTCGTCAGGTCCCACCGCCTTGACTCGAAGACAATTCCGAGTTTCATCAAGGGTTATTGGAGCAATAAGTCCCAGGTTAGGAGGTGGTTCAGACGGAATACTACCCGGGTACTGAGTATTCAGCAGCTCCAAGAAGTAACTTCTCCACCTCTCCTTCACAGAAGCATGACTACAAAGCAGCTTGCCCTGGGAATCTCTGACGCAAAGACATTTTGTGATATCTTGCGTCGCTTTATCCCGAGCACGTGCTAATTTGTAGATGACATTCTTCCCCTCCACAGTTTCAAGTTTATCATATAGGGCTTTGGCATATATATATATATATATATATATATATATATATATATATATATATATATATATATATATATATATATATATATATATATATATATATATATATATATATATATATATATATATATATATATATATATATATATATATAGATATATATATATATATATATATATATTATATATATATATATATATATATATATATATATATATAGTATATATATATGTATATATATATATATATATATATATATATATATATATATATATATATATATATATGTATATATATATATATATATATATATATATATATATATATATATATATATATTGCATTTTTGTCTGTCTGTTCCGGCTAATCTCTGAAACGGCAAGACTGATTTTGACGATACTTTCACTGGCAGGTAGCTGATGTAATAAGAAGTAACTTAGGCTACTTTTGTTTATATAAAAAATATATATCATATTTGAGCAAATACAACCATGAACAATATGATTTCGTATAATATATTAACACGGACGCCATTCGGCTTAATTAATTAAACGGCACATCCGCGGGGGTTTACTAGTATATTTATAAAATGTACATAAACTATATAGCTAAAGTAAAGTTTGATACATCTTAAGAACCTCACAAAACCTTCACTTTAGGAGACAAATCTAGTGTAAAATAAATACTTCCGGACCAATGATCTGAAAAAATACATTATCTACAAGTATGAGAGCAGTTTGCTCACTGGCATCCCATTAACCACTGGTTGTCGTACTGAAGTCTATCGTTGAGTTAACTACTTACATTTAAGACGACTATTTCATATATATTTTACTTTAACATTTATAAGGATTTTTTTCGTACTGCTCAATCTAATTTTGATTTTGGACAGTGTGTGTTTGTCGTGATAAACAAAATAACTAAGTAACAAAAATATATATTTTTTTTCACTTAAGTTGGCATTTAAAGCTTGCCAGAGCACTTTGCCATGTGCCATTCGCCAATGTCACGTTGTATTCAGAACACAAAGAATATTGTTCGGGAAATATTTCGCGAAATAAAAAAAAACTCTCTACTCTACTCTACACCTCTATCTATATAAATATCTCTCAATATTAAGATCTTCCAATACTAGACAACATTTCATATACAATGATAAAACTAGATATCTAGTCCTGAACTTGGTCTACACGTTCGGAATGACGTCACGTAGGACATAAGGCCTAAACTTAAGGCCAATAATCCTCTATTTTGACCCTACAGAATTTAAGAGTCCGAGATATTCCCTTCATCTGAACGTGCCAGGAATTCGTTTGGGAAATGTGCTTGGTTATATTAAATACCTTCGATTTTCTATACTAGCTTTAGTGATTTATCATACAGGTTGTATGTAGCGAAGTCAATAAGAAATTTTGATATACATACATATATGATATATATATATATATATATATATATATATATATATATATATATATATATATATATATATATATATATATATATATATATATATATATATATATATATATATATATATATACATACATACATAAATATAACAACTTAATTAAATAATTATTTTCCTCTTTTTAAATATAGTCTACTTGCAAAATTGTATAGTTACTGTACATAACTGTTAATGATATTTGTATCAAAATATCTCCTTAACATGAATCTTCAAGTAAATGTTACTTTGCATTGTTTGTGAGTCAAATAAACAAAAAAAAAGCTTTTGGAAGTTCTCAAGAACTCACTGGCAATTTCATATGTCTTTAGTGCTTAATCTAAACTAATACATTATACCAAGAACGGTCACCCATCAATTTAAAAACCAGTGGCAAAGTCGCATAGCGTTATTAGTAGCTTAGGTAAAACCGAAAATCCGTAGTGAAAGTTAAATCTAAATCCTACAACTCTCCAGTGTCAGAATGTAGTAGTCAATATAGCATAATATTTGCAATGCAAATGATGGATGCGAATACATAATTCCTATATTCAAAGGTCAATGTACTATATACATGGTGTGCAAAAATAACAATTCAGTTTTTTTTAGCTGTAAGTTTTGTAACTAGAGCCAACTAAACCTATTGGAATTTGCCTTTATTAAAAAAAAATTATGTATTGAATATATAATATAAGATACATCTTATTTTCGAATATCTAAATAATATGTATATGTTAATGTATGTTAATTATGTATATGTTAACAAAAAAAGTCTAAGCATTTCAATCTATAAGTGCTGAAATATGAAGAGCTTACTTCAACAGGTTCTCCAGTATATCATTATATTATATAAATAAATAATTAAAAAAAGGTCCCGCTGAGATTCTTGCGCCGGTTCTTCTCAGGTTGGAGGCATTAACTTTAGTGAAGAATGCTAATCAAAAAATTAATCATATATTCTTGAATTTAAATTTACGATAAAAAAACACTCTGTATACATGTATATATATACATACATCAGAATGAACGTCAATCCACAGGGTCCTATATTATAATCGGATTTAACGACCGTGTACGCTCGCTAAGCTTCCAACTAATACCTCACATCCGAAATAAATCCTGTTAGCATATCTAGTATTTCAAAAAAAAAATACTTAATAAACGGCAATAATTTGATTCATACAAAGAAAAATGGCAGTGTTCTATATCTTAGTCTAATATACGCAAATATAGTACTAGATCTTTGCTAAGCTGTCGTGGTTCTGTGGCACAACGACTGACTGTAAGCGCGACGGTTCTGGGTTCGATTCGCACTCAGGGAACATGAATGACGACATGAAGTCAGACATTGAGTTCCACCACCCAACACGCAATGTCTCGAAAATTGGACAGCGGATATAGCGTGTATATATATATATATATATATATATATATATATTATATATATATATATATATATATATAGATATAGTATATATATTATATATTATATATATATATATATATATATATATATATATATATATATATATATATATATAATATATATAAAACATTATGATTCTATTCTAAGAACGTTCTGTAAAATCTTACATGACTTGGCTTTTTAACTTGAAAGAAATTTGCCAGTTCATTAAGCTAAATACCGAAGTATTAAGCATACAATTTCTTTAACCGCCTCCTTTATAGAATATTTTTGTATATTTTTATATTATAATATTATAAGAATTTTGTAATGGGTTCCTCTCCCATGAAGAAATAAAGAGTGACTTACTTTTTTCTTTCCTCTTTTTTTTACGATTTCGTAATAAGCAGGATAGGTAGTGAAGTTCACCCATACTTAAGATATTGAATTTTGACGGGCGAATCTCAAAGCCACACCTTGTTTCACCAGAAACTTGCACTTTGCACACTATGAATTGGCGTCTGAAATCAGAATCGATCATGGATCAGAACACATGGGTCAAATAAATTACCTCTTTACTCTGGCAACGAGCCACGCAAAAGCAAGAATTATTATTACAACAGCGTAAAAAAATATATATGAATGGCCGCCATGGATAGTCAAGAATCTACTTCTGTAGACTGAAGTGATGTAGAATATCACTCTCACCATGGTGTTCCAGGTGAAGGTCGAAGGTCAGGAGACAGACAAGTCAGAAGAATATCGTGTTACTTTTTTAGAGCAGAACTTAGTTAAGTTTTAAGTTTATTCTTACAACTTAGTTAATGAAAAATTTCAAGATTAAAAACATACTTATATGTAATTTGACAATCTTTGAACCTACGCTATATATAAATAAAATTGGAGTCTGTTTGTGGTTGCAATATAACTGAGTATTTTCGAGTGCATATATATAGTTTTTATACGTTACACTAAAAAATGAAACAACATTTTTAAAAATTTTGCCAGTCTGTTTGTCTTTCCGTTTGTGCGGGCTAATCTGAAGCGATTTTTTGAAACTTTCATTAGAGGCTATAGAGCATTTTATATTGGAGGCTTTTGATCCTGATTTTCCCGCGGGATGGAGATTTATGCGGAAATGCCTTAAAACCTTACATTTACGTACGCCCAGATAAAATATAGCATATAAAATGTTTTGTGGACAAAGTGAATTTATAAAAAAAAAACCATTATGAGTATAACAATCCGAAAACATCGTTCAAACGAGTGAAGCTGCTAACGGTACGCTATTTTATAATTAAGTAAATAAAAATATACAATTCACTTTATTAAATAATTTCAAATAAATTTGCTTCATTCCTTTTTCCCATATAGCAAGGTAAGTAAAAGCTATGTAATAGTAACTGTCCGCTCCCAACTTTCTGCCCAGTTTTGGAACATTGCGTGGTGGGTGGCGGATCTCAAAGCCGCGCTTTAATTAATAAACTGAAAAAATAATAAATAAATCATTAATAAATGTAATTTGGTTTAATTTCCTTATGAGAATTTAAGTCCAATGCGGGAGATGTGGAACAATGTGTGAGCATCTATCACTGGAAACTGTATGTAACTACATAGAAGATGTATGAAGCTTAATAAATACAAGTATTATAAGTGTTAGGTAATGTTGGAACTCCATAGTAGCGCAGAAGCTATTAGTATATAAAAGATGGTTCAAGGTTCAAATTCAGCTTTGGAAATGATGATTGTAAAATAATATTTAAAACAAACAAATCAATTAAAAAATATTTTATTGCGAATATTTTTTAATAAAAAGTGTGTGATGAATATATTTATTTTACTTAATGTATACAAAATATGGACGTAGTGATGTTTTTTTTAGATTTTTCTTTTCTCTATATTTCTTTATTTGATTTTTTTTCATTCGTGTAAAATGAATCTTCTATTTTTATGTTATTGTGGAGTTTATTTTATGGCATTTTTTTTATTTTTCTCTTTGGTTTGACGTCGTGGGTATCGAAGCCGCGCATCTCCAGAACTGCTCAAGCACTCTCCGCCAATTAAACCATACGTTCTAATCAAGCAACATCGAAAGACATGTGTTTATTACAATATGTTATATCTTTGTTCTTTAGAAAAGATTTTACGAAATTCTGTCACTCGAAAATTTTAAAAAAATATATATGCGCTTAATAGTTTAATTATTTATTATATTTATAAAATATATCTAATGCTAAGGTCTATTATAAAAAAAAAAAACATTAAGCACCCTTCAAACCCTTTTATTATTTCTGACCAACTAAAAGCGACGACATTTGAAATTGAATTAATAAATATGTATGTATTAGGCCTAAGCTAATATTAAGTTTCCTTTTATGGACTGTTTAGATAATATAACATACTGGCGAGTTCGGGCGTTTCGTTCGGGCTCAAATTAAAAAGCTCTGCAATTAAAAACCCACTTTCCACCAAATTCGACACCATGCTTTGTCTGTGAACCGGAGCGAGGAAATTTAAAAAAAATATATTTTAAATAATAGCCCTTAATGGTAATCGATCCCACAATCGTCGCGTTTACGCTCAGACTCATTTTATATTACGTAGCCAACAGTGAATTTACTATAGTAATCAGTTTATTCAAATAGATGACAAAGTTGCTGTCTGTACACTGATTTCTTATTATTCTATACAAAAATATGCCTTTGTTCAAGCAAATCTAGGAAGTATATAAACGAATGTGACATATCAATTAAATATCGAAATAGGCAGATTGGATGTTTTTTTGTATATATAATTTCGATTTAGAAAGCAATTTTTTTACGTGAAACCTTATCGTATCTCAATTTTATAGAAAAATATTCACAATTATTGACTTTTGATGCAACATAATATTTTATAATCTCAACACAATTGTGAATCCATATTTGTATAAAGATCTAACCATTTACTAAAAATATATTTAAAAAATAATAATAAAATAAAAAATAAATCGTCTCTGTTGTAAAGTAGCATTTTTCAATTTCGATATTTTACTTAGGGACCGTTACTATATGTGTACATACATGATTATTTATAGTTTAGCTTATCTATTATAGAAAATGTCGATTGCTGTGGCATGTACTTCGTCCAGCCGATTATTAAGCTATACACATACAATTATATAAATTGGTTCAGACGTAAAAGGGCATATTCAACAGCACATAGGTGAAATTTAAAATAATTCAGGGAACGAAATGTGAAGAAAAACGACCAAGAATCTAATGCAATTACATACAAACTTAAACTTAAACCCTTAGAAACTTGTGTATCTGTGTGTGGTTTTTAGAGTGATGGAGCGTGTTTAATTAAATATAGTTGGTCGACTCAAGTTCCCTACTACACACACACACACACACACTTAGAAATATAAATCTCTGATGCAATTTTGTAGCAACCTTACAATGTACAATGTTCTATTTAGTTATACTTTAGATCGTCATTTTATTTCAAAACAGCTATTTTTTATATATATATATATATAGTATATATATATATATATATATATATATATATATATATATATATATATATATACCGAGGCCGACGTCGGTATACTTGTACTTGGTTTAAGTAAATAATAGAAAATAAGAGAGTTTTAACTTACACTTGATTCTCGCTGTATATCCTGCTATATGCGGGTTAAGGCGTGAAGCTAAAAAATATTTAATAATTTATATCTAATAATTACAATTTTATATCTAGCCAAATTACAAATTACATATAAAACATTCCAACTGTAACAGCTGTAATAATTCTATTGTTGAAAGAAAAACATATGTCTGTATTAAGGGGAACAAACCGAGGAATCTTGCTCTTGGGATTACGAAATCAGAAACGGATGCTACATTATGCATGTAGATGGTTGAAATGCTCCTTTCTAGCTCACTTATTCTGGAGTTTCAATTTTTTATATATATATATATATATATATATATATATATATATATATATATATATATATATATATATATATATATATATATATATATATTTAGTTTTGCCAAAATATTGATATTAAAATTCATACCTAAAGCTATTAATAATTATTTTTTTTAATATTTCTTTTTATTATTATTAAGCAATCGTTTAAATTTTGATCACATTTAGCGGTAAAAATATAGAATCATTGGCAAGAGAAGTAGACCTGGCTTGAGCTTCGAGAAGACAGTATCAATGACATTGGAGAAAGGTCACGTATAAACCGAATTAATGTAAGGCTGACAACAGTGGACGAGGCGAAAAAATTATGCAGGGACCGTACCGTTTGGCGCTTCCATCTCTGACAATCCCGCAAATAATAAAACATTGTAAAAAGTACTTTAAATACTGTTTTGATCAGAATAAGGGTACCGCGGTTTTATCACAAGAGAAGTCTTAATATTTGATGTGTAAGAACAGCTTAAACATATGTTTTGGTATTGATAAATGCTGTTTATTTATAGTTTAAATTATAACATTTGTACTAGGATATTACAGAGGGGCAAAATCTGATTGTATTGCGATAAAAAAGTCGTGTTTGATCCCTATTTGGTTCCTAAATTTTAATAATTATCAGTACTAGTGTAAGACAAAACGTGGCGTAGAGCACCGCCACCCAACACGCAATGCCATTCAATTAGGTGGAATATTTTAATAATACCAACTCTCTGCCTGTATTAGTGAATTATCTTAAAAATAAAGAGAAAATGTCTTTGGACGGAGACTGTAAGATTATATTTGCTTCAAATAAACAATAAATAAAAAAACTATTATCGGGTCATAAGCAAGGAAATTCAGTGAGCAGGTCTATTAGATGGATTCATGATCTGATCGAGGTCACCAGAAGCCACTTGATGCGGATAACTTAAGACCTCGTAGATATCCTTGATGATAAAAAAAATAATAATGAACCAAGCACGTCTATATATAACTAATGGATGTATTTTAAAGTTCTTTCCAGGATTTATTGGAGTAATCTGATAAAAACAGTGGCATCTATTTTTATTATTGAGTTTCTACTATTTATAGTGAAAAGATATGTAAATTCTTAGATTTTTAGATATTTTACACAGCTTAAATTAATTGTGTCGATTTTAGCATTTATAGTATTCTATGATAGACTGTTATTTGTAACCATAAAGTACTCTAAAAAAGTTCTAAATTTTATGTTTAAATAATATTTCATTTAAAATAAACCGATGTCTATTTCGTTTAAAATTTAAACACATTTAATTAAATACCGATATATTACATCCTGAAAAGAATACTTACTTATTCACGGGTATTAAACTCTTAGTTCAAAAGTTTCAACATTTGAACCAAAAGCAGTTCTTACACTCAATAATATAATATAAACTAAATTTTTATTAGAAGCTTAAAATATCATATTCCAGAATCGCATACGTCGTCATCGGACATCCAGTCTTCATACAATGCAATGTAAGTAGCACTTTGTCAGCCTTATTGAATAGATCCTGGAGTTGTATGGAAGACAAAGATATTGAGATCTAGATATACTTTTTACATATATAGGTATATGTTTTTTACATATATTTTATTCTGCTATATGCAGGATACAGCGTGAAACTAAAAATATATATACATATAGGTTATATAGGTCTTTACACAGATATACGCAGTTTAGAAGAAACCTGAAATTTAGCATGTGATGGAAAAGGCGTAAAATGCACTGCCAAAGGCAAGCTTATAGTTTACAGTTTATACAAAATTTTTTGGCCATATCCAGTTATTATTTCTATTGAGGCCCTAACGGTACACAATGAACCGATCTGGAAAGAAGTAAACTTTTCTGTACAATCAATTGACAATGGGAACTTTATAATTTTAAAGGCTTTATTATCAAATCAAAAGCTCTATATAGACTAAGGTTTTATAGAATTTACTTACAATTACAACTTTTGAAATATATGTAAATCATTATATTTTAATTAATTTTTTAATAAGAATTCTATTTAAAGAAAACATATAAAAGTTTAAGTTTACTGAACGTTAGTTCCACTATTTTCAATTAGCTGTATATATTACTTTAATGAGGCCATCGTGGAAATGCAACGGTTGCAGATTCAATTCCCACTCAGGGGAAATATGTTGTTTTTTCATTTCCCGCTCTGGCAAGTAGAAGTACGATGTCGAAATCCGCCACTCAGCACGCAATTTCTTGAAATCTGAGGAAAGTGGAGAAATAGCATTTTACCACACATTACGCGTTGAGCGACGTCAGTAGACAAAACTTAGTGATGAAAATAATTACGCAGGTTCAAATTCTGCAGGTTCAAATTCCGCTGCGTTAAATTTTTATATATTTTCTGTAAGCATTTTTCTATCCGTAGTACGGATAAATATAAATAGGCTATCACAAGCACTTTCGATATATATTTCGAAGTACACTAAAATATACCACTCGTCTACATATCGAGACAGCCTTTGACTAACTTGATCCAAATATCTCCTTGTAGTACTTGGAGCTTACCACTGTCGAGCCACTTTCAATCAGGCACATTTTCCGCTATAAAGCTCTAGTAGATTACTAGAGTAGAATAGTAAAAAATGTCTCTGGAGATTTCAGCAATCACATTTCCAGATTTCAGATTTATATCTGAAAAAACGCTGAAAAAACAAGTGTGAGATATAATATATAGAGTGTTTGAATGAGAAAATGAAAATAAATAAAATATTCCCCCAAATATTGATATAACCCATTGGTTATGGTTTTTAGACGTTCAATTTTTCACTGCGCTACAATGGCGTCTGTTGCTTAGTGAGCAATCCGACATAACTAATCATCTAGTCGGCCATTTTGTCAGGTGACTGTCATAACTCAGTTTTTTATTAAATTAAATCGGTTATTGAATCATCCATACATCACTAATGCATCAATATTATATAAGACAATATTTTTAAACACTCGCGTGCTTGAGGATTCGTTTACGTTTGTCATACAATATACATGTAAAATAACTTCACGCTGTATCCCGCACATAGCAGAGTAGGCAGATGGTATCTTGTTTTAAGATACATTCCCATTTTCCACCAGATAATCACTCAACCCCACGCCATTTCATTCTCCCCCAAGTGGGAATCGAACCCACAACCATGGCGTTTACAGTCAAACGTTAAGTCAATACGCCACAAATGTCATATACATACATATGTATGTACATATATGTGTCCCAATTTTACGCTTCAATGCCTATTGAGCAAAAGCGAGAGCGAGATATGGTACCATTTGACATCAATTGTGATAGGTTTGGAAGACCTTGCCACAAGACGTCCGATATGGAGAAAAGCTATTCGGAGGAAGTTGATACTCATGACAAGGCCTGATTTCGTGTACTAGCCGAAAAAAAATATGAAAGGTATAACCGCGAGAGGTATTTGCCAGGGAAGAGCCTCAGTATCATAATATATCATAGTATTTTATATATATATTTTTTAAATTTGCATGTATTAGAGTCGACGAATCTGTCTTTCGAGGATCGGTTTACATACCCAAGAGTGATGTTGTCTGACTGATACTGATTAAATCATCTATGTAGATGTAAAGGCCATATGATGTACATATGTAGTATATATTCAGTATTATTCGTTTACCTTATTAGACAGATTAAATACCGCCACAATAAGATTAATAAAAGTCTCGTCAATGCCGCTCTGACACAAAACAGACTTTTTGGCGAAAACCGATAAGGCAGTCGGAATTCTTGTTTTACACGAGAAGCTTTGTTAAATGGATGTTCTATTTTACGATTTAATTTTTTTTATTCAAAAATATAGCATATATATAAAGAAAAAAGAAGCCGTGAAGATAAAAT
This sequence comes from Dione juno, assembly GCA_037127375.1. Classification (NCBI taxonomy): domain Eukaryota; kingdom Metazoa; phylum Arthropoda; class Insecta; order Lepidoptera; family Nymphalidae; genus Dione; species Dione juno. The sequence continues at coordinate 319,586 of JAXRJS010000080.1, read as the reverse complement.
AAAAACAGGTGTCTAACAAACCGTTGAAACATTTTGTTTGCCATTTAATTCCGTCTTAAGGTATTTGTTTACTCCATCTAACCATCTGAGTTTGGGTCTTCCAATTCAACGCTTGCCATCTGGAATGGAGTCCAGCATTCGCTTCGGTACTCTGCTACTTTCCATGCGTTGCATGTGACCAAGCCAGAATATTCTGTTCGTTTTAATGATCTATATCACGTTAGCGTCAGAAAACAAGTTGTATATTTCATAGTTATAAAGTTTCTGCCATTCGCCATCTTTACACACGGATCCGAATATTCGCTTCAGGATTCTTACGTTCGAAAATGACCAGGGTGTTTCCATATTTTTTACTTAGCACCCTTGTTTTCGAAATATACGTCAAAAACGGGCGTATTAAAGCCTTGTAAATTGTGAGTTTAGTGCGCAGAAAGTGAGATCTCTCGTGTGCTTGATTAGTTCAAAGTAACATCTATTGGCCAGAATAATCCGTCTGCTTATTTCAGTGCTCGGATCATTGTTGCTGGCAATCATTGCTTCGAAGTAAATAAACTTTTCACACTTTTTAAATTTAGACGGTCCTATGGCCATGGGTTCTGTGGACATATTTAGATGTTTCCAGGTATTTGGTGTTGCTATCGTTAATAACTAGACGCATGCGCTGGGTCGCGGGCTTAAGCTTTTTAAGCTCACTATTGGACTCAGCTAGTAATTGTTTTAATCTTAAGGCAAGGTCAAGATCATCTGCATAGCCCAGCAATTGACTCATCTTGTAGAAGATGGTACCACCAGTTTCAAGCTTCGCATCTCTGATACATTTTTCTCCAGTGCTACATTGAAGAGCAGACAAGCAAGCGCGTCACTTTGTCGGAGGCCACGTTGTGTGGTAAATGCAGATGATGTATCGTTCTGCACCTTTATAGCGAGCTTACCTGGGATTTTCATCTCTGTCATGGCTTCATATAGCCGTGGGCGCAAAATGCTATCGTAAGCGGCTTTATAGTCAACGAATAGATGGTAAGTTGGGACGTTATACTCACTCATCTTCTCCAGAATCTGCCACAGAGTGAATATTTGGTCTGTTGTGGACCTAATAGGTCTAGAGCCACTTTGATATACGCCTAGGTGTTTTTCCACGAAAGGTTGGAGTCTTCGAAACAGGATGTTTGCTAGGACCTTGTATGCTGTGTTTAGTAGTGTTATGCCTCTATAATTGTGACAATCTAAAGTCTTTCTTGTGTAACGGGCATATTATTCCAAGAACCCACTTCGCAGGCATGCTCTCTTCCTGCCAGACTCTTTCTATTAGGATGTGCATTGCTAGGCTAGGTCCTCCAAACTTAAGCAGTTCCCCTGATATACCATCACTGCTCGATGATTTATTGTTTTTTTAGAGCTTTTATGGCATTGACAGTTTCTTCTATTGTTGGTAGGTCAACTACGGCTTCATGATTTGTGGCGATTTTGTAATTCTCAACGGGCATTGATGAATTTTCACCATTAGCACCAAGTAACTCGCCGAAGTATTCCGACCATCTCGGTAATTTTCTGGACAGGTCGCTAATGATGTCACTTTCTTTACTGCAACATGCACTTGTTCTGGGTTTGAATTCCTTTCTGCCATCATTCACTCCCCTATAAAATCGTCTTAGATCTTTAGCCTTTCGCAGTTCTTCCATGTCCGTGAATTTATTGTTTTCGGCTATCTTCTTTTTCTTTCTTTTAACTCTCTTTTCCTCTCTACGGGCGTTTTCGTATGCGCTATTGCGGCGGGTGTGTCTTTGCAGTACCTTTTAATATTCAAGGTTCTTCTTTTGTGTAACTTCCTGACACTCCCCATCAAACCACTTGTCCTTCTTGTCTGGTTTCACTAGGCCTATCGTGTCCCTCGCAGCAATTTCGATTGCATTACTGCGCTGGTTCCATATACCCGTGGGTGGGGTATAATAGAGGTTCATTACTTCAGATAGCAGCTCTCCTAGCCTATTTGCATACGCCACGCTACCTCCGAGATCTCTTAGAGCTTCGGTATTAAAGTTATCGATCTTAGTAAAGTTATGCGACCTTAGTGCGGTTATTCTGGCTCTCAGCTTGGCCATAACAACATAGTGATCTGAGTCAATGTTGGCTCCTTTGCAAGTCCTTACGACTCTGCAAGTCTATTTGGTTTGTCATAACGCCATCAGGGAACAGCCACGTGCCTTTATGTATCGCTTTGTAGGGAAAGCGACGACTCCCTATAACCATATTGAAGAATGCGGCAAAGTCAACTAGCCTCCTGCCGTTATCGTTGCTTGACTTGTGTAAGCTATGTACGCCAATCGTTGGCTGATATATGTCTTCCCTTCCCACCTTTGCGTTCATATATATATTTATACGTATATTTTCTCCAAGGCGTCATACCAGGAATCCTTCATGTCCTCGTTGCTTTCCTCCGTTGGAGCATGGATGCTATAATTAAAAAACTTCGCTCTGTAGCGCAGAACACAAGCTCGTTCACTACCTTAAAGTATTTAAATTACTTGGGCTCGGACCTTTTTACTCATAAGAAAACCAGTTCCAAGTTCGTGTTTTTTGGTCTGTCCTCTGTAGTATAGCGTAAAATCCTTATTTTGTAGACAATCATTTCCAGTCCAACGTATTTTTTGCAGTGCACTTATGTCGGCTTTGTAAGGTTTTAGTTGATCGTAGACCATTTGGAGTGCACCTGCGCTATATAAAGTTCTCACATTCCAGGTGCACAAGCATATGTCTTTGTCTGTTTCAGTGCCAGGCCGTTTTTGTGGGTTTGGTCTGGTATGTAACATCTTACATTAGCATTAACAGCACTATGTGGTACGTGCAGTGTGTTCTAGCCCCCACCCCCTCCCCCACCCCTACCTCTCCAATACGCAATGCTTTAAAAGGCAGAAAGCAAGGAACGGAGTGTTTTAAAACTAGGTTCCTACAGTTCCCTCTGCCTACCCGGCTATGGGCGGGATACACCGTGAATTTAAAAAATAAACACTACCCTTATGAGTTAGATATTTAAAATGTCCTTTTAAATGGGATTTGAACCTATAGCTGTCGTTGCAACAGTGTCAAAAATATAATACCTTATCCAAAAAATTATGTATCCATAGATCTATACCGAAATACGTCTACGTTATCTCTAGAGCCAGTGCTGTTATACAATTGTTATTTTGTGCGACAACTCCTCCCCGAGTCCGTCAGATATAGCCGACTCGGCCATTTTTAGTTCCATAAAGTATTAATTTTGTTAATTATTATTTAAGACATTCTTGGATGGATTCCAAAGATTGTGCAATTTATCAAATTTTGTAAGAAATTTCATGAAACAACTTCTAGTTTAAATTGCTTATTATTTTATGTAGTTCGATTCCCACATAGATACATTTTTTCATTTTCATTTTTTCGCTTGCTTGCTTTCAGTTCTATTATTATCAACAGACAAAATGTTGAAATCAAACGATGAACGGAGAAGAGAGTGTCTGGACACTAGGTTTTCTATACATATACTGCTATCTATATAGCACACAGTGACAAGATGGAAAAGAAATACAAATCCATATGAAATATATCAATAATTTTAAAATTCTCATTTGCATCCAAACAAAACAAACACGCGTTCTACACGAGTGGGTATTTAAGATAAACTTTAATAAAAAACGAGTGAAACAGCCCTAAAATAAAACAACTTGTGCTTAGTTCTAAAAACTTCTTACAAAGTTACTATAAGTTAGATTAGGTATGGGTCCTTCGCTACTTCTTTTATCTGGCGTTCGTGTGTGTACTTTTTATTAGAGAACCCTTTAAAGGATATAAAACTTGATTTTTTTTATTGGTACTTTGGTAAAAAATTATATATAATAGATGTAATATACGCGGAGAATGTGGATTCGATTCCCCGTCGGGGGATAACTTTATTTTTTTTTAATTCACTATTTTGTCAAATCAAAGGGCGGTGTGGACTTCCGCTAATGAAAATGAATACATTTTTGCTAAAATAAACGATATTATAGGCTCTTTCCAATATACTGAGATATAACGCTGAATAATCTTTTAACCCTTCAAATTTTAACCTCCCAGAGGTTTATTTAAAACGGGCTAAAATGTCAAAAGACTCATAAAGGTTTTTGTACGAGTCTCTTATGCTAGTCATTTTAAAGTTTGACAGTTGTACATCTGAAAGATTAAACTAAATCTAATTGTAAAATTCTAATTGTTTTTGATAGTTCAACTATCGAGGGCTATTTGCCATGGCTATATTACATCTATCTGTGGTTTAAGCGAGACGTCCAGACGAAAAATGGTATATTGACAATATATTATTATTAGATATGTACCGATTAGTCAACAATAGTCGGCCAAGACCGTCGACAATCCTTCTCACTTTGTATTTATGTATGTAAAATTAAACTGAAACTTAAATAAAGACTTTGATTGGAGATATTTTTACATATACACATTTTCAAATGTAAATGGAAAAAAAATTTAAAAGAAATCATATTGTTGACGTCAGCAATCTATTTTTTCTTTGGATATGTCCTGGTGTTTAAGAACAGCCCTCTCTATAAACAGAGTACTTGTCTTAAATAAAGATATAATAAAATATTCATTTTATTATTTATATTGATCTTGATGAGCTTTTTAGGTATCTCACCATCACCATGATTTGGCACCATTGTATATGAACCATGTTCCCGAATAATACAAATGATCGGCTTAGCCGATTAGTCGGCCTACTAGTCGGCTTTTCCACAACCGACTAGCCGGCTAGCTATCCAAAATCATAGTCGAATTGTTATTTTTTTTTAAATATAACATTTATGTAAAATATCAACCTAAACGGCATCGAATCTATAACCACATCGCTTGTTAATAGACTATCCAATTATATATACTAATCTACAAAGCATACAAGTACGATAGCACATCTCCAATAACTTTTACCTCCACGTGTGTCACTGACCGTGACTAATGTCAATCTGAAAAGTTGTGAACAACGTTTCAACTGGATATTCCTTTGTGATTTAACGTTATAAGTATGTTTTTTTTTTGTGCGAAATTGGAAAACTACTACTATTAAGGGTTAAATTTTTGTTTTCATTAGTAGAAGTCACCAGTTCATATCCTAATCTTGGATTTTTTAACGTTTTAAAATATTTAATGTCATGCCATATATGTATATCGATACCGAGGTAATTAAATTTTATTTATGTTATAAATATATATAAAGAGAAAGCCGCGACGTTGAGTTCCGCCACTCAGTATTAAATCTAATTTGGGCGGAAAACGGAGAACGGTATATTTTGACACTGGGTCTCCGCCTATATGTATATATATATATATATATATATATATATATATATATATATATATATATATATATATATATATATATATATATATATATATATATATATATATATATATATATATATATATATATATATATATATATATATATTTTGGCTGACTGTAAAAAAATATACGTAAAATCCTTTAAACAAACAAAATTTTTTTCACAAATACTCTCTCTCTCACTTTAGAAAAAAATCTAGAAATTAGCCCAAATGTGAACTTCATTTCAAATCAATAAGAAAGGCAGCGTTCTATAAAAACCGGCACTCACTTTACAATAATTGCCAAACCCATCACGACTCAAGACCCCATATCGGATTCAACGCACGTTTGGTCCTAATATTCCTATTTCCTCCCATCTCCTTCATTTGTAGGGAGCGACGCTAAAACTTTAATTTCATTTCAAATAAATTGCTTTATTCTTTTTACTGTTATTATAGGCTATAGATTTTCACATAGCTTCGTGAAATAGGCTAAATATTTTTTTTTTTTTGTTTAGGTTTCAAAGGTTCTTTCGTATATTATAGTAGTTTAAGCAACGGTAATCTAGTGTCAAGACTTAACGGTAATCAAGACACTCTGTATTTTGTTTTTCTCCCGAATTTGAGACGCTGAGTGTTGACTGACGGTGACTGACTGACCCACATTTTGCCTTACCATATCGCATTTATAACGACTGCGCATGATTTTAATTTTCTCACAAAGTACCCTAAACAAACAGTATAAGAAATACTTGTAGCAGCATTTCAATTGTCATTATTGTCTTCATATATTTTTACTAGCAGGGTTGACAAAGGAAAGCTTATCTAATATCAAATCTCTAATATCTACTATAAAGATATTTAACTTATTTTTTATACTATACAAATGAAAAACTTAAATAGCTACAAAGATATATAAACGTGAAAATATTTAAATGAATAAGAAACCCTGGGTTAAGACAATCCACACCCTACTTACTTTCCCCAACTGGGGATCGAACCCACGACCGTCACGCTCACACTCCCAATTCACCACAACCGATATTATATCTGACAGATAGATATCTGACTTTCATATATATATAAGTACACTTTGAGCCAAATCTCCCTTTGAAATCGACACCTATACGTGTATAACTTATATACACTATGTATCGAGCCTTTATTAAACTGTAATGCGGTTTACCCTTTGATGTGTCTACTGCGCCTCGGTGTACATTAAGTTTCTATATCAACTATATTCAATAATGGATTGGAATTTTGGTAATCTCATAATAATTGGATATAGTGTAAGTATTAAATATGTAGAAGACCGACGTGGCTCAGAGACACAGTGTCTGACTGTAAACGGAATTTGTCGGTTCGATTCCCATGAGGGGAGAATGAATTGTTTTCATTTTCTTCGCTCGCGTAACAGTATATAGCGCGGCGTTGAGTTCCGCCACTCAATACGCAATGTCTTGGAAGACGGGAACGGGGTTGCTACTGCTAGAAGCGGGATACAGCGTGAAGCTAAGGAAATATACGGGGTGTGGTGTATTGGAACGGCTTTTGATTATAAACATGGTGCAGGTTCAATTATCAGAGGCAATTAAATTTAAGATTCGTCAATCAATATATAATAAGTAAATCAGGTGATTTCTCTATTCTCTATGCCTTGAAAGTAACGTGGTAGCGCGTATACTCGCGAACTCATATATGCTCTAGCCAAAAAAGAACAACAATGTTTTAATATTATGATATATATAAGTTTAATATATAAAATGTCTGTTATACTATACTTAAACAAACTATTAACATATATATATATATATATATATATATATATATATATATATATATATATATATATATATATATATATATATATATATATATATATATATATATATATATATATATATATATATATATGTATATATATATGTACGTACCAAAAAAATATACTATAATACATACATACATACATATACATATACATATAAATATATAAATTCAAGCAATCCACAAACAATCAACGACAATCTAAATCCAAACACTACATCATACACTTTATATTGAACATTTACCAGAAATGGAAACTATTATCGCCATATATTCTAGTACGTCAAATTCCCCTGATCTTTTAACGGTTGAGCAAACATTGTAAAAGAGCTCGGCCGGTGTGTTGTGAATTCGCGCATTTTTATTTGAGCTTTAGTAGTTTTTTTTTTTTTTTTTTTTTTTATGTTATTTTCTAGTTTACTAGACTTGTTGTTAGTATAGGTGGAGGGAATCTATTTACCTTTCGAGAAATTCAGTGGTACCATAGTGCTGGAAAATGAAAATAATTCATTCTTCCAGAATGTAAATTGAACCTACAACTGTCGCGTTTACAGGTCTGGTCGTACCTATATCTCATAAAGCTAAGCTATCTAAATAAAGATAGAGGGAACTTAGTAAAAGCTTCTCTATTTTTCGCTTACCTCAGTAATCGTTCCGCCATTCAAAATCTCATACAATGTCTCGAATGAAGAATCAAAAAACTAAAAAAATCATATTTAAATATAAACACATGAAAAGACAGAATCTAAACCAGCCCGCAGACAACGACGATCACATGGCCCAACGGACGGTTATGCACCAACTGTCGCATAGTAAGGATTTGAATAACATTTATCGATATATATATATATATATATATATATATATATATATATATATATATATATATATATATATATATATATATATATATATATATATATATATATATATATATATATATATATATATATATATATATATGTGTGTGTGTGTGTGTGTGTGCGTATGTAGATGTGTTTTGAGATAGTTGGACTATGTAAACGAGACAGTTCTTTTCGATCTACTACTACTATCTTATCGCTATGGTAGATGGCGGCGATGATTGCCACTCATCAGGCAATGACTTGTAAAATAATGGGTAACGAATTGTCTTAACACTAAGTTCTTTCCGTTCCGTCTATTCTCTTATATGCAGTATATAGCGTGTAATAAAAAGAGAGTTTCATGCATTTCTCAATTTTTCAGGAGATCTCAATTTTGGAGACAATTTTAGAGTGGTAGTGAAAAAGAGAGAATTTATGACCTTTTATTATGTTCATTATGATTTTTTTTTAACTTATCAGAATGTTTCCACATACATACATACATAATAAAAACATAACTTTACGCTTTATCCCTAGATGGGTAGTCAGAGAGAACGGAGCGCCAAACGCTGCGGTCCCTGCATACCTCTTTCGCCTCGTTCACTGTCATTAACCTCTTCATATTCATACATGCTCTCCGGGGCGTTCTCATGCTTTTTATGCTATATAGAGTGCGGAGTCGAGCTCCGTCACTCACACACGACGTCTAGCATCGAGCAAAAATTATTTTAACAATAGGAATACGATATAATATATATATACGATATCGATACAAGTACAACACTAAATAATCGAACCGCAAATGTGCGCTTCGCAAAACCGTGATAGTTCCACTGAACGCACCGACGACCCCCGATCTTAGATATAAGAATTTTATACCATTTTTATGCTTGAAATTTAATTCCAAGTGACAGTAAAGAAGTGATAAATCACTCTTTTATCTACATTTGCAATGGACAAAATATTTTTTGACATGTTTTTTTTTTATTTAATTTATCTTAGCACAGTGTGGATCGAACTGACAACTAAGTACGTATATGAATGGCTAAAAACCATACTGTTTTCAGACAGACGTCATATAAATATGAATATAGCTTATTACCTATAATTTAAAGCCATGGTCCATAGCTGTGGGTTCGTTCCCCGTTTTGGGGGAATGAATGTACTCCCTTTTTTTGGTAACACAAAAGGCCAGTTACTTAACCTAAAGTTAGATTCTACCTATTATTCTAGGTAAATGCGGACCGAACCAAAATATAACTGTTAAGTAAAAGTAATTTGTTAATAATAAATTTAAGCAACTACAATTACCTGTCAACTGAAAAGGTAAACTAGGTAAAATATTTAACTATAGCTAATAAATTGTTAATAATTGCTATAATTTATTTTACCTAAGTAAAATATATATTTTATTATTATTATGATTTTGCCTATATTTATATGACAGGGGAAATAGGTTTGTGGCCTCCATGAATATATAAATCTCTATATCTCAAAAACTAAAACAAAAACACAAGTATCAATGCACATAACCTTTCAATTTCGGGAATCGAACTTGCTATACATTGCTATACTATCTCCTTACGTATCGATTAATCGTAACCGCAAAGTCCTAGATCAAAACAATTTCATTTGGAAATTCCAAAGTTCAATAGAACATTATAGCGTTTCAAAGAAAACCAATAACTAAATTAGACGCTTGAATTTAAGTATCGGTTACACTGTTGGTGTTTAATTAAGTAAGTACTAAGTGAAATAATTTATATTGTATATGGGAAGAATTACCGTGTCCTTGGCCTATGGAGTCCTTACCCATCGTGTTGCAGGGGGATGACCTCGAAGCAGTGCCTGGAACATCCCAACCTAAGAGTAGGTTTAAAGGGACCCCCCCCCTCCTCCTTCGCAATACACCTAGTAGTAGAGTACCTACCTCTGTTTGAAGTTCCTATTATTTAAAAATTATATTTATTTATTTATTAAGTTTCACAGTAGGTAGAGGGGATCGTAGGTTGAAGGAAGCTAGTATTAAGACACTTCGTTCCCCATTTTCCGCCTTTCGAGGCATTGCGTGTTAATGGCGGACCTCAACGCCGCGTTTTGCCTTGCCAGAACGAAGAATATGAAAATAATTCATTATCTCCGAATGGAAATTGAATAAACAAATGATCTCGTTTACAGGCAGACGCTGTGCCTCTGCGCCCCGACGGTACTCTGAACTAAAAATCAAATGTAATAATTTTAAGCAGGTCGTAATCTTTAAACAAAATATAAATAAATATAGCAGAATATGCTGCTATACTTCTTCTTCTTTAAGCAGAAAGAAAAGAAGAGCTACGGTATATTGAATTCTATTTTGTTCATTATAAAGCGTGTATACATCTGTATATTCTTTGAAAATCAATTTGTGTGTGTAATTTAAAACGAGTAAATATTTTTTACTTATCAAGGATCATCAGGTTGATATAAATGTTATTCGCTAGTTACTCAATAATATTTTTTAGCAAACGTATATTTTTTTAAACGTAGCGGGATTTGAACCTGCACTTCTTGAACACTGTGTGGAATAACATTTTAAAAATAATTAAAATCTCACAATATCCAACCACGTTAAAGGGCATCAAAAATACAATATGCAATATTCCTACCTGTATATAGAGGTATAATAAAATACCTACCTAGTACCTATATACATTTGTTATAGAGGTAGAGTAGAAGTCGATAGCAACTTGAGATCTAGCTCTGATTGGCCCCATTGTGCCACCAGCTGAGATCAGGAGTGTTCTCCGAAATTTCAGTACCCTTTGAGATCTTACCATTTGATTCCAAGCACTTGTGATCAATTTATTTTAAGATCTACTCAAAATGTAAACGTGGGTCTTTCAGCCAATTATATGGAACCACTTCGGTGTTGTTCTAGAACGTTTGTTTATTGTTTTTGTTTTTGTTTTCGCTTTATTAAGTTGTTTTATTTACTTTTCTCTTTATATCGTTGTTTTAATTAATATGAACTTCAAAGGATTATTATTTTTATTTTTATTTTTATCTGACATTGTGAGTGGATCAGAACCAAAGATGCGGCTTGTACTATGAATGAATATACAGTCAGACACCTCTATTATATTATGATGAGATTAATTCCTGTAAAATTCTCTTATAAATATTTAAACTATCTAAAAATTGTATACAATTGGTGTTCAAAAATGTGTGTTTAATCTATAGCTGCTAAGCTAGCCAATACATTTCTGCTAGTTGTAGACGTTTGAATGAAGCTGTCACTTCTGTGTTCTTTTTCCGCGTAGTAAAGTAGACAGAGGGACTCAGTTTCACATTATCTGCCTATTTTTCGTATCTTAGAGTGTGGAAACAAAAATAGAAAAAGAACATCGAACCCAAGACAGTCAGACGGTGCACCACTGTGCCACGACGGCCAATGAGTTTAAGCCATAATAAACTTACAATTTCCTTGTCTACATACATATAAAACAAAATTATGTATCCGCTTGTGATTTCAAATTAACTGCTTTTTAAATTTTTCGCCTGTTCGTCTGTCGTTCTTTTTGACCTGGCTAATCTTCAGCCGAGTCCATGTTTTGGAACTTCTCAGAAACATAGATATATAGGAGGTTATGGAGCAATATATAATCTTTCCATCCTAGAATTACTGTGGCATCGGTATTTACACGGGTATAACGCGCTTACAGCGCGCGAGTACCTACCGCTCAGATAATTTCCTTTATATAAATTGTTTTTAATTTATATAACTGACTGTAAGCGCCGGAAGCCACTAGATGCGGGTAGCGCGGGACCAATCGTCATGGAGATCCTTGGGGGAGGCTTATGTCCAGCAGTGGGCGGAACAACGGCTGTGTTGGTGAAGCGTGACGGGTTGTGGGTTTGGTTCGATTTCTACGCTCTGGTAACAAAATAAAACGCGGCGTTGCATTCCGTCTCTCAATTCACGATGTCTCGTAAGATAGAAAGCGGGGAACGGAGTGTCTTCCCACTAGGTCTTCCCTCTGCCTGTTCTCCTTTGTGAGGAATACAGGTGAAGCAAAAAAAATGTACATTTATTTTTTATTGACAAAATTCGCATCCATAATAGATAAGGTGGTGGAAAGTCGACTGCGATGTTACGGGCATATGATGAGAAAGGACAAAGGTACCGCCGCAAGAACTCCTCAGGCTATCCTAGACACAAAAAAGGGTAGAGGAAGTCTACAGTCCACGTGGTGGACAACCGTTGCCAAAGAATTGGCACGGGCAAATCTAGTAGTGACAACTCAAGATCGTCTCACTTGGCACCGGAATACGAGGACCGACCCCAAATAAAGGGAAAAGGCATGGCAGAACGTACGTTAAAATGTTACGGGCGAAGCCGTGGGCGGGTCGCTAGTACAATAATAAGAGCTTAAATTATAGTGCAATCAGGTTCCCAATTGAAAGCTCTTCGAACCGCACACCTCTGTTTAGTATTAACTACATGACAGTACCGAAAATACATGAGAGACTCGACAAATTTATCAAGTAAATATCTCACGTACGAAACTGAATTTCTGCCGTCTTCATATTCCTGAAATTATTTTCTTATACTATATTATAATAGAATGTAGTGGTGAAGCGGTCAGCGTCTGACTGTAAACGCGACGGTTGTGGGTTCGATTCCTACTCGGGGGAGGATAAATTATTTAATTTGCTCGCTCTGGTTATAACATAAAGCGTGACGTTGAGTTCCGCTACCCAACACGCAATATCTTGGAATTGGATAGAAAGCGGGGAACGGAGTGTCCTAACTCTAGCTTTCCTCTGTCTATCCGGCTATGTTCATTATTACATATTTATTCATTTCTTTTGAAAAGTTAGTGTTAAAAGAGAACGGAGTGTTTTTAACACTCCGTTATCTGGTTTTTAGTAATAATTTTTATTTTTATGTGATGAACCGCGGAATCTTTACCTGAATCTTTATATTTTTTCTACTAGTAAATACTTTTTGTAAATGACGTCATCGTGGCATATTGGAAAAGCGCATGATTTCAAGGTTTTTTTTTATTTCCTCCCTCTGAGGTCATTAGCCTCGAATGCGTTGACACTACATTCACTACATATATACACGGATAAGGTGTGAAACGGATAAGGTGGAGAAAACATTTTTTACTTATTTACAAATATTTTTTGTATGTTTTTCTATACATTATGCATGGGTACAACAAATGGACACAAGACATGGGTCTGTAGAAATGTCGGGATGCTAGGTTTCAGGTTGGTCTAACATTTTGATCTCAATAGTATTATATATATATATATATATATATATATATATATATATATATATATATATATATATATATATATATATATATATATATATATATATATATATATATATATATATATATATATATATATATATATATATGTTATCTATAATTCTATATCTATTATCTATCTATATATACGTACGAGTATAATGACCATGACCATGAACCATGGCCTAGCACAATACAAAAAAAAATATACAAAACCCATTCAAAAGTTACCGAGTAATCGCATAACATACATACAACAAACAAAAATCATCCTTTTAGAAGTCGGTTATATATATAGAATTTTCCTTTCGCACCAAAACGCTGACTTAGATAGATATATATACAATGAAACGTGGCGTATCACATTCGCCATAATGAAGCTGGTATTGAATTATGCCATATGTGATTGCTGCCCTGCGGTCGCTCTTACGTGGGTCCACATACAATCTTGTATTCTCTTACACTGTAATTGATTAATTTGATGAGTACTACGCCACTAGCTGCGAAAATTTATTACATTACTATACGGCACATGACAGTAGGCAGTGAGATGCTGGTGTAAAGCCTCTCCGTTCGCCGCTCTCCAGACAAATTATAGTTATATTGCGATATACGCCGTGCTTAGATAGAAAATAAATACTTGTTTGTTTTTTTTTATAGATTCACTTTTGTATTTACTTATTTAGATAAGTCGCTCATTCTCATCATAGAGATGCATAAGTCGTGTTCATCTCAAAATTAAACAACGTATTATAATTGTGGAGTTCAATTCCAGTCTGGGGTAGATATATAAAACATATACAAAATAAAATTCTTTTACTTGAGATATTTATCTGATTCAAAAAAAATACTACATAACATACTATATAATAATATCAAATTACTATATTTGATTAACCGCGACGGTTGTGGGTTCGATTCCCACTCAGGAAGAATAGACAAGACTAGATAGGGGCACCAGAATCAAGACAAGGCGCGGCGTTAAGTTCCGCCACTCAACATGCAATATCTAGAAAGAATAGAATAAAGTGTTCTTAACACTAAATTCCCTCTCTCTTCTATATGCAGAATACAGCGTTAAGTTAAAAAAAAATATTTACACTAATTATTTAATACTATTGCGACGAAACCATCGACTGTTAGCAATTATCTATATAACTTATAGTTATATATATATAACTATTTTTACATACTTTACTATTATCTTTTCCATCTATTACAATAAAACGCTATATGCAATATGGAATGCAGAAAAACTATAAAAAATATATATTAATAAAAAAAGAGAGTGGATAATAATTCATCACTCATCCATTTTAACGCATACGAAACGTTATGAAATAAAAAATAAAAAAAAAAGAAATGTCTAAATAGGAATGTAAAAGTCATATAACACTGTTTAAATATCTTACGGAAAATTTCATTTATCAGCCGAGAAAAATGCTTTGTGCCACTGGCTGGCATTCTCGAATATATGAGGGGTGCATGTATAGCCTGACCTAGTATTTTGCGTTAGAAAGACAATAAGGTTTTTATTTACATTTTACAATTGGGGCCGGACGTGTCACAGCGGCATGGCGTCTGACTGTAGGCGCGACGATTGTGAGTTCAAATCCCACGAAATAATTATTCATTTTATGGTTAGGTTAGGTTAGTAGACAGGGTAGACAGAATTTTCTATATGTTGAATAAATATATATGTATATATATATATATATATATATATATATATATATATATATATATATATATATATATATATATATATATATATATATATATATGAGTTGCAATAATTCGTACCTTGGATGTCTTATTAGATGTCCTAGATATGCAACTCCTATATTTGATCGTTTGCAAAAGTTTACGTGATTGACCCACTCGTCGCAGTACTACTTCATTTGCAACTTTTTGCGTCCATGAAATTGCCAAAATACGTCTATAGATCCACATTTCAAAAGCTTCTATCCGTTTCCGGAGATCTTCCTTAAGAGTCCCAGACTCACATCCATATAGAAGTATGGGCCAGATGTAGCAATGAAGAATACGAATGCGCAGAGAAATTTTGAGATTTCGGCTACAGAGAACCTTTTTCATTGTAAAAAAGGCACTTCGGGCGATTTCTATTCGTGTTTTTATTTCCACATCACTATTCCAATCGTCCGTAAGCCAAGTGCCTAAGTATTTATATTTGCGCACTCTGTCTAAAACGCGGCCTGACACACCGATAACGGTTTGGTGATCGGATCTCTTTGAGATCACCATGACTTTTGTCTTAGAGACATTCATCTTTAGTCCAACCCTTACACTGCAGTCATTTACTCTGTCGACTATTTGCTGTAAGCCTTCTTGCGTAGAAGCTATAAGCACATGTCATCAGCATACCTGAGATTGTTGATCATCTGTCCATTGACTTTGACTCCACAATCTAAATTCTCTAAGGCTTCTGACATTATTGCTTCTGAATACAAATTAAACAGCGTTGGTGATAGGATACATCCTTGTAGCACTCCTCTCTGAACTTCAATCTCTTTAAATTCCTCGCTGTCAACTTTGACTGTAGCTCGCTGGTTCCAGTACAGATTTTTTGTAATGCGTAATTATAAAGAACTTAAGTTATTTTTAGACGCACAGTTATGATATATATGAGTCGATAGTCGATAGTCGATAGTTACGCTTTCCACGCATTTTATTCACATTTCGAAGGTAAAAAACCAAACAGGATTAGGTCCTGTCCCAAGGAATTTTTAATTTCAATTATACGCAATCTCCCCAGTTAGTCGTACTAACAGTATATTACTTAAAAATTAAACCTACAATATATTTTAATTTTTTATCATCAATATTAATTATATACTATTGACTACTAATACTATACCTAATACTATATAGTATTAAGACTGATAACAGATTTATATAACAAAAAAAGCTTTATATATATATATATATATATATATATATATATATATATATATATATATATATATATATATATATATATATATATATATATATATATATATATATATATATACATATATATATATATATATATATATATATATATATATATATATATATATATATATATATATATATATATATATATATATATATATATATATATATATATATATATATATATATATATATAAAGCTAGCCAGTCTATACATAGGAGCAGTGTGAAATGCAATAACTGCATCCCAATGTCACGCATAATGCTTAAAGTCAATTCTGTTGTTCTTATGAAATAGTTATTTCAAGTAAAAAAAATATATATTGTCTATTTGAAGCGGCACGTCTGACTGTTAACACGACGGTTGTGGGTTCGATTCCCGCTCGGGGAAGATTTTCATTTTTCTTGCTCTGGTAACAAGCGAGAGGTAAAACAAAAAGCTTCATTTATTTTCATACAATTTATATAATTACATTTTTAGTTTTAATTGTTTTTTTTTTTCTCTACATTTTGAATACCTTTTATTTTCAATTTTTTTTTCAATAGAACGTCACTGGATCACTACACTCTGTTCAACAATAGCGAAACTTTACGTTTCATTATCGCGTAAGATCTCCAACAATTTCTATGGTAAAATTAAAAATTTTCAATTTAACATTTTACACGTAACCCTAAAAGCTGTTAAAAGTAATATTCAATATCCGCTTTAAGTGCCACAAATATTAGTCTCTTTGACGGTTATTCTGACCAAATTCCACTAGAGCAATCTTCTCACCGCTACGTTGTATGGAAATTTGTATATATATTTTGACATCGACTTCATACAAAATCGAAATAACTGAACAATAACCGGGATTAACAACGTGTTGCTGAAACGTCTCAATAACATAGAGATTGAACACTCCGTTCTCCACTTTTCCCCCAATTTTTAGATACTATGTGTTGAGTAGCGGAACTCAACGCCGCGCTTTGTCTTGTTGTCAGAGCATGAAATGGGGGTGTTACGGGGTATCGTAAAACACAAACAAGAAGCGTCACGCTGCAATTTCGTTACTGAATAACTGGTAACTAACAGAAAAAGCATAGCTGAAATTCCGCTTGTAAGGTTTTTGAGTATACAGGCGCAATAAGAGAGGATTTCTCGAATTTTATTACATTGTTTTATAGTTCACGTGAATAAATTGCGAGTTCCATCGCGTTCTATATCTATATTTATATATATATATATATATATATATATATATATATATATATATATATATATATATATATATATATATATATATATATATATATATATATATATATATATATATATATATATATATATATATATATATATATATATATATATATATATATTATTGTTGAATACACTATTATTATTATTGAATATATGACAATATTATTATTGAACCTATAATTCCCATGATTGTCCCATTAAGAGAGTAATTAACGGGTGTAAGAATTTCACCAATTGTTTTTTTCTCGTGTCAAATTAAAATTGAGATTTAGTGAAACACGAAAAAATACCAATATATATTTATTTGTATATTTATTTTCATACAAAATTAGTGTATATACAACTCTTCCGGTACTGATTGACTGACCGACAGATTGGCGTAAAAGGCGTAATTTATCACATTGTTTGGACATTACGCAAAATTTCCAAAACACAAGTACAATATAATTATTAAAATTTCTAGACTTCTCAACATTCCTAAGTTGTAAATGTCGAAACAGTTTAAGCGGCTTATCTTAATTTTAAGTTTTAAATTATGATTCAAATCTTGAAATAGGACGCGAAGTAATTTAACGGTGTAGAGCGATCGTGTTTATTTGAGTTTCCACTGCCGCGATCCTGCGACTGTTTATTAACGCGATTTATTATTAAAACCCGTCGTGGCGCAGAGGCATAGTGTCTGCCTGTAAGCGCGACGGTTTGTGGGTTCGATTCCCATTCGGGATGAATTAAATATTTTCCTAGCTCTGGTAACAAAGCAGAAGCGCGGCGATGAGTTCCGCTACTCAACACGCAATGCCTCCAAAGGCGGAAAGCAGGGAACGGAGATCTAACACTACGTTCCTTAAGCCTACGGTTCCCTCTGCCTACCCTGCTAATTATATGTTTATATATATATATATATATATATATATATATATATATATATATATATATATATATATATATATATATATATATATATATATATATATATATATATATATACACTAGTAAGTCCCAAAAAAATCAAAGTCATTTTTTTTAACGCATATCCTCTTAATTTTTTACTTTTAAGTCAAAACCTTTATATATAAAATTTTAAGAAGGTAGGTCCACAGTAACCCGTGCGGATTTGCATTGATACATGTCAGTATATGCTTTCTATGGCTGACGCGAGCTAACGTGTCGATGCGCTTGTGATTGCTTGTTATCTAGTTATAGAACACGTATTGTTTTTAATCAGTCTACATGTCAGTGGAAATATGTAGTTCTAAAAGCGGTATATTTTTAATAAGTGAGGTAAAACATTAGATAACGGCTTTAAAATTCATTTCATGTAATGGACACGTTTTAGCAGGTTTATTTTACAATTTCCATGATGTGAAATTCACTATCAATGAAAGTCCGAATCTCACTATTTGCGAGTGTATTATCTATTGGCAAAGGCTCCTATTCCTACTAAATCTTTGCCTAATTGTGTGAAGAAACTCGTAAACTTATATTAATTTTACGTATTTAAGCAGCGTCGCCAAGACTTTGTCAACAATTTCAATAATTTGTATGATATTGCACACGCCGATGCGCTCCAATTGATAAAAATAAATGAGGATAAAATCTTTTTAAAGCGTCAAAGAGAGCCAGGCCGGCCTGATCACTAAGCAGGAGTGGATAAGAAAATGACTGATAGAGAGGAAAGAAGTGTGCCTCAGAACAAATGAACAAGACAAACGACGTGCTAAATATTTGCTGACCCGACTCCTTCGACATAATTTGATATACAGTTACAATACGACTCATCTTCTGAATCGAATGAAAACTTAGATTTACAAGAGGACGTACAGAATCTGGTCGAAAACACGTTACCCAGCAGAACAGCTCTTTAATTGAGTACGAGAGAATTTTTGTTTGTTCTTGAAGCAACTATTGAAGCTAATATCGTTGAATGTCCGATAAGTAAATCTTCCATCCATATAATTTGCACAGAAACACGGAAAGAGCGCGGTGAAGCCATAAAAATTGATGTTCAATATGAGGGGGAGATGGCAAGTTTTGTACGTATCGAATGCTCGAAAATCAAACGAAGAACGTCTTTCTATACTTACTTCATATAAAAATAAAGAACAACTTGTAGCTGTGCCCAGATTAGAAACAAGAAGTTCTACAGGAAGTGAACAAGTGCAGGCAGTTTAGGACGCGACTGTAGACTGGCATTAATTTACAACTGGTAGACTGGCAATTTACTGTAGACTGGCAATTTACTTATTGTGATACTACTGCTTCAAATGCACATAGCATTATTTGACCACAACGTCCTAGTTCGTGGTCAATTAACTCTTTGTTTCAAGAAGCTAGAAAAAACGTTTCGGGGCTGAGGGTAGTAAGCGAGGTAGCCGAAACAGCGGTTAAGTCAGTGCAATACTTTCATGAATTAATCGAAGTTGAGGCGGAAACAAAAACAATTTTTATTACGTTGCGTACAAGACTATTAGAAAATATATTTATACTGGAAAAAGCAAACGCTAAGAAGAAAGTTTGGGTTTCGCTGATGCACAACGTGTAAACTGTAAACGCGACAGTAGTGGGTGCGATTCCCACTCAGGGAAATTTTTTTTTTCATTCTCTCTGCCCTGGTAACAAGAGAAACGCGGCGTTGACCTTCGACACACAACACGAAATTTCTCAAAAAGCGGACGGAACGGAGTGTCCCAACACTAGCTAAAGAACCAGAACAGCAATGGCACATACGCCAAAAGTCTGTGGTGAACAAAAAAAGAAAAACAATAAAAAAAATAATAATAATTTTATCTCAAAGAAAATAATGTTAACGTGTATTAGATTCGCAGCAGCGAAACTCCCCGTTTAAAGTATCTCGAAGCATTTTATTACGGAGGCTGGTTTTCTGTAAATTGGTAGGAATAGAAGGTCTGATATTAATCATGTTGGTGGAACAAGGTTATAAAATGTAAGGAAATTTCTGTACTATTTTATATGAAATTATTTTGTAATCTATATCTACACTGGTATTATAATTCTGAGGAGCTTGTTTTTTTCAGCATGCTTATCTCAGGAACTACTGTTCCGGTTTGACTCTAGTGTCCAGTCCAGTCCAGACCAGTTGTCAAAAAAGGCTTATTACTTAATCTACTAGACCTGCGGTCAGAGTTATCTGCGGTATTTACAATGTGTCATATATCATAGACAAGTTTTAGTTATTTCCATTTTTGACCATAAAGGTAAAGCTGCAGGTGCCAGACTTAGTTGGTTGAAGATTCGATTCAATATAGGAAAAAATAGGTGATAATATTAGTTAAAAAATAATACGTTCTATCGCAGATGCATAGCAGATGCATCAAAATATTGATTTGGAAACAAGGAAGGTAATTGATTGTCTAAGACTAGGTTCTCTATGTACAGTCGAGAAACAAATTCTTCACTAAATATGTAAAAGAAATATGAAATATGCTAATAAAAAAAAATGTTACAAGCGAAAAAAGTTTCGACGTAAGCTCGATAAGAACTTATGGTATGTACGTTCAATTGGTTGTACCGCTTAGACGGTATCCCAAAGACGTGAGTACAGGTTCGAATCCCGCTACATTCAAATTTTATCCAATTTTTCTTTCTTAAATTTATTTATTAAAAAAATACTTTAGAAGAAAACTCGCTTAAGCGTATTACTTAAGACATATAAAATAGTTCCTTAGGGAGCATATAACATGGTAGATTTACATGGATCATAGATAACCAACCAGTCCTATCATTTTTAGAGTTTCGCATCAGTATGGCAAAAACTATTCACTATACTTAATTATCTGGTCGTAACTTTACTGTAAGATATTTTTCAGTCAGTCAATTTATCTTCTATTTTCATTAAATAAATATATATTTATTTACTTAAAATTGCCTTTTTGAACCCAAATAAGATGGAATTTGTACTCTCTGCTGGTCTAAAGGACATTTTATAGAATGTTGGCGAATGTTGTTCTGCTATATGCGTGATACTGTGTGAAGCTTAAAAAAAAGAAAAAATACTTAAAAGTAGATTTATCAGATTTAGCTAGATTTATCAGATTACTTCAAAATATATTTTCTTTGTATGAAACTGTCCTAGACTTACCCAAACGTCACATTCTGTTTTATATTTTATTGGATCCATCCAATCGATCAATCAATAAGTAAACAAATAAAAAAAAAAAACAACTATGTGACCAAGCTTTTAAAATTCATTTGAATCTAAAACAGAGTTCACTTTTAAATTTCAGCTCGTTCTTAACCACTTTTTGATATATTTTCTTACGACTGGAAATTCGGTATCCAATTAAAATTTATATTAGGTAAGTCAGCAAGCGTTAGGCGTTTGATTAACGACTTGAACTTTCGTTGTGTGATCGGTTGAAGTAAGTTCTCGGTTAATCGTTTATTAAATGTATAACTTTTAAATACAAAAAATTATAAAGTATAACTAAGTTTCTGATATGTTGACGAAGTTTTTGACTTTTGACTTTTATAAGCATATTTTTAATGACAAAAATATCTTGCGGAGTAACGTAAACGTAAAAACCGTAAAAATGGCGATCGTAGTAATGGAAGCGTAGATACCTTGGCCTAGTATGTAAGTTAATTGACTAAAGCACGAGGGTTCAAATCCGGCTACTTAAAAAGATTAAACTTAAAAAAAAACCTATTCTTTCGGTTTTTAATACAAACTTATTTATTTAGTTTCGAAAGGAGTTTGTAAATTTTTTTAAGAAGTGCTCTTCGTTGACCTACAATCGGTGAAATTGATAATATCAATGCGATTACGACAGTTGTGGGTTCAATTCCCACTCGGGGGACTCGGAAATAATTATTTTATATATATTATGCCCGCATTGCTTGCATCGTTTACCCGCTTCTTCTATTGAAATACCACCCAGTGTTTCGAACGCAGGCGGAAAGCTAAGCGTGCTTTGGCATAAGATTATCTCTGTTCTGCTATGCGGAATAAAGTGTAAAGATTAAAAAAAAGGATTTTTTTGGTATAGATATATATATATATATATATATATATATATATATATATATATATATATATATATATATATATATATATATATATATATTATATATATATATATATATATATATATATATATATATATATATATATATATATATATATTATAAAATATATATTTTATAATCCAAAATTTTATACCAAAGTCATAGTGAAACAATTTGACGGTAAAAACCTTTTGCTACTAAAAGTTTTAGTTGCAGTTCAAATTAATGATACGGTAGAGTAATTTTAGAATACACTGGGCTATATTACTTTGCAATCGTTACTTATATTCATATAAAGTAGACATACATACTATATATATAGATATATATAGATGTGCCATAAAAAACTAGTAATCTTCTTCTTCCTGGCACTAGTCCCGGCTTTCTGCCAGGGTCTGCCTTCCGACTAAGACCAATCGGTCCATATGAGTGGCGAAGTGGTTTTTTGTGGAGCGATTGCCATCTGACCTCCAAACCCATTACTGGGAGAAACCAAGAAAGGAAAGGGAATAAGAGGCAGAAAGACTTTGAATATAGGGGAGGGACACCACTTACATGGATTGGATCGGGTTATGAAAGTGGTGGCTCGAGGTCCCGGGGTCGCGTACCCGTATGCCGGAAACCAAATATCGGACAGATAATTGGCTGGACACCCTCTGAGATCAAAAACTAGTAATATATCACTATATTCTTTTTTTCCTAGCATTTATTTATATGTTAAAGGCGGAGTTCAATACCGTACTATGCCAATACAAAGTCAACAAACAAACATATCATAAACAAAATGTACCATAGTTTACTTAGTGTTAATCCAAAAGCTCGATATCAAGAAGCTTTTTGTAAAAAAAAAAATATTTACACGTTTTTTTTTAATCATTAAATAAAGATAACAAGGTATCAGAATCAATGTCGAATTTACGAGCAGATAATTTTTTCGACCATTCTTAACCTTTTAAATGAAAATATATATATATATATATATATATATATATATATATATATATATATATATATATATATATATATATATATATATATATATATATATATATATATATATATATATATATATATATATATATTATATATATATATATATATATATATATATTTATATATTGTATGTATATACACTTCCTAGTTTAATTAATTAAATATAGTTTAGATTTGACTAGCTCAAAAAATATAGTGATTAACGATTTTTATGTAATTTAAAAAAAATGCTGGATTATAATTATAGTATAGAAAAAAACATCTTCACGCTGTTTCCCGTATATAGCAGTATAATCAGAGGGCATATAGAATATCCAATTATCGAGATATTGCGAAAATTGGACGGCAAGTGAAAGGAAAAAAACGAGCGCTTATTTAACCGCTGCGTTTCCCCGCAATGTAGACATCCCGTGTGTTTAATGTAACAGATTTTCCGAGATGAAGCTATAAGCGTGACATTTTATTTATTACAGCCCTCCTCTCAGTTCCGTCGAGGTTTTTTAGATTACTGTAATAATTTTAAAATGGCGCTGGCTTAATTTATTTACGCGCACTTTTTACTTTTATCTCGAGGACAATCTGTGGAAAACATGGAAATTGTTTGCTTTCTTAAATCCTTTAATGATAAGTATTAATTAATTTATATAAGAGGTCGTGGCCATAGAGATTTAAAGGCTAGGCCACAGAGACTTAAATATAGACATTGAGTTACCCAACTTTTCGTGCAATGTTACGAGCTCGAGTGGAAAACGGGAAACGGAGTGTCTTAACACTAAGTTCCTTCTGCTTAACGTTCTACACGCGGGATACAGCGTGAAGCTAAAAAATATGTCCATACAACATCTATATTAGACATAGAGTGTATTATTATAAAAAACTGCTCCGCATATTATTTTAATAGAAGAAAAAAATGCACAGATAAAAAACCAATAAAGAAAATCCTATTTTCCCATTCTTTTTTCCGCTTTTATTTCTATTGAATAGCGAAGTATCAAGTTATCGACGTAGTAAATTGTTCGATCTTTTAAGAAACTAAATCGTAAAATTCTTTTATAGCTCGTTAAAAAACCGAAGACAGGCATTCGTACTGATTTACTGACTTTTCTCTTTTGTTTTTAATTCTCGTCTCAGTGACGCTTAATGTATAGGTTTTAGCAATTTATTTAAGAATGGAATAAAATTGAGTCGAGCCAATGAATATCTAGTGTCCCAAACTTAAATGAAAAATGGAGAAATGAGTGTCTTAAAACAACCTCTAGATTCTCTCCACCTAACTAACCTGTTGTATGTGGCAAATGTTTAAGGCATATCTATGAAATATAGAGACTGAAGGCTTTCTGTTTACTTGGGACTTTTCTGTTTGAATGCGATGGTAGTGAGTTCTAATCTCACTCAGAGGAATATTTATAATCATATAGGCTTGTCTACATTTTAGTTAAGGAAAATGTTATATTCTAGCTCGGTCCAAATACATAATAGCTTTTAATGAATTGAAAAGAAACTTGTCGCGTGTACTTTCCAAAGAAAAAGAAAAAGATCAACTTAAAAAAAGTTTTTAGTATATGATATAATAAGTATATAAAAAAAAATAGCATTATATACATAATATCCATACATAAAGTCATTATCAATAATAGTTTGTGTGCTTCAACGCTCTAATCTCAGTAACATAAAGTTCAAATTATTATTTATTTTTGGCTAAGACCGTCTGATTATCTAATTTGTAAAGGGCTATAGAGTATAGGCTATATTAAATAGCTTTAGTCATTTTTAATAAATGTGCCCTACAAACTAACATTTTAGTGAAAAGTTTCACAGTCTCATTAGTAATACTTATACAACATCTTGTAAAAGTCAATACTAGGAAGAAGTATTCACACGAATGTCATGAAGTGTGTCATGACATGTGTCATGATATGTGTCGTGACATGTGTCATGACATTCACAACACAACTCATAGTTATTTAACCGCAGGTAAAACGAGTCAAGTATATATTAAAGTATATATTAAAGTTTAAAAGTATAAAAGTTAAGAAGCATCGGCAAAGTGAAATAAGGAAGAAACCATATACAGAAATGAACTCCGTTTTTTTTTTAGATAAATATTTTTCCACATTTTTCTCTACATCAATAATATATAATATAGAACACGCATAGGCAAAGGGAGCTTAGTTTTTTTTTTCTACAGACATTTTCTTACCAGAGCAAGGAAATGAAAATAGTTATACCGAGTGGGAATCGAACCCACAACTGTCGCGTTTACAGTTTTTTTTATCTTAGACGATTTACCACTGCGTCATTATGGGTCTGTAAATAAAATAAATTACATACGCATATAGCGTCTGTCTGTATATTTATCTTAGAATAGCTCATATTACGTATCCTGCAGCATAGATGTGGTTGAAGGCGTCTAAGACAGCACAACCAGCAGAACATGACCTGCAGCATGTTCCAAAACCTTGGCGAACTTAGCAACTTACCTGCCAAGCTTCGCGATTATGTCAAACACACGGTATACACTACCCATTGTTTTCGCAAGTGTGAATGCGCCTTATCTTTGTCTTATATAGTGAACTTTGATCTGATCATAAATAAAAAGTTTAAGCTCTTACATCCCAACTTCAGTAGTTAGCGGTAGTCGAGTTGCATACAAACTGTACATAATTAGCGTTTCTCTAATTTTAAGTAAAATACAAAAGAATATATGTATATATATATATATATATATATATATATATATATATATATATATATATATATATATATATATATATATATATATATATATATTATATATATATATATATATATATATATATATATATATATATATATATATATATATATATATATATAAATATTATTTTTTTTTTTTAAGTATGTCATTTCTTATCAATCTTCTGGTGTAACTTAGAGTCACAAGGGTTGCATCGGTGCAAGGTCGTTAAGATGCCTTTCGAGGCGGTCTCTATATTTACTACTATGTTTTTTTTTAAATTATCAACAACAGTGTCCAACTTGAGGTACCAAAATAAGGTAATAAGTGGTCTCTCTATAGTAAACTATAGATGATTTTAACACTTATTTTATATAATCGATTAAATGACGCAACTTCTTAACAAGTTATTGGAGAACAGATGTGCGACAACTTTTGTCCCATTTTGCATACTTTATCGATACTTTGATGTGGCAGGATTGGAAGAAACTTAAAATTCGGTATGTCTTATATGGCATTAGCGTGGAAAATAAATATTTTAAAGATATTATATATGTATATTACGAATAAGTAGGTAATTATTGATGTAAATATCCATTCATAAGCCTAAAATAGTATCATAATTCGGCAAAGTTATACGTAAATTCAATAATCGGATTTAATAATTCGGTTTTATCGTAATAAGCTTATCCTTGTTTACTGTACAAAGCGTTAAGTTCATTGTCCACTGGATATAGCTTACAATAGCTCTATTGTATTTCAAATACAACAGTCAAGTGCGAGTTGGATTTGAGCTCCGACGATTCCATATCGATTTGGTAATTGTAGGTCCGCAAGGCAAGGTATCAAAATCGATAGACTTAAATTTTCCACTCATTTTGTATGAAATTAACTAAAGACGAGAACTATTACACTGCTGTTTTAGTTAGTTAAGGGAATTTTTTTCTTTATTTTTATTGAAAATTCTTACTCTATTGGGAATTACGCCGCGAATCTTATACAAATTGCGCTCGCTAAATTTACATTAACATAGAAATTTGATATTTTCTGTGTTCCATAAGACCATAGATTAGATTAGAAAAATTACTTCAGCTTGCTACTTCAACGCGATCTTGGGAAAAAAAAGTCTTGACAGACAGACAGACAGACAGACAGACTAAATACAACGAAACCATAAAAATATCATAAACACCATAACGATAAAGATAAAATGTTGATCCTAATTATTTATTTGGGACCATATCCTAAATAAGCTCCTATATGACTGTGCTTATACTGCTAAGTTTAACTTATGATTAAACAAAACAAATTGGGAACTTAAAGCACAAACGTACACAAAACTTTAAGTTCAGAAACCGTATTATATATAATAAGGTGGAGTAAGGATTTGCCTAACGTGTAGATCGTAGGTTCGATATTAAGACTTTCATTTGGGGCATTTACTGATGAAAAATTCATTTTTATTTCCTTGAATCACCCTGTTTTTTTACTGAAAACCGCATTAAAATCAGTTCAAAACGTTTAACGCTTACCAGTTTTAATATTATACTGTATAAGAAATCTGCGGCAAAAAAAAACATGGTGGCGATCGCTTTACTATGAAATTCATTTATTTAAGAATTTTATGTAATAATTTGTACAGCAGTCTAACATAAGACATATATTATATGTTCTTTTTTTTATAACTTTTTCAATTTGTGTTTTAGGCATTACGTATTAACATAATAACGTCAGTTACTTATAGAAGGTTTTTCACGTACTACAGTGGTTTCTTATATTTCAACATTTTATAAACAAAAAAAAATTTCAAATTGAATTAGTACATTTAAAAAAAATATGAATGCATTATTTTTCAATGTGATTAAAGGCTTATTATTATTATAATTATATTATATGTCTGTTTTGGGAATTCTCGGGTTTAAGCGAACCAAATCTTTTGGGACACTTGCGTGGGGACACTGGTCCAAAATGTGCCAATTAGAGGCCCCTCAGAGAATATAAAACATGTTACGGTGACGCGTCACCCGGGATCCATCTCTGAGGAGCTTTCAACAGTCTCAAATTGAAAGGTTGACGGACGGTTATTATTATCATTATAACTTAAAGAAGTTAAATAATGTTGTTTTTTTTTAATTATTTATATATTAATACGTGAAGCACAAGTTTTAGACTCCTTTTTATGAAAATTGCGCAGTCGAAGGAGTATGAAATGTGTGTGTGTGTGTGTGTGTGTGTGTAGGAGAAGTGCAGAGCGCTAATATTTTTCAATATTAATGCTTATGAAGTACATTAAATCAATAAATAAAACATTACACACACTACCATATGTTAAACAATATAACTTTTGTATAAAGTGACATACACGTTACTATGGCAACGCGTGTTCCAAGCGTCAATGGGTCCTCTAGTTAATATAAATAATGAATTATTATTTTTTTTTATAAAAATTAAAATATTTTTCAAGCTTCACTTTGTTCATTCTACAGTAGTAGTTCCAGGTTTTATAACATCTACTAACGGTTAATAAAATCTCTTATGGCATCGTTATAACGGGGTCAGGGACGGTACAGACATGCGACATTGGAATGTAATATACTAGCGGAATGTACTCGTACTACCCCCGATGAGCTCAGCTTACGTCGCTTATCTTAACGCGGCACAATTGTGATGGCGACGTATAAGAAGAAGTTTGTTTATTTCGTGTTGAGTGGCGGAACTCAACGCCGCGATTTACTTTATACTGGGGAAAATTTATATATTTGAAACTCTGTTTTGGTTGATATTTAGATATGTAAAGTCAAGGAACATCAGGTGATGAAGAACCACTATAGATAAGCTAGAAAGCTTTTCGAACTATAAAAAATAAATTCTTAGTAAAATGGTGGAATAAAATCTTCTGAATCTCAATAAAGAACAATCACAGTCCAGCATATATATATATATAATATATATATATATATATATATATATATATATATATATATATATATATATATATATATATATATATATATATATATATATATATATATATATATATATATATATATATATATATATATATATATATATATATATATATATATAAAAAACAATAAAAATGGTCTGGCTGTAAATGTGACGGTTTGTGGGTTCGATTCCCACTCGGTGAGAATGAATTATTTTAATTTTCTTAGCTCTGGCAAGAAAGCAAGGCGGGGCGTTGAGTTTCACCGCTCAACACGCAGTACCTTCAATACTGTTTAAAAAGAGTGACAAGATGACAAGATGTAAATTAAAAAAAATAATAAAAATAAAAAAACAAAAGAAATCATATTTTTTTTTATTGAACCGTGTTATATCTAGTTCGCGTTAAGTTATTACACGTTTAGCTTTCCCTCAACTGCCATTATGTCGTGAATAAAATTAACTTTGTGTGTACAGTGCCTATTTTACCAAAGTCGCTGTAGTAAATAGTAATTTACTATAATGTTTGTCGTTTTACTAAAGTATATTTTAGGCATTTCCACATTTTTTGTAAGTACAATTGAAATTGTACACCGATAATTTCTTAAGCAAAATTGCTATTATTTTTTTTAAGGCGCTTATAATGCAAATGTACATATTTTATTTATATATATATATATATATATATATATATATATATATATATATATATATATATATATATATATATATATATATATATATATATATATATATATATATATATATATAAATAAAACGAAGTACGAAGTTCCCGAAGGACCTGTTATAGAATTAAATAAGAAAAAACTATGAAGCTCCTACCCTATAATATATATGGAATAAACGTAATACTGAATTCAAATATAAAGAAAGCATAATTTTAGTCCAAAACTTTCAACTCCGCCATATAAGATAAAGTGCGGCGTTGAATTCCGCCACTTAGCAATTTCTTGACAAAAAGCAAAGAATGGAGTCTCTTAACATTAGGTCCTTTCTGGCCACCCGGTTATATGTGACATACACGAGTGACGATAACGAGATGCTGTAAAACAACTTTTAAACTTAAATAACTTAAAAATCCAATTTACCATCGTATGCCAATTAAACCAAAGTGCGTTCTCATATTGATTTTATATACAAAGTAGATATTGAATTTTCATAAGAAATAACTTCAAAGCCTTCTTAAACCGGAAGTTCCTTTCCGTAACGACATATAGAGGAAATCGAACCACTCAACATTCATGTAATTACATCCGCACAAATGACGGGAAATGATTAAATATACATATGTTATATATATATATATATGTATATGTAAAGATGTAAATTCATAAGAGAAATGTAGCTCACACTACTTATGTTTTTTATTCAACGAGCAGAGAAAACGTAGTGATTGATTACTACATTCGCCGTGTACCTAAAGAGCTAAATAAGCATCCTCTACCCGTAATAATTATATAAAAAACTAAAATTTTCTGAAGTGGTGGGAGTGGGGGTGGGACCCTCATCCGTCCCATATATGGTTAGAAGCCTAAATATTTATCGAAAATTTATTTTAATTGTAAAAATTCATACACTGGGTTTGGGCCTGGACGACATTTTTTTCAAGTTTCCAAATCAAGACCAACGACATTTCTTTGAAAATGCAAAACAATGTATGTATGTAACAATGCAAAATAAAATTTACATTATTATTTAAGCACTCTATATATATATATATATATATATATATATATATATATATATATATATATATATATATATAAATATATATATATATATATATATATATATATATATATATATATATATATATATATATATATATATATATATATATATATATATATATATATATATATATATATATAATTCATAAACATTACATATTTTATAAAAAAAATAAACTTTATTTATCAAAAAAAAATAAAAAACGACATGGGCAACGCGTGCTCTACCAAGATAGTGGTGGCCGCTGTATGAAAAACAAATGGCTTGTTAAACTACCCTCAGGCCTCACGCACCATTTAGTGTATAATATTTTATAGATACGGGCAAATAAATATTATATTTATTATATAGGGTGTACTTAAATTGTTTTTTTTAATAATAATAATAATAAACTTAATACTTCTTAAGGATCTTCGATATCTGGTCCCTTTCCTTGCCTACGTGAAAGAAAAAAATCACTTTAAAAGACAACGATTTATTTTAATCTTGCTCTAGCAACAAAGCTATTTGATTACGCACAATTAAATATATTTAATAATAATTAAGTACCTGTAACGAAAAACTTATAAAAAGCCTTCTTCTCCCGTCATTCGTCATCTACCATCCGGAATCAATGGATACAGTTACCCATCATCGATAATCTAGCACATTCACAATGCCATAGCTCAAGAAGAGAAAATAACAGATGATAGGCAATAATAAAATGAAGTAAATAGAAGGGTATATATATATATATATATATATATATATATATATATATATATATATATATATATATATATATATATATAGATATATATATATATATATATATATATATATATATATATATATATATATATATATATATATATATAGATATATATATATATATATATATATATATATATAGTATTCTTTATTGTAATCAAAGTATGTTGAATTACAAACATAACAAATATAGTTCCAAACGGTGGACTTATCTCTAGAAGAGATTTCTTCCAGCCAACCTGTGAAAGTGGGTGAAAACAGTAAGTAGCGAGATGACGCATAAAATGTAATATAAAGATAAAAAATTACATAATTGCATAAAAGATATACATACGTACCAGTAATAATGTTAAATAAACATATACTTATACAAATATATATAAATACATACATAAGCTATAAAATATATAAAATTTCAACACAATATATATATATATATATATATATATATATATATATATATATATATATATATATATATATATATATATATATATATATATATATATATATATATATATATATATATATATATTTAAAATCGTTTTAAAAATATGTTTCACAACGAGATAGCACACGCCAACGCTTTGTTCTGAGCTGAGCCAGCTGTTACAACGGCGCGTGATATTGAATAGAAAGCCTAAAGAGCGTAAAAAATGCAAAACGCAAAACTTCCAGGGACCACATTATAATGTACTTAGAAAAAAATATTTAAACAACTTCTCTTGTACTAATAAATTAACTTTTTTTTACACATTTCCTCAAGAAACAGATTAAGGGACTTAGTGTTGAGTCTCTCCGTTTTACAATTGAGACAAGAGAAAAAAAATCAGTCACTTTTAAATTAGTGATTCTCTTTAGGGCTTCTAAAGTTTGCCTTTTAATTTATTCCGCCGTTAACAGTTTTATCACTACGATCTCTCTGCCTACTCACATTCTACAAAGCAGGATAGATAAAGAGAACCTAGTGTTAAGACATTTCGTTCCGCGTTTTCCACCTTTGGAGACATCGCGTGTTGACTGGCGGAACTCAACGCAGCGCCTTCTCTTATTACCAGAGAGAAGAAACGCGATCCTCTTCTCTACTAAATGCGAAAAAAATTTAAACTAACCTTTATAATATTATGTTTATCCATACTGTGTTTCAAAATATTATCTTTAAATACAATTACTATATTAACGGCGAAATCCTAATATGAACACATTTTGTCAACACAATACCAATGTGATTGATCTCATTATCTAAAATAAACGCGTACTCTACACTATACTATCGGCAATAATTTGCACTCGCTAATTGAATTTATATTGCATTTAAATTTAATTGGTTTATAAATTATAATTATTATTTAAATGGGGATTAAGTACTGTCGGGATGCAAATATTTAAGGGCCTGCCAGTGCTTGTTAAAGGCAAACAAAAATATTCCGTACCTATTTCATGATTGTAGGTATCCCGCTGACGAAATATTTCATTTTTTGCATCTGTTGTTATAGCTTCAGCGGAAATATATAATTTGTGAAAATTTCAGCTTTCTAGCTATCAGGGCTCGTGAGATACAGCCTGGTGACCGACAGACAGATAGCGGAGGCTTTTGTAATAGGGTCCCGTTTTTACCTTTTAGGTATGGAACCCTAAAAAAAATTTTATCACGTTAATTCTTGCATATAGCAGTGTAGACAGCGGGAACCTAAGACCTAACCACCTTGATTATTAAGAAGTTTTGATTTTTAGTAATCTATTTCGAAAATAAGTAAGACAATTATGATTATTTCATAATAAAATATTATATAACAGATGACATTTTGACTCACATTCCTTGGTATTTAATATTTATCACGTCTAAGAGATATATATATATATATATATATATATATATATATATATATATATATATATATATATATATATATATATATATATATATATATATATATATATATATGTATATATATATATATATATATATATATATATATATATATATATATATATATATATATATATATATATATATATATATATACATATATATATATATATATATATATATATGATATGTAAATGCAGACGTAGTACAGGCACTGGTTGTATAACGCAGTAACTTCAGTTGGGAGAATGTTTATTCATGAGAGAGAACTGGACTATTTGTACCTAAGAATATTTCGGTTAAGCCGCTGCGTCCCGTTTATATCGGGAATAGACAGAGAGCCCAGAAGAAGACACTCTGTTCTCCGTTTTCCAATAAAACTCGGAGTGATAGTAATGGTGACTTATAAATAATATATAGACCTGACTGTAAACTTGACGATTGTAGGTTCGACATCAACTCGTAGTAATAGAGGTTAGGTTAGGTTTCCAGATTAAATGTTCCAGTAAACTATACAATTCATTAAAAAAAAAGAAAAAAACAATGCAAAAAGTCTTAGTTTACGCAATATCGTGAATTCGGAATAAGTAGAGTCCAGAGTGTCCTGACACTATCCTCTCTGTCTATCCTCCTGAACATGAAAAAAAAAAAACGACAAGCCTACCTTGACTTTATCAACTATGTGTTCTATATAACATCTTACGAAGCAAACGTGGTACTTTAAATGCGGCTACCATGAAAACGGCTTAAATACGCGAAGAATGAAATAAAAATGGTACCTAAGGTTTTATTTTGCATTTTGCGGTCGCTTTGTTTAAATTCTCCGTCGACTTGCAACGGCTTTTCCATTTTAGAAATTTTATAAAGATAAAGTTTAGAAAGTGGAATATACTCCTTTTTGATGTCGCGAGCTTAAATTTAGAAGCTTTTTTTTATATAATTTATATACTATATACACATGGTATTATTACAGCCATAGTTGTACAGATTTGATTCCTAAATAGCTTGGCCTTTTTTTCCATTTGTAAGTAAACTTCTTTTCTAGGAAGACAGTGTGGCCACCACTCAAAACAAAATCTGATGGAAAGTAAATAACACTGACTGACGGGTTAATTTCAATTTTTGATTTATTCTCTTTGACGGCAAATTTATGATACTTCCAATTCTTTACATTATGATTTAAATACTAATTAATGCAATATTAGAACGCCGATCGTATCTCACTTGCATTTTTAATTTTGTAGCCTTTGAGATGTAGGTATTTATTTAAGCTAGCTTCGAGTGCTTCAAAGGCAAGGATAATATGGATTTTTACATTTCTGTGAAATGTTGAAAATTTTGTTTCAACTCGTGTGATATTCAGCTAGAAAATTAAAAAATCATACTGGCCAGAATTTAAAACGGCTTAACTTAAAAAAAAGCTTTTTTTCAGAAGAGGCGAAAATCTATTACCGTTAATTACTTTATTGCTAAGTTATCTGTAACGATTTATTAATATGGTGGCAAGTAAAGGAGATATTGATAGAATTATGTATTTATCATTTAAGTAATTTTCTTGGGCTTTATTTTGTTAATGTAATCATTTCTCATTCGCTTTATAAATACTTATTATAATTTTTTGTTATAATTTTAATTAAAATTTCAGCAATACTGATCCAGCTCGAAATAAATCAAGTATTAACCGCCGAAACCATTAAAACTGTCTCAAATTTCAACAATATAGATGCGTGCGTTTTTCTTGCATCATGAAAGTTCCCGGTTTTGATGAGAAAGATCCTCGTGGCAACAAAAAGCGCGAAATTTGACGGTTTTAAATTAAATAATTTCAAATATTGAGTTACCTCTCTTTAGATCTGGGTGTATGATATAATATGGAAAAAAATCTCCTTTCATATACCTACCCTATTTTAAATCAGTCGAAGATATATTAAAAAACACAAATGTAAATTCTAACAAAAATGCTCCATATTACACATACATATAAATAATTCTAGTTTAATTAGTTTAACATTAGTCACAATAAATGCTTATAAATTTCATTAAAATTGATAATATTACAGTTGTGTGCTGAAAATAGTTAATAAACCTCGATGGTCACCAGATTTTTACTTATTCAATATATATATATATATATATATATATATATATATATATATATATATATATATATATATATATATATATATATATATATATATATATATATATATATATATATATATATATATATATATATATATATATATATATATATATAAATATATATATATCCTCCAGTTTAGAAAAGTTCTCACAACTTGTACACACTGTACCTCTTGTCTGTCTCTGGAGAAGAGAGTTCTTCACTTTAGTTCAGTAACGACGAAAACTATCACTCCATATAAAAAAACTAGTACTACACTCACGACTTCATCCGCATACGATAATGGATATTTTCCCAACCTATATTCATTGGCCATGGATTTTGTCCTCATATATATATATATATATATATATATATATATATATATATATATATATATATATATATATATATATATATATATATATATATATATATATATATATATATATATATATATATATATATATATATATATATATATATATATATATATATATCTTAGAACTTAGAGAACCTAGTGTTAAGACACTCCGTTCCTGACTGTTTGCCAAATGATCGAGACATTGCGTTTTGATTGAAACTAAACGCCACGTTTTATCTTCTAACCAGATTTATCATTCCCTCGAGTTGGGTACTACCATCAACCCTCGCGTTTGGTGTCAGAAGATATATCCGCAATACCACCACGGCCACCATAACTTTACCATAAATAAAAACCAAGTTGAATTATCAAAAATATAAGTTTAGAAGATATTCTCTATATTATTTACCGCTAAATAAGATTTCTCTTTGATCCACTGGTCTGAGCTGTGTGCGGATAAATCAGTTACCTCCTTTTATATATTTAAATACCTGAATCAACACGTGCTACTTCATCAGAGTGAGATCCTAGCCGTATTTGTTCAGGATTCGACCACTTTTGCCAATATTGTGTATTTGTATATTAATATATTTTATTTCATGCTTTATCCTATGTGGTATAACGATATAAAACGAGAGAACCTAGTGCTATGACGTTCTCTATTTTCCTTAGTTTTTTGAGATATTGCGTGTAAAGTAGCGGAACTTAACGCCGCGCTTTGTCTTGTCACCCGAGTGAGGAAAATGAAAATTCAATCTTCCGAATGGGAATCGAACCCACAATAGTATTTACAGTCAGACGCTCGTATATTTATATAATATAAATAAATTTATGGATACTAGATTATAATGATTTTTAAAGGGTTGACCCTTAAGGATAAAAAAAATACTTAAAGAAAATTTTTGGTACTTTTTTAAAATTATATTTTAAAATTAAAAAGTATGTTTAAAATTTGTTTTATTTGATGCCTGCATAGTGCAGTGTTTGAATGTGAAGGCGATAGTTATGGGTTTGGTTCCCAATTGAGGGTATTTATTATACATAGCGTTGAGATCCTCAACTAGAAAGTCTTTTGTGGGTTGATACTTGTCACAATATATGTATATTCTCGTTGTCTCGTTGTATTCATTGAGAAAAAAAGATTTTTAAAATTATATTCATGATTTAGTACAACGGCTAGCACAGATATGTAAAAACCAAGTTTAGTTTGCGGGCGTATGCAATCATTCTGTATGAAATGAACACACATATATAATTTTGTATAATTTTATAATAAAAAAAATTATCAAAGAGATCATTTTCTTTTAGTTTATTCACTCCTTTATATTAAATATTTGTTTTACATACTTTGAATGTACCTATATTTTTTTCAAACAATTAATTTAGAAATCTCATATTCATTCATTTTTTTTAACTTCTGCTCCTGTGAGTAATTTTTTTTATTAAAAATCGTTAATTCATTTACAAATAACAGTGGTTGTGGCATATGAATGAGAATAAATAAACCATCACGATGAATGTTTCGCGTTTCGTTTTTGCCGTTCGGCTACGGAACCCTAAAAAAAACCTCTTCATTGCTTATTAATAAAATCAAGCTTGCATATAATTTGTGGCGATACCTCGACCTCAAGCAAATTAATTCTGGATAGCTTTTGTTGGTAATAACCCCGGAGATTTCGTAATTACCATAGTAATATTTTGTTATTTGATTACCGAATGAATTACGCTGACTTTAATCAATTCGCGCCAATTGATACTGACTGGAATTGGAATTATTTACTTGAAACTGATTTGAATAGTTAATTCATTTTTAGATTCACTCTGCTGTATGTCAGGGTAGGGAGAGAAAACTTAGTGTTAAAACATTCCGTTCTCCGCTTTCCGTCTTTCGAGACATTGGGTGTTTAGTGGCGGGACTCAACGCCACGGTTTTTCATGTTATTAGAGTAAGGAAAAGGAAATCAATTTATTTTCTCCGAGTGGGAATCAAACCCGAAATCGTGGCTTTACTATTATTATATATTAATCTCTTAATATTATTTATTTCCAGAATAAGCATCTAAATTTGTGATAACAACTGTTTAATAAGGAGCCAAATATTGTTTATACAGATATTTAAGCATCCATGTAAACAAATTTTCAGGTAAAATCTAGCGAAATAATAGTACAGGATTAGCTATTTAGGTACGTTTATGATCATTGTCATCATCATTCAGATTCTTATTAAGCGGCTCGCTTGGTCAAGTGGAATTTTTATATAGCTTAGAGTCGTGTGTGTGACACATGACACGTTCTCAGTGGCCAAGGTTACTATGACGCAGGTGCAATGATTTACATTGAATCGATTAACTTGATGTATCCAATGAGATTGGCGCGTTTTATAAACAAATTTTCAATTTTATTTCACCTAAGTAAGTAGATTGTAGTTCGATGTTTTTAGAATATATATCTAAATTAAATAAAAAAACGAAGTTGAACCCACGCCTCTTGATAATTTTATAAGCGCTCTGACATCTAAGCCATACGTTCTCATCAAGCTACTACGAAATTCTTATGTGCTTACACATACATGTCTATCATGTTAAATATTTTGTGCTTTTTTAAAAAAAATATATTTTTCTTTTAAAATAAATTATACGACATATTGAGAACACTAAAAAAAAACAGTTTTCACCAACACATCGTATATTCTGATTAATTTGGATTTAAATACACCAAATGCGAACACGAACCATTATCCATTTACCTACGCCTTAAAGTCTTTATCTGTAACAAATTCTATTTCACTTGACACATCTTCATAGTTTTCAGCATTTCTCATAGCTTCTCTTGATCTTGGATCATGAGCGTTCAGTATAAAATCTTCATACACATAAGTAGTGTTATCAACTAAGCGTTCTCTAAGGAAGTTGTTGCCGAAATTTTCAAAAATCACTTGGTCATTCTCTATATCGTCGCCACAGCATCTATGGAAGAAAAGATGTAGCACTGGACGTTTATATATACAGCTAAGCACTATAAATAATATTAGAGTCACTAGAATGCAGAAGGTTAGAAATCGACACCACATTTTTGATTCATCTTATAACTTCCATTTTCAATGCTGCAAAACAAACATGTCTTCCTCAAGTTTTAACAATAATTTTCATATATTTCTATTGGCTTGCTTTATTGTCCTCAAATCTGATCTATAATTTTTATTGAATTCCCATCAAAATTTGCTTTGTGTATTTTTTGTGAAATTCGGAAACCACTTGCACAGGTAGTTTCATATGTTACTAATTTGTGACTGCAGGAAAAACAAAGTGAACTAATCGACGCTGTCACGTGATTGATATGTACGTATAGTATTGACAGTGTAGACTACAGACGGCACATCGGTTGCTTCTGGTAAAAAGAAATGTGCAGCGTTGACTTCCGCTATTTAGAACTTGTATTAAACGTTATTTAACAATGTCAAGAAAGTTGGGCGGAAAGTGAAGAACGGAGTGTCTTAACACTAGGTTCCCTGAGTTGTTTATTAATTTATTTTACTTCTAACTTATTATTCAGATTAACAATGTCTAGAAAATTGGGCGGAAAGTGAAGAACTTAGTGTTAGTGTAGTCTTAACACCAGGTTCCTTGAGCTATTTATTAATTTATTTCATTTCTAACCTCTTTTCCAGAAGTATAGTTCAAGCCCAATATGCTACCTTATAGAATTTGTTAACCCGATGGTTAGAAAAAGTACAGAGTTAAGTTACGCCACTCAACAGCACTTGAATTGGCACAAAAATAAACATAAGCCTATATTTTGGATACTAAAAACGCTTTGAAGCGATACTAAAAACGCTATCGTTATAATATATTTTCAGTATAGTAGTGAAATGTAATAGTCGTAGGGTTAAGTTTAAGTCATATAACTTAAAATTGTGACACTTGTTATTTTGACGACTAAATAAGCTCTCAGGCTCTTTTAAAGAGATCTCTACCACTTTTTGAGTAATTGTCCACTTGTCGTGTAATTTAATATGGGTTTACTTTTATATTCATAATTCTATGCAAAGATATATAAGTACAAAGTGGAAGTGGTTAACTTTTTTATATACGATGTATATTTCGTATTAATAAACATGAAATTAAACGTTTTATGACTTATCTATGTACATCAATTAGCAATTATATAAAAGGTGTATATCTTTGAATTGATATATATATATATATATATATATATATATATATATATATAATATATATATATATATATATATATATATATATATATATATATATATATATATATATATATACAGCGCGAAGAAAAAAATAGTGTCCTTGATATGTCATATTAAAAATTAGGGGAACCCCATGAAGGGCATGTATGAAGAGGTTAGTCACAGTGGACGGAGAAATAGGTATGCAGGGCCCGTAGCATTTGGCCCTCCGATCCCTCTAGGGATAAAGCGTGACACTATTTCTTATGTATGTGATTTACTGTAATAAATAATATAGGTATTTGGTTATTTGTTTTATTTTTTAAATTAAAAGCACTAATAGTTGCTTAAAAATCTTCTTTTAGGTTAGATTGTTTGACGTGGATTTGCCTTTGGATTTATCAAGTTACTATTAGTGTGAGAATCGCCTCTTTGTATCTATGAGAAATTGTTTTAAGACAAAAAAGTCGCAAGTCTATCCGACACCAATGCCATAGAAGTGGCAAGCTTACAATTTGTATGCAGATTCCCTCCACCGGAGGGTATGTCCGCTATATGAAGGACAAGTATTGAATATAAATAATCTGAAGCGTAAATACTTCATAATTTGGTCACGTATACGTAGCCAGTGTTGAACTTCCGAATGGGAAATCTAAAATGTAACTTTTTCAATACATAGATAATTTTAATTTAATTAATATATGTACATACAGATTGTTCGTTCGAATTCAACTGAGCAAAGTTAGCTTATAAAGTTTTATAATTAAAATAAAAGGGCGATTCAATAATTTTGGTTGCTCATATTTAATAATTCAAATGTCATTGTGAGAGTATGTGCCTACCCCAGACTTTTACTAAGAAATTGTTAAAGCTAAAAAAAATATTTAAAAAAAAAATTATAAAAAAAATTTGTTCAATGCTAAAGTCAAGAAAGTTGTGCTTACTTAGATATTGAATTTTGAAATTAATTAAATTTAAATTTAATTAAAAAATTAAGGCCAAGCTCCCCTGGAAAATATCTCTAGATAATAAAGACCGACTAGAACTGAGACAACTGACATTATCATATAATAGAAGATTCTAAATTTATTTACATACTCTGATAGAATAATTTTTAATTTCATTCCTTTTTCTATACATGTTAATAAGAACTACACTAATCTAGCTAAAGACGACAAAGAGCTCTGACCTTGACGGTTCATCTCAAGGTCAAGGGAAGTAAACACATATAAGCTTTTACATAAACTAGTTATCAAATTTTAAAGGCTTTCGTAAATCAAAATATGCACACAGGGGTTGCTTTTGATGACAAATTGGTGCACAGGATCAAAGCGTTGAAAGAGCTTACGAGACTATGTTGTTAACTATACTATATACGAGAGATCCTGCTATATGGCGTACTGGAGGAAGCCAACGTACAGCAATCGACTGCTATAGGCTCATGTGATAGTGATCAGATGATTTACACTTTTGTGTAAATTTTAAATATCGAACGAATAATGTCTAATGTCGAACCTACTTTTTGCATTTCTAGCCATCAGCCAAATATATTTAAAAAAATACATAATTTTAAATCCGGTAGGTACATACAATACAGTATCGATTGAGGGTTTGATGAAGATCCAATCAGAGTGGGAAAGAAATAAATTCACTTCTCCAGTCTGACAAGACAAAGCACGTCGTTGAGTTCCACTAACACGCACCATCCCGCATACGGAGAGCAGTGAACACTAGATATTCTCTACCTATTCTGCTATATGCAGGATACAGGATATAGGATTAGATCGTAAGATTTCAGTATAAAAACCTGTGACATCTTTCGAATAATTCCAACTTTACGTCAAACTAACATTAAATTTTAATATGCATCCCCTACTTTGATATTACCATGCAAATGAATTTCTAACGAAGATGATTTATAGACAATCGCTGACATGAATTTATTATGGCCAGATTACGAAATCTTGGAATTACTCACTTGTTTTTTTTTTTCTTTTAACTTCACGATATATCCCGGATATTGTAGCTTAGGCAAAGGGAACCTAGTGTTAAGACACTCCGTTTACCGCTTTTCGCCTTGCGAGGCATTGCGTGTTGGGAAGCGAAACTAAACGCCGTACTTTTTTCTTGTTACGAAAGCGAAGAAAATTCTCTCTGAGCGGGAATCG
Organism: Dione juno; assembly: GCA_037127375.1. Classification (NCBI taxonomy): domain Eukaryota; kingdom Metazoa; phylum Arthropoda; class Insecta; order Lepidoptera; family Nymphalidae; genus Dione; species Dione juno. The sequence continues at coordinate 277,168 of JAXRJS010000080.1, read as the reverse complement.
AACCCACAAACTGTCGGGTTTACAGGCAGATGCTGTACCTCTGCGCCACGATGGTCCTCATTCTCGCTTTTAAGTTTTAAAACCTATTTACATATATTATGTTGGGTCCAGTATTTTTAAGGAAAGCTTCCTATTTAAAGTATTTTTTTACTAAAAGATAAAATTAATTAATTTCGACATTGTATGATATGGATAATTTAATATCTTATAATATCTAATATATTATGTACATAAATATTTCTTAAATATATATTTTATATAGTCTATGTATGTAAGTTTTGTGTATATAATATAATTTTATAGATATGTATTTAACATATATAATTATTATTAATATCATTTATTTTATATTATAAGATATATTTGTTTTATTTTGTTATATATTATGTTTTTTCTTTTTATATTATTAATATTATTTTTAATTTTAATTTGCACCGAGCCTTATTCGCCTATTCCTGTATCAACTAGTCCTGGATTTGCCAGTCTGTCTGTTAGAGCTTTGGTTGTACACGTTAGTATGTACATGTTAGTATGTACACTAAAGTATAAGTAAATAAAAAAAATAATAATATAAAAATGGATAGTGATAATTGTGTTTCAAAGCACCTGTTGAGTTCTATATATGTATGTATATTTCTTCAATCTAGTTCGAAAAATTTTTAAGAAAAAAGTAAAATATATAAATTAAATCTGTAATTTATTATCCGTATGCTTTTTATACATGAAATTGTAGGTTGTAAGGTTTTAACAAGGGTTGTATCCTTATTCCAGAGAGTTATGTAATAACATACTTTGGGTTATATCGCAATGTTTATCCCAAATTTGTTAGTTTTAGTGTTAGTTAGTTAGTTATTTGTTAGTTTTGTTAGTTTTATATCATACGTTTAAATATATATATTTAGATATAGATATTTCCAATCTATCATAGACACAATTTTTGACACAATTTTTACTATAAACACTTGATGGAGAGATTTTAGTTAAATAATTTTAATTTCCTCGCCCTACTAATAAGATTCATGTGTAAATTTTCACCAATAAACAAGCAAAGTCACGACAAGAAATCTGTTAAAAAAAATTCTTGACACTAAATCTCTCTCGCTCTCCACCTACCCAGCTATGGAAGAGAAAACGTAGAGTTCCTTTGACATTGCCAATGTACATGCATAGAACAAACATACAAATCAATTCACTATATAGAACACTAAACAAAAGCAAATTAGTTTCCATATAGCCGATTACATATACAATATGAGCTACACATATCCTCATTGAAATCATTGCTTAGCATTCAATGGCGTTAGTTCATAATGTTTATTTGTTATACTGACATATATATTCTATTGTGATGAATAATAATTGTAGCTAAATACAGAGTAAAATAATGCTTCACGCTGTTTCCCGTATATACCAGGGTTGAAGAGGGAACATAGTGTATAGAGTCGTGTAAATATATTTTTTTATGAAAATTCTTTATATCTGAGCTTCTCTGGTAAGCTACGTTCCTGTATATAGATAAACAGATAGATAGATATATAGCTCTAGTGATGTAGTCAGAGAGAACATCATACATCCCCACATATCTCCGTTGCTTCGTCCTCGCAGTATGTGAAGAGGTTAATGAATGTCATTAACTGTTTGATAATAATAATAATAATAATCCATACAAAGAAACAGAAATTGTACAAAAGGCGGCAAATTGTATAGGGTGTCAAAATAATAAAACTAAATATATACCATATTATTAACGAAAATATTTACATGTATACATAAAAAAAATACAAATTTTTCATACTGACCTAGTAGTCTTTATGCTTTTGACTTGACCTTCCTCTAATATTATCGATATTGTGTTCTAATTGGTTAAACGAGGTCTCCTCGTGCCTCTTACCGCTCATTCTTGAAAACGTACACGTATAATTTTTCTGCTATATTCCGCACATAGCAGTTATTTACAGAGAACATAGTGTTAAGACACTGCGTTCCTTGCTATTCACCTCTTTTGAGACATTTCGTGATGAATGGCGGAACTCAACGCCGCGCTGTCTACGTACAAATAGATCTGAGTGCATCTAAGTTCAACAAAACAAACATAAATCTTATTCTTAAAAAGATAGTTTTCATAAATTCAATGGTTTTACAATTCTACCATTTATGCAAAATGTACACAAACAGACAAACATACAAAATTTTATATACATAAAATATTACACACCAAAGTGTGACAGTTTTAAATAAAATATTACTATATACATTATCATATAAACACATCAAAAATGAAACAAATACATAAAAAAATGTTTATTGAGTATACATATTTATCCAATCTGAATAGTAAGTTAAGTCAGTAAACATAATATTATGTTTAGTACAAAAACTTCTATCACTTGGGTCTCCATAGCGTATTCCGCGTAGGGACCACTTGTTTGCTTGTCTCACTGCGTATATACCTCCGTAACTCGGACATACTGTTATATCTGAAATATAGAATACAAAAACACAAAATATAAATAGCACTATAACATAGAAACGTCGTGAGTTCGATTCCCATTCAGAGGGAATGGATAATTTTTTCCCCGTCTCGAAAGGCAGAAAGCGGGGACGTAGCGTCTTAGCTCTAGGTTCCCTCTGCTTATCCTGCTACATGCAGGATACAGTGTGAAGTTAAAAGAGAAAAGCTATAAAATTCCCCTGTTCTTAGAAGAACTTCGAGAAATCCTTTTCCCAACACTTCTCGAAGGAAGCCACATGCCAAAGGTAAACTTTCTACGCCCGATAGTTTCACAAAGAAAAATACGAGTATAATGATCCAAATATAATAAAAAAATGCTTAAAAAGCACTAAAAAAATGTAACTCTATTAGAACTCTACTGTCATAGAATATTATCTGTCATATTTTAATTTAAAGAAGTCATGACTCAGTAAACTCGATTCAAATTAGAATCAGGGTAGATACTTACTCCTTTATGTTTAAAAGATGTCTTTCGTGTGTTATTCATACAATGTGATAATGGTAGAGCGATCAAAGGAATTGAATTGAATTATTTTAAAGTTGTTGTTGAGTAATCATGAAAAGTAACTTCACGCTATTTCACGAATTTACAGTGGGAACCTATAGGATAGGCAGAGGGAACCTAAAGGATAGGCAGAGGGAACCTAGTCTTAAGACACAGCGTCCACCAATATCCGCTTTACGAGACAGATGATAAATCATCTATTCTCCCGGTTCGGACAAATAGACAGGTCGATAAAATAATTGACGCTTTCATAAAATATCGAATCAACAATGTTATTATCGATTTCATGATATCGCCAACTCTAATATATGACTACGACACAAAATGTAACTAAGGCGATTTTCTTAAAAAATTGTAAGCTTTTAAATCTTCACCATTGTCATAAGCAGCACAAAACGTATTATTTCGGAAATCTTCACACGTGACGTTATTTTCTTTCTGGAAACGAATTGGTGTTAGTTCTCCAGTAACGGCCCAACCTGTTGTCTGAAAAAATAAGAGAAATGAGAAAAAAGAGATATAAGAAGAAGAGAAATAAGAAAAAGTGATTTGTTTAGCTTCTTGTATTTCTAATGTAAACTTCTAGTGCTAAAATTTCCGTTTTCCACTTTCCGCGAGTGGAGTGTAGAGTGGCGGAATTCAACGCTATGCTTTTTGTCCTTACTAGATCGAAGAAATAAAATTCTGCTACTTGAAAATTAATAATAAACAACAAAAAGTATGAAAATGTAAATAAATATATTACAATCGAATTAGATAGGATCTCAAATAAAGTCTTGACTTACATAAGCTTCTTCAAAATCGCCTTCACTGAATCCCGCCTGGACTTCTGTAGCCGTCTCCGTTACAAGCAACGCAATATCGTTTTGGTTTTCCATTGTGAAATTTTCATGTATTATAAATTCTTTTACCTGTAAGTAAATGTAAGGTTTATGTAAACCGTCGAATAAATTATTTATAAACACGTCTCTATTGTTTCAGGAAATGGTTATATATATAGAGATTTCCCGTTTTGGTTGGAAATGCACCAAGCCAAAGTTCTTCTAGTTTAGCTTCTTTTAATATAAAAATATAAAAATAAATACGGAGTGAGTTTAAGTATGGAGACTAAAATGTAGAAAAAAGTGAATCTTCTCCACTAAGTTCTATCTACTTAGTTCCGAAAGTCGTTAACGTGTTTAAAAACAAAATCAATACACCTAGTATAATATATAGAAAAGCAATAATTATCGAATTAATCAAAAATAAAAGTTTAATAAATAAGCTCCTTATAAAAAGCAGATAAGTAATAAAAATAGACTTATTGTAATGATTTTTAAAGTTTTAATCCACACTAAGGATAGAAAAAATACTTAAAAGAAAATATATAAAAATTTGAACGCAGCTAGATGTGAACCCGCGCCTCTTGGATGGTTTCCTTGAGGCGCGGATTCAACTTCCGAAACAAAATTCCGACAACAAAATTCATATGTTTTTAGGTAGGCTTTTTTGGCGAATTCTAGACTTGGCATATTGAGCGGAACTCAACGCCGCCGTAGATCTTGACCAGGGCGGAGAAATAAACATCACTACTTTCCCTAAGTTGGGTTCAAACCCACAACCATTTCGCTTACAGTTAGCAACTGTCCCATTGAATACAGGCCATAGGGATATTTTTATTAAAGCTTTTCTATAGCAAAAGCTTTTCTATATTAAAACTTACTGTCTTCTTAAAGTAATTTCGTTTGTACTCAATTTGGAAGATATGTCCAATAAGAAAAAGATGATTGCGAATAAACAAAGTAAAGAAATAAAAACAATCAAACGATACGAATAAATCGTATTTGAGTTATTTATATAGAAAAGTAGTGCTGTTTTCGAGAATATTGCTAATAATTGAGATCGTAGGCGGGAAATTGGACGGGATTGTATAATATGGATATAATTTTTTTTATTTTTTGCCATTTTGTCAAATAAAAATATGGAATAATTAATGAATATATATATATATATATATATATATATATATATATATATATATATATATATATATATATATATATATATATATATATATATATATAACTATAACTATAACTACTTTTAATAGGCTGTATAATATACAGCACTTAGCGTTTCATTAAAGTTCAAATAATAATAAGTAAATACCTTAACAGCCATTTCGTTGTCATTAATCGTCCTTAACGAGGTCTTTCCTAGTAGCACAAGTAAATTCCCTGACTTCGTCCAAGTTCCATAATATTGAAGACAACGTGCAGCTAAAAAGAAAATTTAAATTTTTAATCTTTTAGTATATGTATTTATACATATTTATAACGTATAACAGTCGAGTTTCTTTTTTTTTGATGTCTCGCTATTGGGGAGAAGGAGCTTAGTGTTAAGACACTCCGTTCTCCACTCTCCACCCAATTTTGAGACATTGCGTGTTATGTGGGGTAACTCAACGCCGCGCTTAGTCAAAACAAACCTGTAGAATGTGAAAATGAAGTAATGTATTCCACTCAGTCACGTACAAACTTACAAAAACAATTTCACTTTTAGAACAAAGTGAAATTTTGTAACACAACATTCGAAAAACTATACACAAAAGTCTTTAAAAACTCAAAATAATATTAAAAAAAATGTTGCCTAGCAATTTTACAATAAAGAATAGGCGATTATTCGGGTCGCAGCGCCTTTTGAAGTTTAAAATTTTATGACACCATTATCACAATCACTCGTTTTCTCTACAAAATATTTTCATCTGGGCCACGCCACGGGCCCATGTATCATTTCCGAGCTATAAACCAAATTAGGTCCGGAGCATTGAACAAGATTTTCATCAAATTAGATGTTTTTTTTTTAAAGAAATTCTATATTCTACTTATTATCGTTGGTTTAAGGGAGAGAAACGGAGAGAATTTAAGTCGTCACTTTATTCTATTTATTCTATATGTTAAATAGAAGAACTTGTAGTGTATCTACGAGTATATCCTTACATCAAGGCTTATATTATGAAATTGCAGTTTGCTTGGTTGATCGCGCTAATCTCATGAACTACTTGTTCGAATTAAAAAAATAATTTAAATTTATCATCATAGGCAATAGGCTATATATACGGTATTCATTTTGTTGTAGGCCTCTGATGAGATACTAAATTAAAATGAGATGTGTGAAAACACATCAATATATAAATGTAACTTATTTCCGTTTTACTATGTGAGTGTAGCCGCAACTTGAGATAGATAGAGAGAGTTAAATTAGACGACTGTCTATCGCGGTAAATATTGCGTCCGACAATCCAGATTAAGTCCAGCAGTCAGAAAGTAAGTGAGTCATTGGTTTTAGAGGTTATCCCCTCTCGTACTCCTGCCTCCATTTTTAGGATTGCATAATCCTAAAAATGGAGGCAAGAGAAAAAAATGGAACCCTTATAGGACCGGTTTGTAGTCTGTCTGTCTGTGTGTCAGTCAAGATTTGCCAAAAGATGCCATTTTTAAGGAGGTTTCAGGTTGAAATGAATATTAAATATATAGGTCAAAGTCACTTTGAACACTGAAGATATCTAACTTTAGAAGTTTGATGTCAACACAGAAAAAAGATATGAGTACCTTTATATCGTTTTTGCCGCAATTTGTGTGAAAATCGCCGCAAAATCAAAACCTTTGGAGTGCTTCCCGTCTGAATTGATAAAATTGGCATGAAGCCAGAAATTATAGTACAAACAAAAGAAAAAGAAAAATTTATTTGTAAGTCTATTCCAGTAAAACACGATAACAAACTTATATATTATGTAGTTTATTAAGTAATCACGGCTCACATCCATGACCAGCCTCCATGGCTGATGATGTATGCCGATGACATAGTACTCATTGCCTGGAAGGGTGCACTTGAAAACAGTGGTCTTAAACGAATGTGTCAAAGACCGAGTACATGGCTTGCGGGAACCCAGACTTGAGCACCATCCACATCGGGCCTGAGCCAGCCGTTAAGTCGGAAAGGTTCAGGTACCTTGGATCCATTATGCATGAGTCCGGAGGCATCGACTACGATATCTACGCCCGGGTTAGCGCTGCTTGGGCCAAATGGCGGGAGGTCACTGGTGTAGTCTGCGATCGCAGAATACCGCCCATACTCAAGGGGTTGATATACAAGGGCAAAAGAACTGGTCGGCAGTTCTTTTATACGGCAGCGAATGTTGGCCAGCATTATCTCGGCACACTCAGGAGCTTCACGTAACGGAGATGAAGATGCTGATGTGGATGTGTGGCGTTACTCGGGCTGTCCGCATACGCAACACATTCATTGGAGGTAGTCTTGGGGTCCGTAACGCAGCGGATAAGCTCCAAGAGCGTCGTCTGAGATGGTATGGCCACGTTTTGCGCCGGCCTAAGAATTACGTCGGAAGAAAATGCCTTGATATGTCTGTTCCTGGAGTAAGACCTGCTGCGGCTGGACGTCGTGACGCAGGACATGAGAGCCAATGGACTAAACCCTGAGGATGCTCAAGACCGTACAAAGTGGAGTAGATTAAGTAGGAAAGCAGACCCTGACAATAGGCCGGGATAGTGCTAAGTAGAAGAAGAAGAAGAAGAAGATATTATGTAGTTAATTAAGAGCTATGTTGGTCAACTTTTATAAATATATTTTACGGTGCGCTAGAACAACTCGTACCTTACCGATATTTTACTACTTACTTGGTCATCATGTATATGGCAGACGACAGAGAAATATTTAAAAAATATTTTTTGATTGTTTGTAATTGCCCCAAGATCACGAGTCACAAAGCGGCTTATACATATAGCATGGTAGGTGAACTTAGAAATAAAACATAACTCGGTATTATTGGCGGTACTCAACGCTGCACTTTATCCCACCCGGGCGGGAAAATAAAAACAGCTTGGGATAACCATTTCAATGAATGTGATTTGACATCGACCCCCTATAATACGGAGCTAGAGTTAAAATAAAATGGAGGAATATCTATACTAAATTATGAAACAACAAGCTATACGCCCAGCCCGCTCGTCGGCCGCAAGCCAAGGCTCGAGTCCCGCAGGGGACGCCCTTGCCGCCGACGTTTCCTCTCAAGCAGACACAATAGTGCTTGCTACTTCTCAGGGACAGAGTACCCTCTTCCCTCCCCAACCGGTGTCGCTGTCAAGGCCAATAGGGCTAACAGCAATAAACACACAACAAAAAAAAACAAACTATATTACACCTAAGGATTTCTATATGCATTCACATTTTGACGCGAATGTTGTGGATTCGATTCCCACACATGGGGAATGAATTATTTCATTTCCTTGCTCTGGTAAGAAAATAAATCGTAGCATACAACATATACTATACTAATATATATTATGTAACAAACAAACACAAGTCCACTTCGTTGTATTACTATTTTACAAAATGGCGGCGCATCTCAATTTCTCAGAGTGACGTTTTAATTTTTTAAAAACGTCACAGAGTAAGTTATTGTTTGTTCGTACTGAGCTTTAACCGCTCAGTCAAATTGGAAGTAAAGTTTATTTGACATGTTGATGTTTCCATTTAAAACTTAGTTTCTTAAAAAAATGTTGTGTGACATCTAAAATTGGTATACGAAGAGAATCAAAATTCCTGAGGGAGTATTTTTCTAAGTATTTCTCCTTGGTTGTGTAAAAAAACATAAATTATTTCTCCTTTTTTATTGTACTAAATTAATGAAACCAATTTCAAAACATATTGTACTTCATTTTTCGCTTGAAAATTTATTCCTGCAAGTGTATGATAGTCAGACACAGCCTCACTCGCCATGATGGGCTTGAAAAAATTGTGGAACAAAACAGTTTTAAATTTACACTAATTAACGCCAAGTTATGAATCGGAGGACGGAATGTGTGGACACTAAATACCCTCTATCTAACCTTCTATATGATTGAGAAATATTAACTGTAATAAAATTAATAACTAAATAATTATAAGTTAAAAAGGGTACGGACTTTAAGTTTGTAGTGTTAAATATATTTCACGCTATTTCCCGCACATACCTAGACACCTACGTTAAGACACTCCGTTCCCCACTTTCCATTAAATTCTGAAGCCTGTTGAGTGGCGGAACTCAACGCCGCCCTTTGTGTTTTCGCCATCCTTTTGAAATTGAAATAATTCATTTTCCTTAAGTAGGAATGAAACCCACAATAGTCGTTTAACGTTAGACGCTGTGCCGCTGAAATAATAAATAATGTAATACATTTCAATAAATAAAAATATCAATTACCTGTAACAATTACATGTTCAGATATTACAGCGCCATCACAGTAGTAGTCGAACTGATCGCTGGTGTCATTCTTTATGAAGATAGTTGCTATCCACGGGAAGAGAACCTGCGATATGTTCGTGTTTTTTGATCCAATTTCTTCAATCTGAAATAAAGATATAGTAAACTTCTTCAAATTCAAAATTAATAAGAAAATATTGTTTATTCAAAAATACTTTATAATCACTTTTAAGTCAAATGAACAAATTATTGAACACGCAATGTCTCGAAAGGCGAAAAGCGGAGAACTGACTGACTTAAATTCCCTCTTTCTACTACTTTCTACTTTTTACTTCTCATTAAATACCTAGTATATACTCAATATATACCCAATATATACAATAATATAACAAAAAAATAAAATAATATAACATAACATTAATTTCAATTTAAACATAAAGTAAAAATTATAATATCACCCTAATGTAAAATTCGTTGGCATAAACGTCAATAATTCAAGCGCGGTATAAAAAATTAAAAATTCAAATGCGCCGCCATTTTGGATTGCTGTTTATGGCGGGAAATTTCGTATGAGGCTTTATTATAACACTAATGGCGGCAGTAAAAACCAGACGGCATTTATTTATTTAAACTTTTTGCCGTGATCGCTGTTGTGTGATATATTGTTGTTTTTTTTTTATAATAGCTTATTAAACAGGCAAAGGCGTAAAGAAGCCATTGTGACGCAGTTGTGGATTCCATTGAAATTTTTCCGATATGGTAGAAAAAAACATTAAATCTCATTACGTAGTGTCAATATGTAGTGTCTCGAATTCAGGTATGAACGGAGAACGGAGTATTTTAACACTAAAATGTCGCCACTTACCATGCTATATGCAAGCCTTATCAAAAACGATGTTAGATATTATAAGATTAAGAAAGATATAAATTTAAAATTGTTATTTCAATTTAATTTAATTTACACTTTTTCGTTTATTCTATGGCACTTAGTATTTATATATTTATATATGCTTATAGAATGTTTTAATTTAACCAAAAAACATTCATTAATATCACAAGATTGTTTATATAATTTTTTTATATCATATAATCATAATAATATTATTATAATTATAATATATATTAGACATATAGATGTAGTTCGCCATTCAATCTTAAAGGCAATATAAATCATATTGCAACATAGATGACCAAATCCTATCATAGTTAGCACATATTAACCATGTTAGCAAAAAAACGTTCTTGGCGTTATTATGCTAGCAAATACTCTTTTATTAGCTATTCTTGACTATGCTGATGCAAGCTTTACCAATATTTCCGAGGACCAACTTAACAAACTGGAGCGAATTCAAAATCTAGCCATTCGATTTATATTCGTAAATATGATCATGTCCGTCACTTTCGTTTAAAGCTCAAGTGGCTTCCTATACGCTGTCGCCGGAATTTACGTAATCTTACCTTCTTGTACTGTGTGTTATTTAGTCCTACGCATTACTCTACGCATTCCAATACACAAAACGAAATGGTATGGTCAGTCTTTTACAGTTCAAGCGATTAAATTGTGGAACAACTTACCCACATGTGTTCGTAATGCAAAGTCGTTATTTTCGTTTAAAAAGGCCGTAAAACGTCATTTAGTTTAATTGTCGACAGGTTCTTAATTTTTTTTTTACGCAGTATTAATGTATGTATGTTTGTATGTATGCTATGTGTGCTATGTGTGTATGTATATGTCTATATATATGTATGTATGTATATATTTTGTTATGTATGGATTCATCAAATATATTAATATATAATTTATCGTATTATAGGTATTTATATATTCGTTTATGTCTAGATATAATATTTCTTTCTATTTATACCTACCTGTTTATAATTTGAAGTGTTTTTTTTCGCCCTAAAGGTTAACTGGAAGAGATGGCTACAAAGCCATAAGATTGTCTTTTGTACATTGTTTTTCTCTTTTGTGTGTTTATTTTTTATATTTATATTTTGTACAAATAAAGAAATAAATAAATAAAATAAATAAATATATATATATGTATATATATATATATATATATATACGACCTTGACCTTCCTTCTAGCCAAAAATGACCTAGCCAAAAAAATATTGTGATAGAAAACACCGGTAGTGTTTCACGAGAAGATTATATATTTAATTGGTTTGACATATAATATTATATACCTCTAATTTACTACCCAGTATCACGATGTCAACATAGCGACGTATCACTATGTCAGATACTCTCTCCTTTTCTTTGCTTATGTAAGATTACACGAAATTATTGGAAAAATAATAATCTAATCGAAATTATTGGAAAAATAATAATACATATAAATAAAATTGAAGTGTCTGTTTGTGATTTAAAAGTAATTGTGTATTTTCAAGACGTAATTACACAAGACTTATTTTTTAATTTGTTGTCTGTCTATTTTTTATGGAATTTTTATGGAACTTTTACTGAGAGATAGAGGAGGTTGTGGAACAGCATATAAGTTAGCCAGTATTATGAGGCTTCCCATGGGATTGGGATTGATGTGAAAAAACATTTATCGTACTAGTGCAACGGTATCTACCACCCAGTTATATATTATGAAATAACTTAAAATTTTTCACATTTTTTTTAAATATGTAATAGTAATAATGCCAGAAGCTTTAAAGTGCTATCTATTAGGTCAATAAAAGTGTAGGCTACCTATAAAATTAAACTAATTTTCCCTTAATGGACATTAAATAATAATTTTAAACTGGAAGCGGGCAGAGCCGCGGGCGTGCCTCTAGTTTTATATAAAATCCTACGTCACACTGTAGCGTGTGAACCAAATGATTGATGTACTCTTGCGTACTTACTACAATCAAGTTGGATAATATGCGTATAGGAAGTCGAGTTGCGCAAAAGACCAGGATCTGACTGTAAGCGTGCTGGTTACACGTTCGATTTCCACTTTGGAGAATAATTAATTTTGGTTTTATTTTCCCATTCTGGCAAGATATAATTCAGCGTTGAGTATCACCACTCAACATGTAATGTTTCACGGAGAGTGTAGAATGTAGTGCTTTAACACCAATTTCCAATTTCTGTGCTCTAATGCAGGGTGATTAACAAAAAAGAAGAGCGGAGAGCGAGAGAGAGAGAAGGAAAGCAAGAGCGTGAAACAAAAAAAAAATTGATCAAGTGCGAGTAGTACTTACGCAGCGAGGATTCCGTATCTATTTCATGATTGTAGGTATATATGTATATATATATATGTATATATATACTTAAAAGACCGTATAGCGTAGTGCTTTAGGTCCTGATAACAGCTTCTTCACTCAAGAAAGTAATTGTAAATAATATATTTTTATTTTAGTTTCACTGACTACTTTTCACTCTAGTTATTTTATTTTATTCCATTTATTTTATTACTAAAATAAAAGGAAAGTAAAGAATCGACCGATTCCGATTTAAAGACATTGGCGTGACAAATAACAAAAAAAATTACAGTAATTATTTCCCCCGAACAGTGATCGAACCCACGACCTTACATATATTATCAAACACTGTGACGGTACCTCTATGGCAAATAAATGATCTCTATAATATTAATATATATAAATATTATTTAACATTAGCTAACTTACTTTTAAAAATTAAAATTAATTTATCTGTGCAATATTTGCTTGATTGTGTAACACGCTCGTACTTTACACTATTACGAGTATATTAAATATAAATCATGTGAATTGGAGTATTGTTTTAAATTCACATATTATAATAATTGCGTAAATAGTTAGACTGTACACTTTAGCTTCGTGCTCTATTCCTCAAGTAGCGGGGATTGCCTGGAGTGGATATCGAACTCATGACAAGCTGTTCCACTCACTGTATCTCGACTGACATTGACGTAAATTCTATTCTCTAGAATATATGTGTAATATTTATTCTTCATATATCTGTATATCTATATATATATAGCTCTATATATCCCTAACTTGGATAAACTATCGCGATAACAAGCATTTAATATTTTTGATATCAACGGAGAGCCCAGAGTGTTTTAACACTAGATCTACATACATCGCGTGAAAGTCACGAAATATTTACAACAAAATTATAAAATATATTATTTTATCCATTACTTACTAAAATAGATCAGGTATCATAGCATAGAAAATTGTATTATAAATGGTGCAACACGTTACAAGATTTTCTTGCATTGGTCTAGAGAATCAGGTGAAGCGAGTGAGCGAAGCGAAGCGGTTTATGGGTTCGATTCCCACTGGGGGGAAAATGAATTATTTACATTTTCTTCGCTCTGATAACAAGATATAGTGCGGCATTGAGTTCTGCCACTCAACACGCAAAGCCTCGAAAGGCGGAAAGCGGGGAACGGAGTGCCTTAACACTAGGTTCCTACGGTCTCTACGGTTCCCTCTGCCGATCCCGCCAGAAGCGGGATACAGCGTGAAGCTTTTATTATTTTTATTATTATAAAATAAATATACGAACGCCGCGCTGGTTCCATTTCAACACAATGAGATAAAAATTAGAAAGCTTAGCTAAACAAAAGCTTGCTTAACGACGTGTCATACATTTCAACATATTTTCGTCTCATTAAAAATTAAATAACTTTTGAAGAACATGTGACCATGATACGAGTAATTAGTTACTGTATTTTGAGGCGTCACGGCGTTTGAGGCAATTAGTCTGACTTTACTGGTACTGAACTATGCTGTACTGGACTGTTGGTAACATGTTCTATTCCCGACTGGATAAAACTTGTACAGAATATTCTTATTTCTGAAATATATTTAATTTTTCTTTTGCTTCTTTTGGTCTAAACCAAGCATCAAGTCAGATGAAATGCCTCATCCACAAGTAATTATACTAAAGCAATTTACTTACTTCGCTATTATTAACTGTCGTTATTTCATCTACCATTTCGCCTCTAGTAGCAATATTACTTAATGTAGTGGTTTCTTCTATATATTCATTAGTTGTATCCATATATAGTTCTATATAATCAATTATTGGATAGTCTGTGCTATTGTCATCCGTTTCGTAGTTTATATCAAATTCCGTATCCGGTATTTCATTTTCACGTACTTTCTTTTTATATTCATCCATTTTTAAATTATTTATTGTTTTTTTCTCGTTCTTTAAGTTATCATTTACTTTAGCTGGGATGATTTCAAGTTTATTTGGCTCTAAATGAGTTAATGTTAAGTTAAAATTTTCTTTAATATCTTCTGTGGGCACATTTTCTTCTATAATGTCAAAATCTTTTATTATTATCGTTCTTACATATATATTTGTATCATTATTGGGTTTGTGAAATATGTTTGTAGGAGGACCAAACTGAAAACCATGAATAGCTTCATCCTTCAGGAAATCGTAGACACTACTTAAAATATTATACAAATTTGCACCGTCTAAGCTAACATTTTCAAATTCTGGAACTGTAACACTTGTACCATTGACATCAAAGTCATCAGGGTCATCAGAAAAGGTATCGAAAAATGAACCCACACACTTCAAATACGTATCACATTCACTGAACACTAACTCAGCTTTTACTAATACTAAGAAAAATGCAATATACATGAGATCCATTATTATTAATTCTGCAAAAACGTGATCACTATGTACATGTTAGTACACAAATGCAGGTTTCTTTGCATCGCTTTGACTCACACTGACTATATTAATTAATTTTATATCTTAAGCTTTTGATGATAAAGTTCAAAATTGTACGTCTGCTCGTTTCTTATTACGAAACCCCCTTACCTTGAGAAGTTCGTGGCAAAATTGACTTTGATAGATTACTACGGACAATGGAAATAATAGGCTATTTAAGGTCTAAAGCTCTTAGCATCGTCTTGATGAGCAAACATCTCCTCAATTTATTTATTACGATATGTAAGCCATTGAAGAGTTAAGACGGTATCGTGACGAAGTAAAAAATCTTAACTATTCGCTATAGTCGTAGATTCAAATTGTACTTAGAGATTTTTTTATAATTAAAATGTGTTGT
This sequence comes from Dione juno, assembly GCA_037127375.1. Classification (NCBI taxonomy): domain Eukaryota; kingdom Metazoa; phylum Arthropoda; class Insecta; order Lepidoptera; family Nymphalidae; genus Dione; species Dione juno. The sequence continues at coordinate 261,889 of JAXRJS010000080.1, read as the reverse complement.
CTCGAATTGTTAAGACAAAGCGCGGCGTTATGTTCCGCAACCTAAAGCCCAGTACAAATACAAATATACAGAAAAATATATATATACATTACATAAGAGCTAAAAAAAGAAAAGAAGTGCAATAAGGCGGCCTTATCGCTATCGATGCATTAAATTCAAATAACTTTAACGTCAATAACATTACCACCGGAGAAGAACCGGCGCAAAAAAAAAAAAAAAAAAATATATATATATATATTATATATATATATATATATATATATATATATAGTATATATATATATATATATATATACAGTCGTTTACAATTATACAATTATTCATTGTTGACAATGATACGCTTGAGATAGAATGGAGACTGGAGTGAGCATTTCATCTCCAAGGTGTGTTATCATTTACAAAATCATTAATTAGGTAATAAACTTTAACTCACAAACGTCTTTTCAAAAATTTTTTAAATTGTGATGTAGAACATTCTCGAACGTTTTCTGGGATCCTATTGTAAAAGCGCACACACTGTCCCATGAAGTAATTACGGACTCGATGCAATCGAGTTACATGCGCGGTAAGTTTCAACCAAATATGACATATACATGAACATACAAAAAATATAAATAAATAAATAATTCAACGCATAAAAACACGTATACACATACATACATACATACATACATACATACATACATACATACATACATTCATAATATACATATAAATAAATTCAATTCACACACACTATCCTTGTATAGAAAATAAAGGTGTGAAACAGTAAAACAAGGCCGCTATATTAACATTTTTTTTTAACATATTTAAACGTCTTATAAATAAAGGAACCCAGTACACGAAGATTTTTGATAAGACACTCGCGATGGCATTTGAAGGAATCAATCATATTTGTTTGACGCGGGGCTTAGTTCCGCCAACACACTCAACACACAGTCTCGTAATCGAGTGGAAAGCTCTGCCCCTCTATCTGCCTATATGCCTTGCAGGGCACTATTAATATTGTTCATAATTATTATATGAAATATAATTGATTTATAATGTGATTATTGTAAGTTAATAATTAATTGTATTTGCTATTTATTGAGATTTACATAAAGTGGACCCTATGGGAATCCTGGGAGTATGGACACATCGCTACCCATGCCCTGGTATATGTGGACTGAAGCGTATAGCGAAAAATAACTAAGTTATACTCCTATCTTTTTTTTTAAATATGACCCTTGTAAACAAAACATATAATTGATGTCTATAACGAACCCGTGACCTCGTCGATAGCATGCAACATTGTAAGCACTATTATATGCGATAAATCATTAAATATATAATATACAATAATATTAACAACTTCTTGTGTTTTTTTTTAGTAATTTCTTTTCCCATTAATATACATGTTAATAGTAGTTAATATTAATTACTTAAGCGTCTGAAATCGATTCTGATTATATATATATATATATATATATATATATATAATATATATATATATATGATATATATATATATATATATATATATATATATATATATATATATATATATATATATATATATATATATATATATATATATATATATATATATATATATATATAATATATATATATATGAAACAAAATGTTACTGACATAAGAAAATTAAAATTTTTTAAAGTGTTATAAACATGTTAAATTTATACATCTTATTATATTAAAACATGTTTTAATTAACTTTTTTTTTTTAGAATTCCGTACATTAAAAGGAAAATATCCTTATAGGATAACTTTGTTGTCCAAAATTTGTTTGTCGTCTATCCGTCTGTCAAGACCAGATTTCTCTAAAACGTAAATGTTTTAAACTAAAATATATATCAAATATCCAGTCCTATAGTCCCTAGAAGCACAAATATAACTTCTAAGTCAATCAATCAAATCATTTTGGCATGAATATCACCGCATAATCAAAAGACGTATAGAGTACTTATTATTGACCTAGAATGAGGAAATTTGGCGATGTAGATAAATAAATATAGATAAAATATGAAAATTCCGAATTTCATTGCAAACGTCCATATATTTGTTGTTCATATAAAATGAACCACAGATATATGAAAAGTTACAAAATAAGTGCATTCGCCTGCAAATTAAAGTTTACAGAGGCAAAGAGGTGTGCAAGTTCAACTGGCACTTGACCCATTTTTATTTTTGTAATCACACAGTATTAAGAGATTCTTCCAGGAGAAGAATCATCTTTCCCGCCCTGGAAAGACAAAGTGCAGTGTTGAGGTACGCAATATCTGAAATTTGGGATGAAACATACACTAAGTTCTTTTAGCTGACTCTACTATTTGAGAGATAAAACGCGAAGCTACAAAAAAGTCCTGCTCTGTGAACTATTTCGAACTCCGTATATCATAAATATGGACAAGTAGATAATAATCTCCTTACAAAGTTGAAATACTACTTATAAATTAATGTAGAAAAAATATATGATAATTAATCTTAAGAAGATCAACACAAACTACGCTTCGATGATTTTATACAAAATAAATCCGGTTTAGTAATGGCAACACAATTTATACTGGAAAAAAATACTATATAATAGATAATTAAAACGCCTTTATGTATAATAAAAATAGGAATTGAAAAAATGTGTGAACTTTCCATGATGTATGGTACAACTCAACAGCGCCCTTTATCTTGCCGCGGCCAGATGAATGAAAATAATTTAGCCCCTCTGAGTGGGAATTGAACCCAGAGCCAATATTCATAGTTAGACTGTCTAATCTCCACACTCCACCACGATTACATTAACAAATTCTCCAAGATTTATATATTATATATATACTCACATTTTGAAAACTTCTCCTGCTGTTATAAACTCCAGGTATCAATTCCACGTCTGTCATATCGGAAGTCGTTAGCTTGGTTTCGTCTACAGTATCGTACAAGTCGACAATCGAATGTTCTAAATTGAATTCGTAATCTACAATAACACTATTTCTTGAAACATCACTATAATCTCTTTCTCTCTCTATTTGAACATTTCTCTTACGTCTCTTATTCTCAAAATCATCAAAACTAATGTAATCTTCGTCATACACTTCTGTAGTTGTAAATTCAGTTGTTTCTAAAATATCAGTCGTCATTTCAGTAGTTTCTTCAAATATCGTAAAATTTTCTAGTTCAGAGAGCTTTGGTATCCTTTTGATTGTAATATTAGCATTAACGTAATTGTACACATCTGGCCAATATTTAATACTGTATAGGAATGCCGAGATTATCCCCAGCATCACAATCAGTATTAAACATATCAACGTACTAATTATTAATTTCATCATCGATATATTGAGTTTCATTTTTATTGTTCTCTCTTGTCCTTTTTTTATTAACTTCTTTATTGTCTTCTTCTGAATTGATCTTTGATATAATATAAAATTATTGCTTTTTATTAACCAAAATTTTAATATGAACCAGCTCAATTTACCTCTTCAGCTGGACTTTGATTTCTAATATATGATGCAAATAATGATATTTTATTTATTTTTGAGATTTGTTTTTATAACACTGTGTCTAGTCTGTCACTTATAATACGTGGTATCGTACTAAACTATTCTTATGGGATTTCTATTGACACATTATGGTGCACCAAATATGGCAGACAAATAGCCATTGCTAAGCTATATAACTTCCTTATAGTTATAACAAAACGCTTATTAATAATCACATACATTTTCAAAATATATTAAAATATTTTATATATAATCTAACCGGACAACAACATTTCTTTGCACTAGATTACCGGTGCTTCAGTAGCATTGTTTATATCCGCGATATATAGTGCACATATATTGTATATATTTGAGTATGAAAAATCTACATAAGTACATACATAATACATACAAATAAAATTGGAGTGTCTGTTTGTGATTGCAAAATCACTGAGTTTTCCGAGTGCATATATTTATTGACACGTTACTAAAGCATAAAACAAAATTTTCAAAACTTTTCTCCGTCTGTCTCTTTCCATTTGTTCAGGCTAATCTCTGCAACAGCTGAACTGATTTGTAGGAAACTTGCACTAGAAGATAAAAGAGGCTGTGGTGCAACACTTAGGCTTTTTTATTTTATTCGAAATTCCCGCGGGATCGAGTTTTATGTGGGGAAATAAACATAAACCGCCCAGATAAATTGTTGCATTTAAAATATTTTATAGACAAAGTGATTTGAAAAAAAAATTTAACTACAATACTATATAACGGTAAATCGAAAGATCGAGAAAAGATCGTCGATTAAACGAGCGAAACCGTGAACAAAAAACACTTATCGAGTTTAGAATAGTATAGCAAATATTTGAGTATTGTAACAAATAACAGATAGGAGAAGAGCCTGCCTTTTAGAAGAGATGCCTTTTAAGCGGGCCACCCATGTGATGGGTTGGGTGGTACTGTGGGACTCATCGGTTGAGCATTCTACTACGACGCCTCGGTGACAGGCCCGCCTGCTGCGAGCAACCATCGCCTTTAGTGTACTCTGGGGTTTCTGGAGCCAGGGCTAAGGATATCTGGAGCCTCCATGACTTGCAAGAGGATCACAATGATCCCCATGCAGTATCCACTCTAGGGAAGGGGGAGTTGGAGTTATTGATACTGCCTTCTCCTTCTCCTTGACCTTCATCGGTAAAGAGAGTCTACATTTGCACTGGAATTTCACAATCCAGCATGGCCACTAGTATATTGGAAAGAGAGAGGTCCCCACCCACTACATCCATCAAAATGTGGCGTTGTGGGGCCCATGTGAGGCATTCGGCCAGAGTGTGTTGTATTTGCCGAAGTAGCAATGCCCCGTCAGCGTCACCTGCTTAATCCTGAACCTCAGGACACCGAACTTTCTCCTTACTCAGCGTTCTAGGTGCCGTCGGACTGCCTTTACCGTTACTAGGCCTGCCGCTGGGGACTCTAGCTACTCCCTCCATCGCAGGATAAGAGCTTCGTCCGCCCTTTTTCTGAACCACGCGATATTCTCCCTTAATAGTCGTTCGCCTAGGAACCGCTCGATTACCCGGAACGCATGTACTTCCGCCTGCAATTCCCAAGGCTGATTACCAACCAAGAGAGTAGCCGCCGTCCTTGATACTGTATGGTATCCTTGGATAACTTTCATTGTCATAAAACGCTGCGCTTTATGCAGTTCGGTCCAATTACTAACGGATCCACCCACACCGGTGCGCCGTACAGCAGATCTCAATACGCCAACATAAAGCTGCCTGCAAAAAGAATCCGGCCCTCCGACGGTATTTACAAGCTTTGGCGCTAGCTGAGCAAAATGCAGTGCAACCGACCTTAGTCCATCCAAGTTTAAAAATACCTGATTTAAGTTATTATTTATTAGACGTTTAGTGTTTGTGAATTTTGTGGACCTTCGTACAAACACACATGCACCTAGGAAATTTAGCAAATGTTCTTGAATATATAAATAATATGATACTTAGATCGTGGATCAGTAAAAATGTTTTCAACTATTAAAGCTACTGTAATCACTCATATAATTAAATTGGAAAATATATAACTTGTGTCCACTCCTAGTATGTGGTTAACAGTAGGCACCAATACCAGTAACATTTTCCCTGCCAACGTTTTGAAAGGCATTGTCTCAGAATAATAGTATTTTTAAGAAAATCGTATCTCCGAGCTCGAGAGATTTTTTAATTTATTTGTTGCTTTATTTAAATTTTAATTTATGATTGTTCCAATCCAATATAAGAGATTGATGGAAAATAGTAGCAGATATCACACTATAATTACAAAACAAAAAAAAAAATCATATTGACAGTTGTCTCAGATAAACATGACATTGGGAATTATCGCCCTATCAGTCTCATGCCCACCATATATAAGATTTTGCTAAAATAGTTTTGAAACGGATCGAAAGATTACTAGACGACAACCAGCCTATCGAACAAGCGGGATTCCGAAAAGGTTACTCGGTGATTCTATATTATATATATATATATATATATATATATATATATATATATATATATATATATATATATATATATATATATATATATATATATATATATATATATATATATATATATATATATATATATATATATATATATATATATATATATAATATATATATATATATATATATATATATATATATATATATATATATATATATATATATATATATATATATATATATATATATATATATATATATATATATATATATATATATATATATATATATATATATATATATATATATATATGTATATATACTCGTGTATTTAAATAAATGTCAAAATTTAAATAAATGACATTCATTGCTTTGTATATAGCAGTTTTTTTTATTATATCTTGCACTGTAATTTATGCGATGTATGCTTAAAGACAAATTGACAGAAGTACAAATATTCATACATATAAAATGTATGATCTTTTTGTATGAAAACTTGATTTTTAAATCTATTTATCTAATTGTATATTTAAAATTACATTGTTTTTGTGTTAGTTATACAAAAAAATGGTTCTACTTAACCTTGAGATATTTTTAATCACATTACTTGATGCAGGTATAAGTGTATTTCTTTCTTTATAATAACACATAATTCTTTAATAAAAAGATTATGTATATTATAAGCGGTTTAAGTATTGTTTTTCGGAAATAAAAAATATAATAAAATGTTTGTTTTTAAATATGTTCTTTAAGCGTAGCGTCAAGTTCCGCCACACAACGCGCAAGGTCTCTCACGAATCAGGCTGAGGATCAAGCGATAAGTCATCATTGTCAAGATTCACATTCTCTCGACGATTAGTTCGAGTTTCATTCTTTCTGAAGACCCGTCATTTATATAAGGCATTGGCAGTGGTCCAAACTGGCAAATATATTCCACATCACATTTGCCAGACCTTGGACTTTCAAATGTTATCGAAAAATATTCATCATCATAAATAGCCTTCATTAGTAGTTTAATCCTTTTTAATTAGTAGTTTAAATTGCCTTGAAGGTCAACGTTGAAAAAAAAATAATTATATATATATATATATATATATATATATATATATATATATATATATATATATATATATATATATATATATATATATATATATATATATGGCGATTAGTTAAATAGAATACGCGTAAGAGCGTAACAAACATACTCACTGTCCATTTATAGAATTAACATAAATAACGTATATATGCTTGCCGTAATATTATTGTAGGCGGAAAAAGATATCGTTAACATATATTACACAGTTTAGGCACTTGGTTAACTCTACAGAGCGACGACTGGAAATAATTAAAACAAAATATATATTAAGCTTTTTATTTACAAAAAAAATTCACAAAACGTACTTAAGCTCGCTTAGCTTGTTCTATATACAACAATTACGTGTTCTAAACGGGCCTCGAACCAGCTACCACTGTCGCCCCACTACATATCAACAATATTACAATATAACATCATAATTTCAACAGAATTAAGTCATTCATAAGCAATCGTTGGTCTCGGACACATATTTTAGTCGTTTATATTAAAATATTGTTGGTTTTTTTTTTTTGCGTACAATTTTATACGAAAAAAGTTCAGTGAACTTTAGACTGTAGCTAATATCACACATTATGATAATTTTCGAATTCAGAACGTCATTTGTGTTAGTGTTTCTCTTATGTGGTAAGTTAACATTGATACTATGATGGTACTATGATAGTGGACTAGATGATTTTGTAAACGATAACACACCTTGGGAATGAAATGCTCGCTCAAGTCTATCTCAAGCGTATCGTTGTAAACAATAAATAATTGTATAATTGTAAATGACTCTATGGAAAAAAGTCCCGCTGAGTTTCTTGCGCCGGTTCTTCTCAGGTCTGAGGCATTAACTTTAGGGAACCGGTGGTAATGTATTTGACGTTTAAAAAAATGAATCATGTATTTTATTTTGAATAAAATTATTTGAATTTGACTTTTAAAAAAAAAAAAAAAATCTCTCGTCTTACATATGCATATATACTTGTAAAGAAACACTTTACTTGTTAAAGTAAATAACCTATTGTACTATAACATATTGTATATATAAAAACATCAACTGTATAAAAAAAAATTACATTAAAATAAAATAAAATATCTGAAGATAAGTTATTTCCTCCGTTTGCTAATTAGCAATATATCCAACCACCAAGAACCACCAAGGAATATATATGTGTACATACACTTGATTTTATTCTATATATGCACTGTCCTTATTTTTTCCCTTATTAATAACTTTTATATATCTAATATGAGGAAAAGTACACTACGTTACATTTACATAACGAATTTCATAGAATAGCCCTCTCCATAGCACGCTGAGCGACTTTAAACTGGTGGACCAGTCGCACTGTTAGTGTCCATGTCTCGGCTCCGTATGTCATTAACGGTAGGACGCACTCGTTAAAGACCTTCGTCTTTAGGCTTTGCGGTGACGGAAAGACTTGACAAAGTTGCCTATACGCTGCCCAACCCAGCCGTATACTTCTGTGAGCCTTGTTCCACCTTGAAATTGTTTCTACCTAACTGCACAGTTTGGCCAAGGTAGATATATTCCCAAACAACTTCGAGACGCCGTTAAGCCCAATCGGACCCGGCATGACCTGTTCCTTGAACATAATCTTGGTTTTATCCAAGTTCATACGTAGTCCGATGGAAGCAAAAGATACAGCTAAGCTTCTCAACATATAATGCAGGTCTTGCACGGTCTCAGCCATAATACCAATGTCATCAGTAAATCTCAAGTGTTAGAGGTACTTGGTAGAAATTACGTCCCTTTGTCTCATTCCTCGATGCAGGCGAGACTTAGAGATTACACTGCTGATTCTGTACTTGGACGGTCATAGTCGCTGTGTCATAAAGGCTTCTCAATACTTGGATATATCGCCAATCGACTTGGCACCGTTGTAAGGACTCAAGAATAGCCCAGATTTTGATAGAGTCAAAGGCTTTGCACAAAGGCAGATTATACTCTTCGGTCTTCTGTATAATCTGCCGTGCCGTGAGAATGTTGTCTATGGTACCTTACCCTCTACGTAATCCAGCCTGCTCAGCGGGCTGGAATTCGTCAAGTCTACGCACAAGACGACTCATGATGACCCTAGAAAACAGCTTATAGATATGGCTCAAGAGGGAAGTAGGTTTAAGAGGAAAATAGGAAATAGAGTCTTGTCTCCTTGTTTGAAAAACAAGATCACAATACTTTTGCTCCATGCCTTTGGAGTTCTCCCTGAAAACAAGACGGAATTGAATATACTTCGGAGATATACAAGTATAGGTTTTCCGACAGCCTTAAGTAGCTCTGTAGTTATGCCGTCCTATCCTGGTGCTTTTCCATTTTTAAGCTGCCCCAAGGCCACTAAAATTTCGTCTTGGCTCACTTCTAGTAAGTCCTCTAAGAAGTGGCGGGATAGAGCAGCTCTGGGATCTCTCGAATCAGACCTGGGACAGGATGTCTCTGAGGTTTAAAGTTAGCAATTTCCATTGATATACACAAATTAAATATCTGGATCATTACGACAAGACCACATGATGTCGATAAAATTGTATTCACAGACGGACAGACAGACAGACGGACCAACAAAATAATCCTACGAGGATGCCATTTTTCTTTTATTGTGGTAGGCAACCTTAAAAATTATCATTATATGCATAATTGTCATTGTAAGAAGATAACCAAGTGAACTCTTACAAATGTCAATTATTATTTATATGTATTTATCTACTGATTTTATCGAAACATTAATACTATAAAAGTAATCATTAATATTAATTTGTCATTATTTTACACATTGTTTAATCCAATTTCATTGTTGGCCTACATTAGGTGAGCCTCCCACCGAAGTGCTCAAGTGGCATGCGCAAGCGATCCGTCAGCAACTCATATAGGTGGAGAGAGTTTTCGCTGGGTTTTAGTGGATAGTGTCGGGTTCCATGAGACCCACAGTACCATCTGTACAATATAATAGGGTACAATTGTCCTATTCAAGGATGGTCTGCGTAAAAGCATTTCCCAGCGACAAAAAAAAAGAAAAATCTAACACAAAAAGATTTTTCTGTTCCTGAGATTAGAGCGTTTAAGAACATAAACTATTCAGCTTTATAATACGTAGAATAGAAGTATAGATGCTTTAATATGAAATATTTTAAAAAATTAAACATATAATTAATTAAATATTTGTTTAAGTAGTCCTTAGTATGTACATTTATTTAATTAGTTAGAACGGTTTCTAGTAGTTGGCTTGATGAAAACAATTATTTTCAGCTACACCCTGTATACCGCATATTAGGTAGAGGGAACCTAGTGTTAACACACTCCGTTCCCCGCTTTCTGCCCAACTTTCGAGAGACCAAAATGAGGAAGTAATTTATTCTCCCCAAGATGAAATCGAAGCAACATCCGTCACGTTTACAGTCGGACGCTGCGCCACTGCGCCACTGCGCCATGACGGCCTTTCACTATAGAAACTATATGTAGATTTTTACGTAAACATGCCTTGAAATTGATTTGAAGAGTCATCAAACCAACTTCAGGGATATATATATACACTATCTATTTTCATATATATATATATATATATATATATATATATATATATATATATATATATATATATATATATATATATATATATAATATATATATATATATATATATATATATATATATATATATACACTATCTATTTTCATATACTTTATATATAGTTTTGTAACAATAGTGTATTTTTTACATAACAATACGATAAAATGCATGTACATTTATGTTTTGTAAGCCGTGGTAAATGAATATATGACAAGATCAGCGTTTCTTCAAAGAAAATCAGGAGAATTTCCACCCTGGCTCTATTCTGGAAATATGTGTCGAATGTACATTTCCAACGTATTTCGATAAAAACCGCTACACAGCAGACTTTTAGCTCTTATTTGATAGAAAATACTTGCTTCGGTTTATTTTTTAGCTTTAAGATTTACTTCGCATGTAGCAAGATAGGTAGAGGGAACCGTATGCTTTCCATAACAACAGTATTTGTATATTAATACGTGGAACAAAAACCATGGACCCCTGTTTACAAATTTGCGCGGACGGAGGAGTGTGAAATTTTGCACACTTATTGTTTATGTGTGTGTGTGTGTGTGTGTGTGTGTGTGTGTGTGTATGTGTGTGTATGTGTATGTATTGGTGTGTGTGTATGTGTGTGTGTAGAAGTGTAGAACGTTAATATTTTACAATAATAATGCTTATAAATAAAACATTCCACATACTACCATATGTTTAACAATATAACTTTTGTATAAAGTGACTTACACGTTGCTATGGCAACGCGTATTTTGCGCGTCTACGGGAGCTATAGTCAAATTAATTTCCCGAATTGGAGATTTGGCATATTGATTGGCGAAAGTCAACGCAACGTCCTATATAATCATCCTTCCGCGTGAAGGTTGACCCTGACGCATCAGACGCTGTTCCAATGCACCATGGCAGCCTTGTTCCGCCTGCTTGGTATAATAATAATTCGGTTTTTCTATTTACAGGTGGTGAAGTTTTATCACAGAAAGATTCCTGTTCCAAGGCTAGTACTAGTTCAGAACACAAAACATCTTTCAAATTAGATAATGGAAACAGAATAACGCAGATAGATGTTATCATGAATAACCTGAAATATGAACAATGGGAACCCGACGAGAGTGTGTGCTATGAAAAAATTATTAATATAATGAATAATGTTAAAAATTCTACGCTATGGGCGACATGGAGTGAGTGCACCTTCAATTATTTTATTCTGTAGAAGTTAAATCTAATCGCTCTTTGAAAGAAATATGTATAGTTATTTTTTTTTTTTTATTTTATTTACACACTTAAGGTTTATAAGAAAAACACTAAAAAAAATAATTTATATATGGCTTTTTTTAATTGTCAAATGGATAGTCTTTCTTAGGGAATCTTATAGAAATGGAAAATTAAATAAAATCCAAAATATCAAAGAACATTTTTTTTGTTTATAGTGTATAAAGAGTTCGACGTAGCTAGATAAGAACGTATGGCTAAATGGATAGAACACTGGCTGATACCAATAGGTGCTGGTTCGAATCCTGTCGCTTTCAAATTTTTATACATCATAAATGTTTGCCTTTCCACATTATTAATATATAGGCATTATTAATATATAATAATGTAAGATGACTAGTTGTAGTTTATATACCTGTGTTTTTGTTTTTTTCTTCTTTTTATTACATTTTTTTTGATGCTGTTAGCACTATTGGCCTTGACAGCGACTTTTTATTACATGAGCTAAAAGCAGTATGGTACTGTCTACTACTCCAAAATTTAATTTATATTTATATATATATATATATATATATATATATATATATATATATATATATATATATATATATATATATATATATATATATATATATATATATATATATATATATATATATATATATATATATATATATATATATACATTTTTTTTTTTTAATTTATTTCTATTTTTATCTTTTTTACTTTTTTGTGACCTCTGATGTTGGGTTTACAATTATATACTAGAACTATGCCTATAACTTCATCATAATCACAAATTATTAATCTCAGTCAGTCAGTCAGTCAGGTCAGTGTAAATAAAAATCAATTACTACTAAAACGATACTGTGATCAGTCATTTTATTTTATCTGTCTGTACAGACCGACAGACAGACAACAATCTCCAATAATTTTATGTCAAAAATAAAAATAACCCTCAATACAAAATTTCAGTATGGGATTCGATGCAAAGTACAACAGGCTTATTCTTTGGATCGCGATATAACTTCGGCCACTACGACCAGTGTATGAAGGCGCCGTGGCTGAAAACTCATCCAGCTTACCGAACGCAATATTGTCTTGTCGATATAAAACTCAATAAGGGCGAGTTAATGGAAACATCCATTGATCCTGATAGTTCTGTGGATGTCTACACTAAGGTCAGCTACTTATTTTGTTTTGAAATTTATTCCCGCGTATAACAAGGTAGGTAGAGGGAACTTTGGGGGGGGGGGGGAAGGGTGTTTACCTCAACTTGGAATTGAAATACCCATCGTGAATAATTAATGATGTTTTTAAATTCACTATATGTATGTATATTGTTTAATTCAAGTGATACCAGAATGTGCCGATAATTACTAAAAGGCAACTAAAGACCTCTTGGCACAACAGCACAGCGTCTGACTGTCATCGCGACGGTTGTGAGTTCGATTCCCATAAGAGGGAATGGATTATTTTTATTTATTTGCTCTGGTAAAATGTGTGTTCTTTTAAATTTCCCTTTACTTATAAGAAACATAAACAGTACTTAAATATACTACACCTGAGATATACTTAAAATATACATAAATACGTACCTTTATCTAGCAGTAAACGTATACTTACATTCATTAAATAAATTACGATACTGTGAGGGTCGTAAGTCGTAACCGCGACCTCCGGATACCAGCCATAGTACTATTGTAAAATACGATTCAAAATAAATGGTAATTTCACAGTTTCAACATGGTTTATGTCAAACGAGTTTATGTAAAGCAACTTTTTTTCCAACTTTCGTTGTCTCTAAAAGCTTTTCTACTTAAACAGTACATAATTTTCGAACAAAACATACTTAAAAAGTTTTATTTTGAAAAACGTGGCCCTATTAACCGCTTTCAAGTTTATAGAATAATAAATATTCCATGTTTCAATTTAACTCAATTTTTTCGGTCGCTTTTGGTTTTGATCAAATGTAAATATATTTTTATTATTTACATTTAATTATTACTGTTTGTCGTGTTCATGTCGGTGGGAGATCGAAAGCTTTGATCGATGCGAGCTAAAAAATTTGAAAAACAAACTTATCGACTCTGGGTCACAGCACTAGCTGTAATCATTAATGATTTCAAGAAAAGATTCCACGCTGCCTCCAAATCTTGTGAGAATCAGTCAACCTCCGAGCGTCGTCCTTTAGCTCTCTCGACGTCAGGAAATCCAGTGGACCTGATGACATTGTTCTCAAGACGTGTGTTCCCGAACTAACTTCGGGGTTAACGCGTTCTTGTTCTCTCTCCTTTATTAACACACACATCTATTAAATAATCGAACTATTGCAATTATCTTTTTAATATCTGAGCTAATCGAGTGCGTGAGGAACACCCAATTCTTTCGTAATCTTATACGAAATTAGCAATTACCGGGGAAGCGAGGCAAGGGCAAGCTATGGCAAGTCAGTCTTGACATCGCGATGGCCTTTGAGCACAGAACTCTGGACATAACTTCACATCAGGACAAAGGCCTGTATAGATACTTCTCTTAAGCTTATGGGCAGGCGCCCTTAGTTATCAACTACAACCACTGGAGCTATTCGTATCGTTAATCATCCCAAACTCATACACGGCTGGGTATTCTAGTCTATACTCTGGAATCAATTCAAATGGGGGAACTGTTTGGTTTGGTGCCACCATTTCCTTTATACCATCGCACGTCCCGCTTGAGGAGCGGCAACCGTCCACACCGTGTGGAAGCACTATTTGTTTGCATATACTTTCTGCAAGTTCTGGTTGCTAGTACCTTTATTCGCATAAGGTTGGCAAGATATCTACAATACCCTGTAGCTCTAGATGTCCTTCAGCTTGTTTGCCCCTTTTTACTTAATTTTTTTTCATATCCAAGCTCTGATAGACTGCCTTCTACCTTCAACACACAATGTCCCAAGAATTGAGTTAAAAGTGGGAATGAGTGTGTCTTTACACTAGGTTTGCTTTTTCTCTAGCTATGTGACATAGAGCGTAAAGTTGCTTTATGTTTTTTATTATTGGTCGTGTATACTTTAATAATATATTATAATATAATAAAACTACATGTATATTTTGATACCTACTAGATGCCCTTCATAAAAGAACACTAAAAGTTTGGACTTAAAAATATATTATATCTCCAATTCACAGTCGGTTTCACTACACGGAGTGACATTCAATGAGATAACGATAGGTGTATGCTTGCCATCTGAATGCCAGACGAAATCAATTGGGAAATTCGTCAAAGTCCTCTTCGAGCACGGCCATCTTGGAAACTTGCCGGAAGTGGACATAACCGTCGACCACTGCCAGCTCGCCGGCACTTCCGTCGAATATGCAACAGAATTCTACATTGTTATGTAAGTTCAGGTGATTTGATATCACTACTAGTAGTAATACATTATATAGAGATGGAAATGTTATCGAGAAACTCGTGGCGCGGTATAACAGGGTCTGGGTCGATACTTGTGTACTCTATAACGCCCTATAGAGAATAAATCATTTTTATTTCATCACTCTGGTCAGACAAAAGGTGGCCTGCTACTTAATTATGCAACAAATCGTTTTTCCCAATATTATGCAAAATACAGCCAAAAGCTGAAAATAGCTCCTTTGCTGCTTTTTTTCTGCGGCGCAGTAAAACAGCTTCTGACTGCAGACACTACAAAAAAAGCCATTTTAGTTGTGATATTTCCATGTAGAAATATTATTTTACCAAATTAATTATACGTATATTTTTAACATTTTTTGACTTTTTCAGGACATTTTTGATAATATCAACTGCAATTGTCGTTATGTGCAGCTTTTTAAAAAATGATACGCTTAACAATTCTAATTCTTTAGGTAAGCTTACTTAAAAACCGACAGTATTTTATGGTATACTAAAAAATAAATATCTATATAGTCAAGAACATAAATGTAAAAATGAAAACTAAGTTCGATATACAAAATTTTTGTTGACTCCACCGATGAAAAAAATATGAGACTGTTTCTCATATACATATATGTAAAGTATGTCCTACTCTGAAATTATATAAGATTATTATTAGATACAGTATAGTTCCGTTCTTTGCATTGCAGATAACCTAGAAATTATCCCTTAAATGACCCTTTCTGTACCATACAAATTTTTTCAGGTGGAAAACTTTTAAACTCAGTAAATTTGTACACGAATATGATTTATTTAACAAAAAGTGATGAAGATGATATAAAATCAATGCATGGTATTAGAACCTTGACTAGTGGGTTAATAGTGATCTTGCACATATGGTTTATAACACTTTGGATTACTCCTGGAAATAGTTTACAGATGGATTTGGTGAGTTGAGATTTGTCACTAACTCCTATGGAGTTTAGTCACTATCACTATCTTGGGACGTTCATTGGTGAATGAAATGCTTAAGAGCTCAAAGTTAGAAATACATTATTTTCTTATAATTTCAATATCTCGAAAATTGGGTGGAAAGTTGAGAGCGTTGTGACTTACCATAAAAAAACATAAATATCATAATATCCTCTGCCTAACGTGATATATATATGTATATATAATCAGTATATATTAATTGATATAAATTGACGAGTAAATATTATGATATACAAATATGAATCGTCGTCGTAAATAAATTTAAATCTGAATAAGGAAGGTAAAAGTATTAACTTATTTTTTAGGATATGGATAATTATGGATTATCAAATTTCTACCATTCGGAATTACTGGTGGACACATTCATCATGATGTCCGGATTATTGCTCATAAAGGGGCTACTAAAGATGAAGAACTTTAACCCCCTTATTATAATTGCCAAACGATATTTCAGGTGACCATATTTTATGTTTATATAATTTTAGTAGAAACTAAACTATGTATTTGAAACCATATATACTGTCGTCCCATCTTGTGTCTCAATAGTTTAGCCAATCAATATACTATCTCAGAGAAAATACTCCAGAGTATTTTGACACTAGTCTCGGTCTATTTTCCATTCTATATAGAGGATAAAGCGAAAACGTATTGAGAATTATTAACATAATTAATAACCATCGACTCCAAATTATAAATAACTGATAATTACTTTAATATGAAAATTATTTTTTTATTACAGACTCCTTTTCGTAACAGCACTATTTTTAATTATTGCATCAACTATTTTAATATATTCCGGTTCAGGCCCACTATTTCCAAAACTATCCAACATCGAAAAAAATGCCTGTGATAAAAACTGGTGGGCTAACTTACTAATGCTGGGAAATTATGTAGATACTATCAATATGGTAAGAATACACAATAGCGGAGATCGAATGTCTTGATATTTGTTTTTTTCCTACTAACCCTGGTCATATAGCAGGGTATCAAGGCCAAAGTTCGAAAACATTGCGTTGGTTTCGCCAACTAAAACATTATCTCACTCTTAACACTAATCTCTCCTTTCCACTTTTTTAGGTGAAATATGACACTAATTTTTATTTATCATTCCAGTGCTATCCAGTTCTATGGACTATACCCTGTGACTTCCATTTGACTATAATGGGCACAATTCTATGCTGGATTTACATCAAGAACAAACGTTTGGGAATATCACTTTTCAGTATTTCATTCCTCTTAGCGATTGTTATGCCTGGTGTTTATACTTATCAAAATAAGCTAGCTCCTGCACCATTGCTTAATATAAAGTAAGTTATAAAATATTAAAAGTCTAGCATAACCTTGTATTATTCTAGTAAGGTAAGGCTTTACTAGAATAATACAAGGTTATGTACCCTAGTTGATAACCAATGTTCACAACCTGTTTCGTGTAGATTTTAGATACCTTAATTTGGTTAATATATAAAGCTAGCTAGAGCGGTCGGAACGGTAGCAATTAGCTCATTTTGCAAGAATCCAGGCCAGTACACGAGGCTATTAAGAAACTAATGCCAGCTGGTAGTTTAATCTAATAATTATATCAATTAGGATACGAATGCCTCCATAGGTTTGAAAATGGATCCGAGATCGCGTAACCGTATGCCTCAAACCAAATTTCGGCACATAAATGGCTCACTGAAGCTCACGCTGTAGTCCACACAGTCACCTACCCGCTTTCCACCTTTCGAGACATTGCGTGAGTGGCGGAACTCAACGCCACGCTTTGTCTTCTTGCCGGAGTGGAAATGGAACAAACAGACGTGTCTCTGCACTAAAACTATCTTCAACTATTGAACACTTATAAAATTAAATATTCTAAGTAAAACATAAATGTAAAAATGAAAGCCAAGTTCAATATGCAAAATGTTTGCTCACTCTGTCGATGAAATAATTTATGAAATGTATCTCATATATACATACATATGGATGTACGTACCACAGTTTATATATATGTCTATGCCCTCACAGCCAAGCCTATACTAGCCTATACTGTTTAATTAAATAATTTTTTTTAGGAATATAAGAGAGTACCGCAAGGTTTTATTCGCAAATCCTACATACATGATGAGCCATTTTCGAGCTGGTCCCTACTTTATGGGTATTGTAGCAGGATATATACTATATAAATATAAACCTATGAACAATAGGAATATTATATCTACGGTAAGTCTAACTTATATAAAAAGAAAATGATGAAATTCCGCAAAATCATAAAATAATGATGTTCTATTGAAATTATATTTTAATTAAACATAATAATCGTTGTAGGGGTCATAAAGATTCTACCAACTTATTAAAGCTTCCAATTGTTAAAAATATCTCCCACTGTAGTATACTACATACTGTTGGCTGAAAACAGAAAACTTAATGTCTCGCTTTGTTCTCCATTTATATTCTCCATATATATATATATTCTTCTGCCTCCTTATATACAAAATAAATAAACACAATTAATTAATTTAATTAATAACAATTTCCAGCGTTGGTCAACGATTGGGTTCTGTATAGCACTATTCACAGCTTTAAAGGTGATCACCATGGGGAGCGCTTTCCATGATAACGGCAGGCCCTACAATGCATGGGATTCAGCAATATTCGCATCATTGAATAGAAGTATATGGGCGGCCGCTATCGCCACTATTATTATGATTTGCGAGTATGGGGCAGTGCGTGAGTATTTACAAAGTTATTCTTGAGTAAAATAAATGTATGTAAGTAATTTGTTTTTTCGTTTGTGGGTTCGATTCCCATGAGGGGGGGATGAATTATTTTCTTCGCTCTGGCAACAAAGCAAAGGGCCGCGTTGATTCAACGCGCAATGCCTCGAAAGGTGGAAAGTGGGTAGCGCAGTGTCTTAACATCAGGTTCATTCTACCTACGGTTCCCTCTGCCTACTCTTTGTTATGTGCGGGATTCAGCGTGAAGTTAAAAAAAATAATATTGTTACCCATTTCAGGAAACCATTCAATTAAATTGTACTAATTTCTCTGCTCTGGTAGACCACGATCAGCGTTGAGTTTTGTGTTTAAACACGCAATGTCCCGCAAATTGGAGTGTAGATTGGGACCGAAGTGTCTTATCACAAGATTCTTACTGTCTACCCCGCAATATGCGGGAAAACACGGGAAGCTACTTTTTGACCAGCTTACTTTTACTACTTTTTTACAGAAATGCTTGAAAAAATAATTAAAATTTATACCAAAATTAGCTAACCTAAATAAACGTGGGTAGTTATTAAATATTTAGTAAGTAACATTTATTAACATAAAATTTTCATATAATTGCTTAACCGATTTAATTAGACATGCCTACCTAATTACTACAAGGAGACTTGTATAAAATGTATAAACAATATTGTATAATAAGCATAACACAAAGACATGTATAAATTATATGTTTTTAATATTTTTCTTGTGTATTTCAGCGTTGATGAGCACATTTTTCACGTGGAACGCGTTTATACCCCTTAGTAAATTGTCTTTTGGGGTATATCTTGTACATACTATGGTCTTCTCCTTGATTATATCTAATATAAGGACACCATTCACGTATGGCATTATTACATTGTGAGTAGTATAGTAGTTTGTAGTATTGATTTATATATATATATATATATATATATATATATATATATATATATATATTATATATATTATATATATATATATATATTATAATATATATATATATATATATATATATATATATATATATATATGCTCGTTTTTTTCGTATGTGTCGCATTTGGGAAGTCTTAGTGTATTACATGGAAGGTTGGTGGGTTCGATCCCCGCACGCTTGTATATAGATGTATAAAATCACTGCTAAGCTTAATAACGTAACTAATGTTTTATTTTATTACAAATTAAATAATCTATCGTCAAAAAAATCAATATTATTTAATATTTTTTTAAGGTATCACACGATATAGAGAAAAATATTTTAAACAACGTTTAAATATTTGCACGTAACGGGACTCGAACTCCACGCCTCTTGGATACCTTCGAAGCGCTCTAGCCCATAAGGATAATTTTTTCGATAAAGCAAATTCTGACATCTAGCTACATAAATAAGGCATATTATAAGAGTAGCTTTAACCACAATATAAAAAATAATCACAATTTAAGTTTCTTAAATTGATAAAACTTAAATATTTTTATTTTCAGCTTGTACTGGCTTTTGGTGTTATTTTGATGTCTTTCACATTTAGTTTTTTACTACATATGTTCTTTGAAGCGCCTATGACTAAAATATTAAACATATGTATAGTTCAAAAGTAAGTATTTTAAATAATTTATATGTACTAGTTGGTAAGTTTATTAGTAGGTGTTTTGTTATTTAAATGCAACTTGCTCTGGGTAAGTATTGAGAAGGTAAGGTAAGGGGAAATAAAAACAATAGTTTTAGAACAATAAGTTTTCGGACTAAATGGTTAAAGTTCGACGTTGAGTGACTTTGTATGCAATTTTGCTGAGTGATTAGAGAAATTGTATAATCTGAGTGTAACATAAGTTGTGAGGATTAAAAAATTAAATCTACATATTATATACTTATTCGTCTAAGAAGACTTTGCAGCGCATTTTTATTTAAAAAAGTAATTGCAAGACATTTTTCTTTTAATTTTCACATGCGCTTTATCCAATAGTGGAAAGACAAATTACCCCAAGTGGGATTCGAACTCGGACCATTGCGTTTACAGTCAGAAGCAAGACGCTGTGCCACTAAGTCAAATAAATTAAAACATTATTCGTTTGATTTTCAGACCCAATTCCATTTCACAAAAAATCAAAACTAAAAATGGCTTCAGACGCGAAGAAACAACGATCGATAAGAAGATATCCTGAAATTTCTTTTATGTTCTTATTAAGCTGTAAATATTAATAAAAAAAATTGTTTATTTTTGAAATTTTACAATTTATTTTGTTGTAACTTTTTTGATATATAAATATGTATATTGCAGTACACATGTATATTGCAAACAAAAATATGTCATTTGTAGTCCTCCCTATATAGTCGTATGCAAATGATATCCCACTAATTGCACGTGCCGCTATATAAGGTTCCATAAAGTACCTCCTCCCTATAGTATGCAATTTCCCGCTTAATACGCTATGTTATGTTTAATACGCGAATGAACTTCGAGAAAAGCTGTCGGTACGTATAGGGAATTTGGTAAATCAACGCTGGTCAATGAAGTAAAAAAACAGAAACGGAGATATAAACCTTTCCCTATATTGACCGAGAAAATCTTTAAGGGAATATTCTACCATACCCCATCACAAATGCTTAAATTAAACCATCACTTATTATGCAGCCATAGTTACATGGATGTCGTTTATGCCTTACAAGAGATACTTCAGTTTATATTCTTTAAAGAGATCAGTATATTCTCTCCAAATTTGAAACATCAGGGCTACGCCAGTACCACGAAATCTAAAAGATACGTACCACCTCCCTCAAGAGGAGAAGGAATCCTTAATAACTCAAGGATATAGGATGAATGTGGGGTCGAAGGTGCTGACAATCCTCGAATCCCAGGGTCTGACTCAATGACTTTTATAGCAACAACAAAATGTGTTGAGGAATACAACATAAAAATAGACACGAAGCGGTCACGTCCTCCACCATGGCGGTGATGCCGTCTACATCCTGACTCTCCTAACTGCAAAATTTACCTCCAACTATTGTTTTAGCGTTTTGTATAATATAATTAATGGCCAGATGGCCATAATAGGATTAAGTAGTACTTTAGTATGAACAAGTTGGGAACTTTTACAAATGACTGTATCCTTAAGGAATAAATGAGTAATTTCAAAGGAATAAAAATATATTGAAAATCCATATAAGAATTTCTAACAAAAGCTTTGTGTAAATATTTTATAAGCTTTGTGTTTATATAACACATTTTAAAATGACACCTACCAAAATATTTTAGTTCGCATGATAACTAGTTTAAAGTTAAAAAAAAAATTGTTACGTGCTAAAAGTTATAAAAAGATCATATATCATATATGACATATCTTAAATAAAAACACTGTATAAGCATAAGTATCACAATATTCTATAGAAAACTCTAATTAATTTAAACATCTCAACTTTTAGAGCTTTGAGTTTTGAGCGCTATGCGGTAAAATTGTGTGAAGCTAAAAAGAAATAAAAGAAATCACAAATAAATGTATTTTTTTTTAAGTTTCTTCTTCAATGCCATGAGTAACATTTACTATTACAAAAAAAAAACAACTAAAATATTTAAAAAATAAATAAAATATATATTAGCGGTATAAAAGTTTTATTATAACACTTATAACTAATCAACAATATTTACAACAGAATCACACAACAACAGCAATAACAACAATGTTATCAAACACAACAACAAATAACAAAACCGATAAATAATTTCCAACGGCGGGGATATACACAGAATGTAAGCAAAACTATATATATACATACATATGTTCAGATATATAATATAATTTCTTATTAAAAAAAATTAATAAAAGAAATAAAAATTTAAATCTTATGTGAACCCTTCTTGGTATGAATGATGGTTTCGTAAACTGGAACTTTGAAAGGCACTGGTTTCTCAACAGGTACTATTATGTGTTTGATGACTTCGAACGGCACTTCCTTGATCTTAGGAACGTGGACTATCTTTTCTACAGGATAGGGCACCGACTTCTCCACTGGGATAGAGATTTCCTTAATAATTGGTATGACTACCGCTTTCGGGACAGGAACTTGAATGGGGACAGGATGAGGTACTGGGATAAGGATAGGCTGGTGAACCTTGAACTCAACATTTTTTGGAACAGGAACTACCACTTCCTTATAATGCTTGATTGGCTCAGGATTTTCTTCTTCCACATGTTGGTGTACGGGGTAAGAGTGGGATTTGAGGTCGTGTCCTCCGAAGCTGTTGCCAAAATCTCCATGATCTGAGGATTCGCCGCCGCCAAAGTCATAACCGCCGGAATATTCACTTGGCTGCAACTGTAACAAATGATTTTT
Source organism: Dione juno (assembly GCA_037127375.1). Lineage (NCBI taxonomy): Eukaryota > Metazoa > Arthropoda > Insecta > Lepidoptera > Nymphalidae > Dione > Dione juno. The sequence continues at coordinate 238,635 of JAXRJS010000080.1, read as the reverse complement.
ATAAAGCAATATTCTCAATACTTGTTAAAAAATACTCATTTTCTTCATCTACACTGTCTTCTAATGGTTCTACTGTAGTATGTACATGGTCTAGTAATTAATGTACACCATTGAACATATTAAGATAAATATCTTTATTATCAGGACCGACCGCTCCGGTCGAATGAATTATATTAATTTTTCTCGCTCTGGCAACAAGGTAAAGCGCGGCTTCAAACGGCGGAAAATGAGGAACGGAGAGTCTTAACACTATGTTTCTTCTGTCTACCCTGCTATGTGCGGGATACAGCGTAAAGGACAGGGATGAAGATTTCCATACAAATATAACCTGTACTTTTTGATCTCACTAAATACAGTAACATATAAAGAAGGGACATAAGTTAAAGTAAAGCTATCTGCTATTTATGAAAAAATAATAAAATAATAGAGTTTATAATAATAACGAGTGAAATTCAAAATTATTATATCTATATTGAATCTCTTTTGAACACCTTACGTAAGAAAACGGTAAGAAATCTTAGTTGAAAAGTGAAATAAAACAGTTGTTTTATTTCATTTCGTTATCCGAACGTTGTTCAGCGTGAAGTTAAATTTAAGTTTTTATTCTATAACCGGTTAAAAAAAACGTAAGTTCCGCATAACGGTTAGTTAGAGGCACTTATTACTGTTATATTTGTTCTTTTTTTATTATAACTGTTATATTTGAAACTAGTTATGTCATCGGTAGAGAAAGGTTTTGTAGTTCACTAGGTCTTATTGTACATAGCTAAATAATAAGTTACTTGTTACATTAAAAAGTAAAAGTTGTAGATAAATAAAAGAATGTTATAGATTGTTAGATCCGTCGCGGCGCAGCGACACAGCGTCTGACTGGATGACTGTTTAATTGACGTTGGTGGGGTTTGAAAGGTTGTCGGTTCGATTCCCGATCGGGGAAAATGAATGATTTTTATTTTCTCGCTCTAGTTAGAAGGCAGAAGACGGAAAATAAACTGAGTGTCTTATCACTAATCACTAAGTTTCCTCTGCCCACCCCAGTGTATGCGAGATATAGATTAAAGCTAAAAAAATTATATAAATTGTTAAAGAAATTGAATTGTTCATATATATAATATATATATATATATATATATATATATATATATATATATATATATATATATATATATATATTATATATATCTTCTTCTTCTTAGCATTATCCCGGCCTATTGCCAGAGTCTGCTTTCCTACTTAATCTACTCCACTTTGCACGGTCTTGAGCATCCTCAGTGGTTAGTCCATTGGCTCTCATGTCCTGCGTCACGACGTCCAGCCATCGCTTCCTTGGGCGTCCGGGGGGTCTTATTCCAGGCACAGACATATCAAGGCACTTTCTTCCGACGTAGTTCTTAGGCCGGCGCAAAACGTGGCCATACCATCTCAGACGACGCTCTTGACCACACCAGTGACCTCCCGCCATTTGGCCCAAGCAGAGCTAACCCGGGCGTGGACATCGTAGTCGATGCCTCCGGACTCGTGCATAATGGATCCAAGGTACCTGAACTTCTCCGACTTATCGGCTGGCTCAGGCCCGATGTGGATTTTAATACACAATTTTCTGTAATGTAACGATCGATTTTGATAGTACAGAGAAACCTCCGATTACGATTTTTTTCTCTTCTTCTCTCTCTCTTCTCTTTTTTCGTATAATATTTAATTAATTTTATAGAATATTTATAATTGAAAGAGTTCGTAAGTACGTAAGCACCATATTGTTCAAAAATATACATTATAGCGTTCATATTAGAAAAAATATCTAAGTCAGTAATGACTATTCACGTCACAACCAAATCGAGACAATGCTACCACAAAAATAAATTACACTCTCAACACGCCTTTCGTCATCAATTTTAAATGACGCCTGTTTCTTGTAACATGTTGAAATTGACGTTTATAATGATTTGAACTAAAAAGCTTAAAATGACAAATATTTTAGTTATATGTTTTTATAAGATGACTATAAAGCTAAAACTGAAACTTAGTTCGCTTTGATATAACTAATACATTTGACTTGGATGTTTTTTCCAGTTTATTTATTTTCCAACTTCCAGATATTACGATTTATCACACACTATCCCATCACAGAGTCCAAAAGCTACATAAAACTTACTTATCGTTCGATAGAGCTTAGAAAGCCACCAATTCCACGGAGGCATTAACCAATTTGCTTTACAAAATAATAACTTGCGAATATAAAGCACCTGTAGCTGAGAATACCATAATTTTACAGCTTCGCCCCGCTCGTAACGTTTACGATGCACGCTTTCATTTCGCTAAAATATCCATATTTTTCAGTTACGTATTGTAATGCGATTTCTATGTAGAAATAATGTCCGGCCGTTCAAGCATTTTTATTAATATTTGGAATAATATAAAATATATGCCGATATTCCGAGTAATGGTATCTAATACTATATATTGGTAATATCTAAAGTGCATGTTTTAGAGGTTTATGGTTTTTTTTCTTCTGGCTTGCACGTAGCAGGTAGATAGAGAGAGATTAGCTAGTGTCAATACACTCTGATTTCCGACCAAGCGGGAGATGTTACTTGAGAAGAGAAGGATCTTGAAGTTTCCCTGAAATGGGACACTGCGCTAGTTTATATTTTTATATAGAAACTATAATAGGATCATGATTTCCGATGGAAATCCCGCAAACAGATGTTTCGATAGATCTCACCAAGACAAGGTGCATCGTGAGTTTGACAAATAAAACTGTTTTAAAGTATTATTCCACACTAAGGAAAGAAAAAAAAATTATACGTCTATGAAATTGAACCACTACAATAGTTGGTGATTTTTTAATTTTTGTAAGTTCTCCATACAACGTGACACTGGCAAAGTGAATTGTTCTCAACTGGCACGCCCATAACGCCATAGCTAAAGAAAAGAAGAAGAAGAAGATTTCTAAATTGTAAATCAAGAGAAGAGAATAGAGTATTCATAATTTCTTGGTTTTTTGTGTACACCTTCAGCCAAATTATGAAACAAAATTAAGAATTATCAAATTATCAATTAGTTGGCGGGATCTGATAAAACGAAGTACCAATATTGCCTCTAAATAAGTGAAAAGTCTACACTTTTTGCCTATTATTACCTAACGTCATGGTTGTGGGTTCGATTCCAACTCAAAGGTAAAACGTTATTTCACTATTTACCTTATTATGCGGGATACAGCGTGAAGCTGCTTATTTCATCACAATACAAAATATCAATATAGTTGTTATATAATTTATAGAACTAATCTATAATTTAGTTTTGATCAGATCGAGTTAGGCTAGAGTTATCAGGTTTCCTATGATATGACAATAGAACATAGATTTGTAGTAACAATGCGAATGTTCTGAGAAATATAGTAATTATTAGTAGAAATAGATTTAATAAGTAAATTAGAGAATAAATTTTGTATGTTTCAATGGAAATATGTGGAGCTAAATTCTTAACGAGACAATTTTCTAGAAAATTTTCTAGAAAATTTTCACTATACTTGGTAAGGAATGATTTACATAAAATAATTAGAGAATAGCAGGGTGGGTGTGCAAAAGTAAGTTAGTGTTAAAACACTCTCTTCTCCGCTCTCCGCCTTGCGAGACATTGCGTGTTGAGTAGCGGAACTCAACGCCGCGTTTAGTCTTGTTACAAGAGGGAAGTAAATGAAAATTCATTCTACTAACATGAGAATCGAACCCACAAGCCGTCGCGTTTACAATCAGACGCTGTGCCACGACGGCCTATATTTGAAGTAAAAGTAAATAGATTAAGACGGTAAGATCGTATTTCTATTGTTTTATTATAAGTAATTCAATCTTCAAGTCTTTGTTACTTGTACTTTCATCAGTCATGGCTGTTGGTTTTTTTTTTCATCTATTAATATTATAAAGCTAAAATTTGTTTGACAGAACGCGCTTATCTCAGGAACTATGAGTTCAAATTAAAATGTTTTTTTTTTACATTTGCTTAGTTACCTCGGGAACTTAGATTGTATCATATGTCATACCAGTTGTTAGTGTGAAGCGCCGGAAATCATTAAAAAAATCTGATCTTCATACATTTTGTATGGGCATTGTTCATTATGTAGCCAGTTCATAAAGCTCAAAAAGCTATTTCGTGTTCAAAGCTTTAGAAATTTAAAAGCTATTAACTTCGTAATAATCGTTAGATCACATTTTTGTACAGCGGCTCTGGTACCAACAGACCGTTCAATTACTGTTAGTATTGAATTCGATTTGGCCTAGTTAATATTAAAACATTCTCTTAAATGGAAAGGCGTGGATTCTTTTCTTAGTGTGAAATATCAGTTAAAAAACAATGAAAAAAAAAATAAAAAATAATATATGATAATAAAATACAAAAATAGAACACCATGTATAACATGTAAATGTGAAAAAATCATATTTGCCCACTAATTTTTGCCCACGTTCACATTTTTTAGCACTGGTTATTATTTAAGATTGAAATAATATATAGTTACCTGTTGATCATATTGTTGTAGATACTGTTGTAAATTGTTGTTGTATGGCATCCATTGATGTTGTTGCTGTTGCAGTTCATGTTGAGGATGAGCCAGTGACACACTAGACATCACTAGAGCTGTTAATACCTGTAGAAAAATGTTAAATTATTTATTTACTTATTTATATATTTATTTTCACGTTGTATCCCGCACCTAGCAGGGTAGGCAGAGGGAACCGTATGTTGAAGAAATCTTTCCCCACTTTCCGCCATTCGAGGCATTGCGTGTTGAGTGGCGGTACTCAACGACGGTAAACAGCGGTAGCCAGAGCGAAGAAAATGAAAATAATTCATTCTCCCCAAGTGGGAATCGAACCCACAAGCCTCTACGCCATGACGGTCCTCTAAATATAAAATTATATTTAATAATAATAACATTTATATTGATATAATTGATATATTATAGTAATTCTAAGCTAAATAATAAAATAAAAATAAAAACAATAAAATTTAAAAAATACCTTTATAAATGAAATTTAAAAATAATAATAAATATACGTATTATTATAATAAACTGGATAATTTTCTAAAGCTTTTTCCAGTTCGCCGGATATCCGGCGCATTATGTCGAGTACAGACGAGGTCAGCGGAAGCTCGAGATTTTAAACACATCTCACTAAGTCGTGTCGACAATGTACAGTATACACTATACAGTGTCCCAACATGTACATGTCTATTAAATGTCTATAATATATATTTGATTTTGTGTTCTATTTATTTTAAATGAGAAACGGAGAAAGTAGCGATTTTTCGATTAATTTTCCCTTATATCTTGTAAGATACATACATAAAATTACATATAAACATATAAAAAATTAGTACAAGATTATATTTATAAGTGAATTTAGTATGTAATTAAGTAATAATTAAAATTAAAACAATATATTACACTGTACACGCGATTGTAGTGGGTTCGATTCACACACCTTTAATAGAACACCATGTATAACATATAAATGTGAAAAAACCATATTTGCCCACTATTTTTTGTCACCCTTGTCAATTTTCCTAACTTTCTATTAACTCTGTTTAATAATTTGACTATCATTATTATCATTACATTATATATATATATATATATATATATATTATATATATATATATATATATATATATATATATATATATATATATATATATATATATATATATATATATATATATATATATATATATATATATATATGAGAATGAATGGGACTCGAACCCACGACCTTAGCCTAAATAAGCACTAAACTAAAACAAACTAGCTGAATCACTCACACAGGTCCTTAGAGTACACATTTCAGATTGGTTCAGAATTTAAAGACTGATGGCGATACAACGCCGGCCGCTCTTTTATAGTCGGTGACAGGTGTGTGTTTTTTTTCAATTTTATTTTAATAAAAACCGCTATCGCTTGAGCTCTCTCTGCCTTGGAATTGTATGGAATGTTTATAATGGCTCATGTTTAGATAACTTTTTAGTAATTTTCATTCCAGATATAATATATAGATATGTATGAGGCCGCTTTAGACCGAATTTGTACTCCTCTATTTTATATTTATTAGTATAGTAATAAATAAATAAAGACATGTTACATTTTGCTTACTTTTTTATTGAGTGAACAAACATGTACGAGTATGTACATATTGTTTTACACGTTTTTGCATGTTCTTTTCGCGTTTTTGTTCAAGATAGCTTGGTAACTTCGTTTCAGCGTATAAAAATCCAATGCCGAAATATATAATCATATATCATACAAATTAAAAAAAAGTTAAGTATTTAAATCTCACTGTAGTGAAAAATTTTCCAGTGACATCACTACGATATTAACAAGTAAGTAATGATAAAAATAAAATATTTTTTATTTGACATGGCATTATATATGAGGATCTTTGACAAAAAATCTACCAATATCTCAATATATGGACTCAGTAATATATGTAACTCATTCTAGTTTTTAGCTTCAGACCTTGACCCCCATATAGCAGGGTAGGCAGAGAGATCTAGTGCTAAGACACTGCTCTCCCCTTTCTGTTGAGTGGCGGAACTCAACGCTGCACTTGCTCTTACAATAGCGAAAATACAAAAATAATTCATTAATTAATTCCATAACCTTCGCGTTTAGTCTTATACTGTCCCATTGTGTTAAGAACACTCCGATATCTGAATCCCGCTATATAAAATAACTATAGATACGCTTTTTTGTATGAAAATAAACATATACAGGTTCTCTATGGGCGAAAATTAAAATTAGGAGGGATATCAGTAACACTCCTCTCCTCTCCTCTTTAACATGCAGGAAATGGAGAAAAAAACAACTAGTCAGTTCTCCATTATTTACGTACTTGGCGAGAGGTAATTACATCATCGGAATTACTTATAATATAGGTACCTCGAGAGATACCTCGCTCGTGTTAATCATATATGTGCCGGAAGTCATTAGAAATACTTATAAAATTAAATTATAATATTTTAGAAAAAAGTAGTAATATAGACCAAGTCTATATATTAAATACATTCTTGAATGGCAATTAAATTGACTATCAACGCTAATTTTAATTAGGTTTTTTTTTTAATTTAAATCCCATGGGGTAGTCAGGGGGAACCTAGTGTTAAGACACTCCGTTCGCCACGCACCTCTCAATTGCAGAGACATTGTGTGTAGAGTAGCGGAGCTTAACGCCGCGATTGATTGATTGGCAAAATTTCATTTATAAATCATATTTTCTATATTCTTTTTTAAAATTGATTTAACTCATATTTAAAATAAATGTACAGAAATCTTCCATTAATGTTGAAATAATAATAATTTATTAAATTTGAACAGAGTGTCTTAATATTATTTAAATAATACTTTGTTCTCTACTTTCCAAAACAATACGGAACGCTGTTAGTTGAGTGACAACAACAATAATCTATGATACTGAGAAATAAAAATATTTAATTCCCCCAAGTGGGAATCGAACCCACACCCATCGACTTTACGATCAAAGGCATCATATAAAATAATGTGGCCAACTTATGTTTTAATAAATGACTCGTCATTTCTTATTTTATCTTTTTTTTGGTTTAGATACATGAAATATATTAATAGGCAAATCTACACTTTCTCTTACAAAGTCGGTTAAGAAATAAAAAAAATGTCAGAATTTTTGTTTTTTTTTTCCAACTCTACGTAAGTGTTAAGATCTTTCTTACTATAGTATGATATAACAGAGTTTGTTTGTCTTATTTATTAATTAACATTCTAAATTAGCGACGCTTGTGGTATATAATTTAAAATTACATCGCTCGATGGTATTATGGGATTTTTATTCTTTGGGGTTGAGGGCTAGGTTGGAATAACCTTGGGTAGTAAGACGGAGAGCTAAGACACTCTGGTCTTTACTTTTAGCTCCCACTTAGATATTATTGTGAAATTACACCATATGATATTTTTTTACACATTCGTGCCTATTCGAACAGTTTCAGTAAAATTTTCAAAATATTAAAAGTTTCATTTTAATTCATTTCCCCGTGTGAGGTTTGAACCCACACCCATCACGCAATCAGAGTCAACAGTCAGACGTCACTGCGCCACGGCCGTAACAACCTTGACAACTTTAAATTTATAAATTTGAAGCTTCTACTATCAACGTAGCTATATACCATACCACCATAGTGTTGCTTTCCAGTTCTTTTAAAATGACATTATTGTCTGTACTGTCTGATTGATAATAATAATTAATTATATAAGAGCACATGGGGCCTGTGCCTATGGCCCAGAGTTTATGGGCTGTAAGCAACTATGCAGTGATCTATATATATACATATATATATATAATATTATATATATATATATCTCTATTATATTATATATAGATATATATTATATATATATATATATAGTATATATATATATATCAACTATATATATATATATATATAATATATATATATATATATATTATATATATATATATAGATATATATATATATAAATACTTCATTACTGATTGACTGACAACAACCACAGCCGAAATCACACAGTGACAGTGTAGAAACATAAAATTTGGTTTGGTTTGTAGGTTTGGGGAGTTGATAGGAGCACATTTCTCGAAATTCCAAAGGAAACGGGAGGAAATGGGATTTAACGTTGTATAGTTGATACAACACGCAAATGGACGGACGGACGGACGGAATTGAAACAATACAAATAAGAAAATATGAACAACAATGACACGGACACCAAAAGTCTATGGTGAACAAAAAAAGGTACAAAAAAAATTTTAAAAAAATGGCAATGGATGGCACAAACTCTTATTATATTACTGACTGGCGAAGAAGCTACTGGTCTGTTCTCGGATTTACTTATAGAATAGTCTTCTTATTCACCTTTTCCGGAAATTAGCCGGAACAACATATTATGTATATGAAAAAAAAACGATTATTGTGAAGTCCCAAACGGACACTTCAATTTTATTTTGTATATATTTTATAGGCTTATATTTTCTTTGAAATTCTTCTTGTACAGTTATTTGAGTTTATATGTACTTATGTACATTGTAATCTCTAACTGTAAAGGAAAACGATTATATATAAAGATAACTAGTATGAAAAGTGAAATTATTTTAACTCGTTCCCATATAAATTTAGCATAGCAACCTACATATATATGGGAAATTCCAGAAGTTTGAACCGAGAACCTCCTCCATAGACCTTAAATTCAATCAAAAACACATATTGTTTCATAACTGTAGAGGAGAAGGTATATATTTAGTACTTGGTAATTTCGTTACATGAATCTTACATAAGCTTAGATAATAGGTGTGCTTGATTTTTCGAGACGAATCGTCAAAATTGGAGCTACCATTTAGAAATCTAGCATTAGGTAAATATATAAAGTAATTTACTCTTGTCATTACATTTGGGAGGTTATATATATTATATATATATATATATATATATATATATATTATATATTATATATATATATTATATAATTAAATATATAATCTATAATATATATATATATATATATATTTATATATATATATATATTATTATATTTTATATATATTTATATATATATATATATATTATATATATATATATATATATAATATCTATATATAATAATATTATACTATTATATAATATAATATATATATATATATCTAGTTATATCATCGGTTTACGTACAATTACGCGACATTGTTTGCTTAGTAGCGGAACTCAACGCCGCAAGTTTTCTCTTTCAATTTACTCTCTCGAGTCAGAATCGAACCTGCAATCCTCACGTCACTGTCAAACACTATGCCACTGCGCCAACACGGCCCTCTATATCGGCAAAGGAGTTTTGGGAGTAGATACCACAATCTGTTACTATAGGCTATAAATTAAAGCCTAATATAGTAAAGTACTCTCAGTGGAACGGTGTCCCCCCTCTTGCTCTGCCTCTCAATATTTTGAATTTGGGTGGAAAACGAGAACGGAGTGTCTTGACACTAGAGAAATTAAGAAACGAGAAGAGATCTATTCCATTTTCTCCACAGTTTCAAGTTATTCCTTAAAACCATACATGGTACCGTGTTTACAGTAGAATTAGTTACGTAATCGTTACACGTCCATTAGCTATTTGTAACAAAAACAACACAACCTTAATGCACTTTACATAAGACGCAGGTACTTTTACCGGAACTAAGCCAACTGAATGTATGGAAGTAGTGTTGGCAGAAAAATGTTTGTGTGAATATAATAATAATTAAAATATTTTTTTTCGGGTTAATCTCGTATATAGCAGGGGAGGGAGAGAGAATTTTGTGTCAAGCAAATATTCTCTGCTTTCCGTCTGACTTTGGGATATTGTGTGTTATGTAGAGAAATTCAAAATGGCGTTTTTATTTTCAAAGAAGTGGTGGAAATCGAACTGAAAGTGAGACCTGTTATTTGAATTTGTAAGTTAAGAAGATATCATTTTAATACGAATTTCTTGTAATAATATAGTAAATATATATTATTAATAAAATATATTATAAAAATAATATGTAGTGAGATGGAAAATAAAAGTTTGGGACTCAAATTTTACAAGAGATTTAATATTTAAAGCCCATTTTTAATATTAAATTACAGTACATTGTCAATGTTCGGTTAATTTTTAGCTTTTTATAATAACGTAACAAATTCAAAAAAACATCTATGTACAAAAAAATATTATTTATTTCAATATAATTTTCAAAAAAAAATTGTATTTGATCCTCAAACTTGTACTAATAAATACCACAATATTTTCACGTTTAAATCAATGTAAAATTTATTTTTTCTGCTAACCCTACCCAGCGATTGTAGTACCTAACAATGTTAGATTTGATCTGATTCAGGAACAAACAATTGAAATGCCTGTCTGTACGTTTGTATAGAAATATATTATCTTTATATATAATCAAAATTGAAGATGGAAGAACTAACAGTGTTGTGTAAAAAATTAAATGTAGTCTTAGCAAAAAGATAATTCACTTCCTTTACTTTATAAAGGAAATTACATCAATGGAGCACAGCTGGTTTTTATTCAAGTCATAAAATTGGTTGGGGGTTAGAATGCCACTGTCAATATGTATATTACATGCACACACACACATACACACACAGACATAAATATAGTGTGTATGTGTACATCGCCTTTATAGTCTATATTTGTATATGCTTTTATCACAATGTTCTTTTTAAAGGTAATAAAATAAAACTACAAATCAAATATAAAATAAGTGTATTTACACAAACGTAGATAAAAACTAAAAGTGAGCAGTCTGTCTGTCTATTTCGTAGAGATCCGCCAATATCTCCTCAACTTTAGTACCGATTTTCTTTGCAATCTAAAATAAAAAATATATAATTAGTTTACATTTTTAAATAAAAAAGTACATAAATGTAACTGTAAGTTAAGGAAATTCGGAAGTGGGTGTGTGAGTGTGTGCGTATGAGTGTGCGTGTGTGTGCGTGCGAGTGTGTGTGCGTGTGTGTGTGTGTGTGTGTGTGTGCGTGTGTGTGCGTGTGTGTGCGTGTGTGCGTGTGTGTGTGTGTGTGTGTGTGCGTGTGTGTGTGTGTGTGTGTGTGTGTGTGTGTGTGTGTGTGTGTGTGTGTGCACTCACGTCGAGCTGGTCGGCGTGCGACATGCAGGTGTAGAGCGCCACGAGGTCCCCGTCGAGCACGCCGCGCGCCGCCCCGCCGCCCACCTGCCGCCGCGCGCACTTGTACGTGCTGCCACACGAGACACGAGACACGAGACACGAGACACGATTAATGCAATGCTCTCTTATTTGGAGGAAACAGACATTGGGGACTCGATAGCACTGGGGACAAACGAGTATGGAGGACAGTCATAGTTCAAAATATTATTGAATCAACTCACCGATAAGCCCTCGGATTCAAACCAGCGACGTGACAGCAGTAGTTGTTCATGACGTTCTGCAACATCAGCAGACGCCGGTACACCTTCTCCGACACCGGCAGGACGTAGCCGAGACCGCCGTCTAGGGTCGCTGTAGCAAAATATTAATCATTTACTAGATTTAAAGTATATTTAATTTTATGATACTTAGCGGAAGAGAGGGGAGGGGCGGGGAGGAGTCGAAGTCCTGGTCACAGCCGGCACATTTTTTACATTTGAGGGTGTCATACCTCCTACCCCAGTGGGACGTTACATATTTAACAATTTTAAACATATTTTTTTATTTCAAAGACGCAGTTCTGAGTCCAATTATTCTCCAATTATTTTTAACACCATCCCAATTAGTTTTACATATTTTGTGGATGAATTAAGTAATTTATACGTGAGCGTGGCCGGCGGTACTTACTGAACACGGTGGCGTGCCGCTGCAGCCGCCCGCCGCCCGCGCGCGCCGCGATGCGGAACATGGCGTGCACCTGCTGGCCCAGGTGGTAGTCGCACTTCTTGATGAGGCGCTGGCCTGCGGGCGGACAATAGTCAGTGAGTGTTTATATATTACACGGCTCTGGCTGCCATCTATACGAGGGCAACCACCTCCCTCCCCCCTACATACCCCCGTAGCTCTCCCTGGCCTGCGGCTGGTACATGAAGAGCGCCAGGTTCCCCTCCGCCTCGCTCACCAGGAAACCCAAGCTCGTGTTGTCCACCACGAACTCCATGTCGTAGATCTGACAAAAAAACACATTTAAGTAATGTGATTATAATTTACTTTCTTTACTTACACAATTTCCAAAAAGTCTGTCAAATGTAAGTTGGACCCGCGTCACGAGTGTTCTAATTCATAATTGTAGCTCAACTGACAAACGAACAGGTATAAATAAACGGTTGTAGACACTCATTTGTATTTGTAAATATTTAAAGTTTTTAATTGTTATTGTTTGTTGATTGCATTTACAATTGGTCAAGGTTTTGAGAAAAAGGATTCTTTTTATTTAAATTTTCACAATCTAATTTACAACATTCAAACACGAACACACCCGGGGCCCGAGCCTACCTGCGCGGCCCTCAGGTCCCGCGACACCAGCGACAGCGTCCTCTGCTTGTGCTGGTAGCGCAGCAAGGGACACGGACTTGTACACGTCGCCCACCAGGATGAGGTTCTTCACCGCCAGCATGCGGTGCACGTATATCTGCGTGTCTATGAAGGCCACGCCGACCAGCTCGTTGTCCTTCAGCTGCCAGATGTAGATCTGCGGGGAAAGGTGCTGCCTTTAGTTTCACGCCGTAACCCGCATGCAGCAGGATTGACAGAGGGAATTTATTACAATTAACAATAATTATTGTATATGAAACACATCACAGACATATTTGAAATATAAAAAATTGAATTGTATAAATATCAAAATTGTAATTTTTATACATAATTATTAATTTTATTTGTACTTTAGCAAATACAACAATAGCTTGATTAACTTATAGCTTGATCAACCATCCCAAGGGGGTCCCGCTTTGCTCCTTCATTAGTTCCCCATTGTTCCTTATATTCAACAGTAAAAATACTTAAAATATCCATTATACCTTTTGCCCAACAGCAGATATCAAGAAGCCTAGCACTTGTGTAAGAGCCGTGACTGGACCTTTTTGTTCTTTAGCGTAAATTTCTTTGAACCTATTCTTAGTTAGTGGCTGGCCAGGTTCTGGTACCACATCAATTATATCATAGATAATATCTGGAAAAAAATATCGAAAGAGTATCAAGTTAATATTTCAAATAAATTTTCGAGAATGTCAACACTTACCCGACCCCTGGAAGTTATATCTTCACCGTAATTATAATTTGTTCCAATAGCGATGTAGCCGCGGAGACCAGATCTGTTGAAAAAAAAAGTTTAATATTTACTAACTCGACTGACTTTGACTGACTGTTACTGATCTATTTTGATATAATGTAATCAATACGTAAAATAAAAAAAATCATTAGAAACATATATATATAAATTTAAAAAAAATTATTGTTTCAAACATGTAATTAGTACATCCTCAAGAACACAATATTTTTGAATGGCACGCTGTACCCCGCGTCACACCATAGCAGGGTAACGAGGTTATAGAAAAAATCTCACCTGGTCCCCTCGTAGGACAAGGAAACGTTCTTCAAGCAAGTGACATGCTCCCAGTCGTCGAACTCTATGCGCGTGTTCGGGATCACCTCCCACGCCACCGGCGAGAACAGCATTATGGAGAACTTCTCCATCTGGGGGTAGGGGAACCTGGGGGAGAACTGGCATTAGTTATGTCGGAATGTATTACATGTTACTGTTCTGACGTCAGTTGGTCTTGTAAACAAATGCAATGATATTGGTATGATCTATGTGCAAGGGTTGTCAATTGACACTTTGTTTACAAGACCGTATGACGTAATAACATGGCGGTTGCTGTTTCGCACATATAAAAATATAGAAAAATTTAAAAAAAACTGATTTGGGATATGACAATTCTCACTTAATTTAAAAAGTAGTTATTGTACACAAAACGGTACTGTATTTAGTATTTACTAACCTGTCCCCTTTATTCTCGCTGGACTTCTCTTTGTCCTCGCCATTGAACCTGGAACCGAATTATGGTATATGAATATGAATATATAACCGAATATATATATATATATATATATATATATATATATATATATATATATATATATATATATATATATATATATATATATATATATATATATATATAATTATAATTAACTTATATTACGTAGATAGTCCTTACTAAGTTCTATGGTGGGTCTTCAAGCCCTTCAGACGCTACGTTGGTTACAGTGCTGCAGCGGCGGCCACTGTGCGGCTGGTTGCCGGTTCGACACTAGCCCGCGGAGACACTCACTAGCGTTTAATTTTTGTTTGACAAAATAACCACAAGTACCATATATTTATAGCAAAATATTTATTTAATAATTTTAACAAATGTATAAATTCGAATTATCACTGATGATTCGAATCTACTTTTTAGGTAAAGAATGAAAAAATATCGATTATGGCTAAGTTGGTCAATTTTCGATTTATAAAATTAAAACGAGTTTTTTTTATATGAAAAATAAGAAATATGTATTTTAATAAAATACAATTAAAAATCTCTTTTTATGAGGAATATATTCCACTACTTCATTTATATATTTATATCTTCTTTAATCCGTATAATAGGTCTTGAACAAGTACATGTCCGACAGTCTCTTACGACTTTAAACACGTGTAATTCCTGAACTAAACGCTATATTACATAAAATATTTGCAATTGTGTTGAGAACATATAGGTCTAACATAACGACGTTTCGTTAACTGTCCGTGGAACTTGGCGTGGCATGAAATAAAATAGATTGTCAGGGTGATTGTCATTAGATCGTCTTTGAGGAGTAGCAGAGGCACGGCCACCGTCACCTGTAGTAGGAGGTGGCGGGCGCCGACACGGAGCTGACGAGGCAGTAGGTGCGCGACTCCGCGTGGAAGGTGACGGCGTGCGGGCTGGCGCGCAGCGGCACCTTGCGCACCGCCCACGCCGCCTCGTAGGAGAGGTGCGCCGGCAGCACGGAGATGCGCAGCGAGCCCTGCGCGGTGAAGTACAGGAAGCCTTGCGGGCAGTTGGTGTTGTTGAAGGACGCGAAGGAGGAGGCCGCGCCCTCGTCGGGGCACAGCGGGTGCGCGCGCAGCTCCCCGCGCGCGCCCAGCAGCAGCACGTAGGGCGTGTGGCCGCACACGAACACGCCGTTGTAGCCGCCCACGTTGCCTGCCGGCCAGGGACTTTATTATTATTAACAACGCAAACCAAACAGCCCGTATTACAGAAACAAATTTAATATGACAATTTTTTTGTCACTGCTAATACAAACCGATTCCTTCATCAATGTAAATTACTTTAAAGTTACTTGCTTTTACACCGAATAGTCTATTTATATTCAATTAATTATAACGCCTTGAATAAAACACCTAAGTAACAACCTAACTATAGATATAAATAAATATTTTACATTTTAATACATACACAAACGACAATATTACTGACATAAGCACATAGTAGAAGCTCTAGTGATACACTAGTGACCACTCAGAGCTCTCTATATTTTTTCTTTTTTTTCCATTATCACACTGTATTTCGTATATTTTTGGTTGGTAGGTAGAGATTCTCCACTCTCCGCTCGTTTTCAATGCTAAGACGGCGGAACCTCACCAAAGTATCTCATCTGCCGCACCCCCTCCCTGAGCGCGGCGGCCTCGCTGCCGTCGTCGGGGCAGGAGACCACGCCCCCCTTGTACCCGAAGGGGAAGGACACGAACATACGCGAAAACCGCAGTTTTAGGTTGCCCCGTGGGTATTTGTATGCCTGGAAATTATTATATATATTTTAATGTGCATTTGTGTGTAGGTATCGTCTAATTTAGCAGTGTTTTTTCCTTTCTAGGTTATTCTTAATTCTTTTTTAAAGAATACAACATTTTTTAGTATTAAAAGAATATATATACTTCATGCAATCGACAATTTCTTATTCTAATCGCTATAGATCTACTATTAATTGAAATTATTTATTTTTATTTATGAAAATCCTAAATTTGGCATAAATCCCAATCATATTTGCTGAAAATTGCCAAACCATTATAAATAAATACACATGACGTATAACGAATACAATATTTCTTTCGATCAAGTCACTCTCAATACATACGTATACCGTATTACCTATTTACCCAAAAAATCTCATCACCTGGTATATCATGAGCTGGTCGTCGCACCTCATCAGCATAAGCACCCTGGAGCCCTTGTGACCGAGCCCCACCACCAGCAGCTCGCGCAGGCGCCCCACTGCGGGATTGTGTGCCACACCCTCCCCCTCCCGCTCCCCCTCCCCATCCACTCCCGCCTCCCCCTCCGCGGGGAGGGGGAACGACTCCAAACTGTCCGCTAGTATCTAAAATAATATCATTCACGATTGGCGGTCCTTTACATTTAAAAAAATGTATTTTAATCAAATCAATTATGGTATTTTTTAACAGTAACAAATATTTACAGTACATTAAACATTAAACAGTAACAAATATTTGCTGTCAATAATACTCCTCGCGCTAATTATACACGCACTCACCCGCTCGCCGTCCGCGCAGCCGCGCACCAGCATGCTGAGCCGCATCTCCGGCAGCGAGTACAGCTCCAGGTTCCCGTTGTCGCGCACCACGAACAGCCACCAGGAGGCGCGCGCGTCCGCCCGCCGCCACCAGCGCGCCACGCGCCGCGCGTTGCAGGCGCGCGCCAGCGACTGCTCCGCCAGCAGGATCTGCGGGCGGCGCGGCGCGGCGTGAGTGCGTGAGTGGGGGTGGGGGTGGGGGTGGGGGCGGGGGCGCCGCCCACGCGTTGGTGTTACTTACGCTGGCCATGGAGGCGGGCGTCTGGTCGCCTCCGTACAGTAGCTCGTCCTCATCGTTCAACTCGTACACTGTGTCGGGCTTGAATCCCTCCGCTTTCACGTTTTTACCTTTAGCTTTACCTGTGAATTCGCCTTTTACCTAAAAATAAAAATAATAGTTATATGACTTGTGACAACATTTGTTACTGAAATTTAACTTCGCTGATAATTTAGTTAACAACAAGAGTAAAAACTCTTCTGTTAATATTTAAAAACTACTTGATTTTTTTATCAATTACCAAAATTATGCACTTAATGTTAATATAAACTAACAGACATTTTCAACACTTTTTATTTTAACCACATTTTTCTCATTTTTCCAGAGGGTGGTCTGTCTGGTTACCTGTCCGAAGACTTGTTTTTCAGACTACTACGGGTATGCGGCCCCGGATTACTCTAGCTACTGCTGTCACAATCCTATCTCCCTTGGCAACAGCATCCTATTATTACCTTTATCCTTTACAGGCAATCCCCGCTTATCACAAATGTCGAAGCTTAGATTACCATCAAACGCTTTCCTAATGCTTAGGGACGTTTCTACCCCTAGCCGATTGTAGTGGCCCCCACTCCATCGAACCGGGGGGTAGAGATGAGAGTGCACCTGGGTTCGCGCGCACACTGTCATTACTAACGTTTTATTCACTATAATATCTTCTGAGCAAATGAGTTGGCCCTGACAATGGACTTCTGATACAATCTATCCTATCCAAACAAAATCCTGCGGCGATGGACAGAGGTAATGAGGCTTAGACATGATGCGGCTGGGCTTTATCTGATGTCTGCACGTAGGCGGCCTAGGGACGATGGTCGCTTTGCACTGGGTAAACAGTGAGATCCGGCAGCTCCCAAGATGACGTAGCAGCTCTATTTAGGGAAGCCCTGCTACCCCCAATTCGGGGAGGGGACTAGAAAAGCGGTCCAAAATAAGGTGTAACACACCATATTTAGAGATAGTAGCCACAGTTGTCTCTGCATCATACAAAACGTGGTCGAAACCACTGTAAAGGGAAAAACACCCAAAAATTTAGTAATATGATTTCAGTGTGGAATGTTCGCACCGTGATTGATAATGAAGCAAATATGTCTCCACCTCTGAATACAGCTATTGTATCCCGAGGGCTAAGACGTCACTATATTGTTATTGCTGTTCTCAACGAGACAGCGAGAGAGCGAAAGTAGAACGCCGCGGTGGCCGGGATAGTTTCATCTGGAAGGGTACCCCGACGTCGGAACCTAGATCTGGTCGATTTGCTATAAAAAATAATATTGTGCCTAAATTGGAGGAACGCCCGATTCACATCTCAGATCGTGCTACCACGCGGCGCCTGCATCTGTACAATGACAATAATCTACATATAATCAGTGTATATGCGCCAACGATGGACAAGGATGATTATATTATAGCATAAAGGCCAGTTTTGACGAGGAGATTATGCAAGTCCTCTCTAGGGTTCCTCCTATAGAACAGATTCTCCTGATGGGTGACCTGGATGGGTCAGTCGTGATTTTGAGACTTAGCCAAAAGTCTTAGGCAGACATGGTGTTGGAATTATGAACAGTAATGAACTCTGTGCTCAATTTAACCTAGCCATTACCAGCACCATGTTCAAGTTCATGCTGAGGCAATCCGCAACAAACTTAAGACGATGAATATTGAAAATGGTGAAATTATGGCTAATTGCCAGATGCTATCAACCGGCTTGATTACTATGGCCTTAGAGATATTAGGTGTGAAACCTAGCAGACACGACGAAGTTTTGACCAAGGCCATTCAAAAGCATCGATCACTATTGCGTCGCCATCAAGGCAATCATCGGGTGGAGCAAGTATTGCTAAGGCAGCATGGAGCTTCGGAGGTATATACGAGAAATAAAAGACAAGTGGTGGCAAGACGAAGCGAAGCGAATATAGTGGCTCGCGGATACAAACCAGCTATTTTATGATGAGGTTCGCAAACTTGTCGGCGTTAGTGCAGCAGTTAGTGCTCCTAAAATCTCTTGATGACGCACATTTATTAGATAGCAAACAAGATATACTTAAAGGTGGCGAGAGCATTTCAAGATCCTGCTCAATATGGACCGAATTGCAGACATTGCTTATATATATTGCTAAAATAAAAAGTAAAATAGTCAGGATGTAATAATAATAATAATAATTTTTACGATAAAAAAAAGCTTTCTATTCTCCATTGGTCATCGTGGCGCAGTGGTTTGCGACTGTCAGCGCATGGAGGTGGGTTCGAATCCAATTCCAATTCCACTGTAATTATTCATATTATCCATAGGCCTGCCATTACCTGTGGTCATTCAGAGGGATTCCGGGGGATGCATCACAGTAAAATGTTTTATATTCTCTAAAGGGCCTCGAAGGGGCACCTGTTGGACCTGTGTCCCCGCGCAAGCCTTCCAAAGGACCGGGCTGTCTGCCCAATATAACAATAAAGAGAATAAGGTACTTGTATGTTCTCGTCGGTGGTGGTGAAGAGCCCGCTGAGGTCCCGGTAGGGCACCGCCTTCACGATGGGCGGGCGGTGCGGCACCGCCTGCCGCGTGGGCGCCAGGCGCGCCGTCTGCGGGCCACGTGTTCGATGTGTGAGTAAAAGCGCTAAATAACTTAAAGGCAATTGTGGGGAAAACCCACACTTCTTATTCTTCTTACTCACATAAGTGGTTAAATCAGAACAATCGCCCTAAATGTGTAAAATATGATTAAAATAGAAAACACAAAACATACTATATCACATTTTTAAAATAAAACACTAGGAGAATTGTATTCTACAGACTACAGTAGCGATCTCTTGGTCGGTTATGAAGTCCTGGTATATGTAATTTTTTTAACATGTTTGATTTACCACGCTCAGGGTAATGAATACGTTTATATTATTTCATTTACCAGCTCTAGAAGATCAAGCGCGGCGGCGAGTTTCGCAAAAAATGTGGTAAACGGAGTGTCTCAACACTAAGTTAAGTAAGAGACTCTGTGACTTAGAGCCACAGCGAAATTCGATAAGACGTATGGCTAAGCGGTAAGAGCGCTTGCACGGTTTCCCTCCGCGCGAGTGACAGTGACAGTGACAGTGACAGCGACAGTGACAGCGACAGTGACAGTGACAGTGACAGTGACAGCGACAGTGACGTACCCCGCGCAGGTCCCGCAGCGCCAGCACGCGCGCGCGGCCGCAGGCGGACACCACGCACAGGTAGGGGTCGGCGGCGGCGGCCGAGCGCGCCGTCCACTCCAGCGGGATGGTCTGCAGCTGCGCGCCGTCTGCGGACACGCTCGCGTGTTGGTCGACGTACACTCTAGGACTGTTGTCTTTGTTGTTGTCTATCGTACATCCATAGAGACTGTTGCGAATGTATAGTGTAGTCTTTTTTTTCGGAACACATTCCGATTTTTAGCATATATATTAATTTTCTATGACTATTCAATCCTATAGGTACAGCTCGGGAAAATTAATATTATAATTGAATAATTTTATTAACATATGTATATGATTAGAGATATTGTCATTTGGATGTCTCAAAAAACGCCCCACGCAATATACGCATATAATATAAAATACTTTCTTTTATTTACACTATTCTTAATACGAATTGGCTTGAGATTTACTTATTATATTTATTGCTACAGCTACATATATATGCGTGTATTCATTTAACATATTAGTGAGCGCCGAAGTAAACGGCTTCAAATTATTCTTTTATTTATTCAATTCCACAATAAATAAAGCAATATTCCTTTTTTTTAACGTGATCGCATTGACATCAGTCTTCATTTTCAAAATTATTAAACAATTTACAATACATCAAAATTAAATTCTAACATTCCATTACAACCCGCTACCAACCCTACTAAATATGCAAACAAAATATATAAAGATCTACAATATAAGTACTCACTTCTGATGAGCCGTATTGCGTTGGTGGTGACCTGCACCATGAACTTGTTGTTCCCCAAGTTCCCCGCAAAGATAGTCGGCGCGTTCGTCATGAAGCCGGAGTTGTCCACTTCATTTATTTCCTGGCCGGTTTGTAGAATCTGGGAAATAAGCAAAATAAATCATAGAAAATGTAACATTTAGAATGCTACTATGAGAGGATTAAGGTGTGCGAGTGAGAGGGAAGATCTTCATCATCATCCCAGTCGCCGCTCGACTGCACCCACCATGCTGGAGTCCTCTTGGGTGAGTATCAAGTACGCGTGCGTGCCCTCCATGTCCTTGTGCGCGTTGTGGGGGTTGTTGGGGTTGTGGGGGCTGTCCGTTTCCCCTATGACCGTCCACATGTCGATGCAGCCTGGGAACATAAGAAATAGTAAGAAAAAATTGACATACCATTCATAATGACAGCCTCACGCTGTATCCCGCACGCGAGTGGTGGTACTCACTGGTAACACAACCATTGCATTTATAGTTAGGTGCAGTCCCACTGAGATGAGATAACCTCAATTACTGAAATGTCATCGATACTAAAGATGTATTCCAAAAATTCAGTTTATTGTAAACCCAGAAATGGTACAGATTTAACTTGAAAATCATATTGCTCATTGGTTAATAATATTCAATTAAAATAATGAATACAAAAAAATTTAATACTTAGCACATATATATTACAAAGAAAGTGACCAAGAAATAACAACTCTACCAGGCAAGTCGAAGGCCGTAACGAGTTGCGGCCGCACAGACCGCTGCAGCACGGTGAGCGCGCCGTTCTTGCCCCTCCCGCTGCAGGCCACCAGCTCCAGCGCCAGCTCCGATCTCTTCGCCTCATTATTCTCGGTGTCGGTCAACAGTTGCAATTCCCCCATCGATATGTCGCCTATGGGACATATGTTCAGGAGGGAATCGCATACCTGTAGGAAAAAGTTGGCGAAAATATATATATATATATATATATATATATATATATATATATATATATATATATATATATATATATATATAATATATATATATATATATATATATATATATATATATATATATATATATATATATATATATTATATATATATATATATATATATATATATATATATATATATATATATATATATATATATATATATATATATATATATATATATATATTTACTTTTATCCGAATCATACAAAGGTATAGAATGGAGTGAAGCGTCACTTGTATATACAAGTAGCGCTTTACATAATAAATACATAATTAACTTTAAAGTAATAATAATAAAAAAAATAAAGTAAAAATACTCACAAAAATATATATAGCAAGATATACAATAGGCGGCTTGGAATTTAATTAAATTATTTCCAATAAATTAATTTAATTTCTATTATTTTAGCGGCCACTAAAGTAGCGATTATTTCCAGGCAACTTGCCATTGAAAATTGCAAACTATTAATGAATATTGCAAGAACAATAATAATAATAAATAAGTAATATATCATATATACAAAAGTACACACATATATAGATAAATATACACATATATGTGTAAATCAACTTAAACATAAAAAAGTACATCAGAACCCCTTACCTCAAAAACATAGCTAGTCAACTGCGTTGATGTCCTTATATCCGATCCGTATACTTCCAGCTCATCTTTATCACTTATATCAATCACGTTGGTCGCTACACAATCACTTATTGTGTCCATTCTCCTTTTTTTGGACGTGGGCTCTGTTTCTTTATCTTTTTCTTTATCTTTATCATTATCTGTTTCCTTTTCCTTTTCTTTTTCTTTTTCTCTTTGTTGTTCCTTGTTTTGGTTTTGGTTTTGGTTTTGGTTTTGGTCCTTATCTCTTTCTTTAATATAAAATATAAAAATATAAATGTGTTATTAAAATATCCACAATTTAAAAAATTAAATATTCAATAAGTTATATACAAGTGAATTTAAAGTGAATGCCTTGAATTAAATAAAATCAGCTCAAAATCTATAACTTCAAGAGGCTGAAATCATTTGAGTAAGCATATGCAAGCTAGTATATGTGACTGCATTTTACATTCTTGGCAAATATTTCTGGCAACATTTTTATTCTGGTTTACCAGAATAGTAATAAAGCTTAAGAGTTTGTTTGTTTGAGCCGGCTAATATTTGGTTGTAGCAGTTGTTTTTCAAAAATTGCTCTAATATAACTATGTAATTTTCGGTTGAGCCTTAATGATTGATATTTTCAAAATACGTTGAAGTCTTAAGTTAAAAAGCAACGAAAAAGTTCCCTCCAACTGACATTTGAAATACGTGATTAAATTAAATTGTAGGTGATTACGAGTTCAAATCTTAAACTAAAAAAAGAAAAATTAAAAATTAAGCTTACCATCCATAGTGAGATCGACGGTGGCCTCCAGAGGCTTGTCCACTGAAAACAACACTCTATTCTCTCTCTCCGTCACACGCAACAACAGAGAGTTCCCGAGACGTGAGCCGAGGAAGAGGAAATCCTCTTCTATCACACACATCTGTATGGAACACAGAATATTTTTTTCACTCACACGCTTCATCCCGCAAAGCAATGTAAGTAAAGATAGTCTAGTAGCTATATACGTGTGTGGGCAAATGGAAATAATATATTCCTATTGGGAACGCACCGGTATATATTAATATTATTAATTGCTCTTATTGTAGTTATACATATAGAATGTTAGAAATGAGCGTTAAGTACGTTTACGTAACGTCCTCCATATTTAAATACGATATAATAAATTCTATCCTGAATACAATATAAATTTTTACAATTTCATAACTAGATCAGTAAAAACTCACACAAGAGGTCAAAACAGAAGCGGCAGCTCGGTCCAGGTGGAAGCTCCTGACGCTCCTCACGGAGTCGGAGAGCAGCGTGAGCACGTAGAGCTGTCCGCCGCGCAGCGCCAGCGTGAAGCGCGTCTCCCCCAGCGGCGCCACGCGCGCGCCGTCCAGCGTTACGCACACGCCTTCCTGTATGCCTGCGCGTGTGAGTAAGTGACGAATTTGAAACTGTTTTTAAGAGATTAAGACGAATTAAGATATTTACAATACACTGTACTCACGCAACGGGAAGTTGGTGGAATGTGTCGCTATGTTATTAAGAGACACGCCGTACGGCGGCACCGACTGGTTCAAGTATATCAACGAATTGACTGCCATTATAAGACAACCACCTGGAAAGCAACATTAAAAAGGTATAATTTTTTAGCTTCACGCTGTATCCCGCAGAAGTGCCGGACGTCAACTCCACAGACTCACCCAGGGGCTTCATGACGGGCACGGCGCGCATGCAGTCGAAGGGCAGGCCGCCCGTCGCCCAGATGACGGGGTGCACGCGCGCGCTCATGTTCAGCGACACGCCCGCCATCGCGCACGTGTCGCTGCGCACTGCGGTGCGGCTGCGGGGAGGGGGGGGCTACTTTACTTCATTACTATATAAATGCACAACTAAGAGAGCTAACGTAAAATGCCGGTAGTTGTTACTATTCCTAGAACAACTACTAGTATAGTATTAACTAATTTACTAAATACACTAAATTCGGTAAAATGAATCCTCCTTCAATACACAAAGTGCTCAGTGCGTGGGCACTGCATCACAATGACCTCCTCAAA
Source organism: Dione juno (assembly GCA_037127375.1). NCBI lineage: Eukaryota > Metazoa > Arthropoda > Insecta > Lepidoptera > Nymphalidae > Dione > Dione juno. Next base: position 213,655 of record JAXRJS010000080.1, on the reverse strand, counting down.
ACAATAATTTCCATAAAAAAAAATTATATAACTTACCCAGCAAATGTCCTAACAGGTTCATACAAAAGTAACAGAGTGGGTTCATAATATCCAAACAAGAACTGTATATCTAGAATATTATCGATTTTTTCATCTAAGTCCTTCAGCACAATAACGTAAGATGCTAGAGTTGGTGCTCTAGTCATCTGTTGTGTGGGTTGCTGAAAAAGAAAATTGATTTCCAATATAACAATCTGTTTGATAAATATTCCTGTAATATTGTATTAATGTTCAGAGATTACTATATATTAACATTTTTTAATTAATCCAGTCATTAATAATATGAAATTGATAGTTAATATTGTGACTTCATTTACTTTTCTCTTTTACTAGATTATTAATAGCACACATACATATACTTCAACAAAATATAAATTTATTAATTAAATAAATGGTAACTTACATTTTTCTTACTATCCAAAGGTTTGGATTCCAAAGGGTCACCATCCTCAGAAGTTATGTCTTTTCTAAATGGCAAAACTGCTAGCTTTCGGCCATATAGTAACATTACTGCGCATCTGAACTCCGGGTCTACTCTTATCCATGGGATGTGGGGGTGTGTTGTCCATCCACCCTGAAAAATTTCACATAGATATTTTATATTTAAATTATTTTTTTTTCTAATTAATGTACATTCATTAGAATTTCACTGATATATATGTATATATATATATATATATATATATATATATATATATATATATATATATATATATATATATATATATGTATATATATATATATATATATATATATATATATATATATATATATATATATATATATATATATGTATATATGTATAAATATATATATATATATATATATATATATATATATATATATATATATATATATATATATAATATATATATATATATATATATATATATATATATATATATATATATATATATATATATATATATATATATATATATATATATATATATATATAATATATATATATATATATATATATATATATATATATATATATATATATATATATATATATATATATATACTATATATATATATATATATATATATATACTATATATATATATATATATATATATATATATAATATATATCGGACTCGTAACATCGGACAGGGTTACCAGCTCATATACACTGGGTCTCCTTCCGGTAAAACTGGTGTAGCAGTAGTTTTATCTGAAGAGCTACGGAATGGTCTCCTCGAAGTTGACCGACGCAGTGACCGCCTGATGCGGGTGAAGGTACTGCTTGAGGGGGCTATCGCCAACTTAATCAGTGCATACGCTCCCCAGGCTGGTTGTAACGGGGCCGAAAAGGAGTCATTCTGGGAGCAATATGAAGAGGTTCTACTCGCTATACCATCTACCGAGGTGATCATAGTTGGGGGAGACCTTAACGGTCACGTGGGTAAGGCTGCGGATACGTATGAACGTGTCCACGGTGGTTTTGGTCACGGTCGCCGCAATATAGAGGGCGAAAATATCCTAAGAACCTGTATTGCATCTGATCTGGCCATCGTGAATACGTTCTTCCAAAAGAGTCCGCATCATCTTATTACGCATGCGAGTGGACTCCACTCAGCCCAAATAGAGTATCTATTGACCAGGCGGTGTCATGTCGGCAAGGTAACTAACTGTAAAGTCATTCCTGGCGAGAGCCTCACGGCCCAACATCGTCTTCTTGTCATGGATTGTGTCGTTACCCCGCTAAAGAAATTAGCCGAGACGCGTAAGTCTAAGATCAAGTGGTGGTTGCTGAATGGACCGATGCAGACCGACTTTCTGGCAGAGGTTAACAGGCAAAATTTATCAACTAACACCGAAACTGCTCAGGATGCTTGGGATCGAGCTCAGTCAGCAATCATTACGACTGGTAAACATGTTCTTGGCGTTTCTAAGGGAGGACGTATTATGGACAGGGAGACATGGTGGTGGAATGACAAGGTACAAGAGGTGATTCATGATAAGAAGACTGCATTTAAGGAGTGGCAGCGTTCCAACTCTCCTGAAGACAGGCTAGAGTACATAGCAGCAAAACGTGCCAGCAAAAGAGCTGTAGCCAGAGCCCGCAGTGAAAGTTTATTACCTCTATATAATAAACTTGAAACTGTGGAGGGGCAGAAGCTCATCTACAAATTGGCACGTGCTCGGGATAAAGCGACGCAAGATATCACAAAATGTCTTTGCGTCAGAAATTCCCAGGGCAAGCTGCTTTGTAGTCATGCTTCTGTGAAAGAGAGGTGGAGAAGTTACTTCTTGGAGCTGCTGAATACTCAGCACCCGGGTAGTATTCCGTCTGAACCACCTCCTAACCTGGGACTTATTGCTCCAATAACCCTTGATGAAACTCGGAATTGTCTTCGACGCATAAAGAACGGCAAGGCGGTGGGACCTGACGATATTCCGATCGAAGCGTGGAAATCGTTAGGCTCTCGTGGTGTGCTCATGCTTACTGATCTTTTTAACCGCATTTTGAACACTGGGACGATGCCACATCAATGGCGGCACAGTTTTATTACCCCTATTTACAATTAGTAGTTATAGGGGCATATTAGTAGTTATAGGGGCAATAAGATTATGAGTCACACCATGAAGCTTTTCGAGCGCGTGATCGCCCTCAGGCTCCGCCGAGAGTGTACTGTCTCTGAGTGTCAATATGGATTTCAGCCAGGATCAGGCACTACGGACGCCATTTTTGCCCTCAGAATTTGATGGAGGCACACAGGGAAAAGAGGAGAGCTCTGCATGTGGCATTCTTAGACCTGCAAAAGGCCTTTGACTGTGTGCCACGTCAGTGTATCTGGTGGGCACTGCGATCCAAAGGGATCCCTGAATCCTATGTTGCTATTATCAGAGACATGTACAACGACTCAGTTTCTACAGTTAGGACCGCTGTTGGCGATACCAAACCCTTCCCAATTACAGTAGGGGTTCACCAAGGCTCAGCTCTTAGTCCACTTTAGTTTAATGTATATATATGTATATATATGTACATATATATATATATATATATATATATATATATATATATATATATATATATATATATATATATATATAATATATATATATATATATATATATATATATATATATATATATATATATATATATATATAATATATATATTATATATATATATATATATATATATATATATATATATATATATTTTACTTCACATTACGTTACATTACAAAAAACTCAATACCTTCATATCATCCTCTTCAAAATAATGCATACTCAATGTAATTAAATTGTTTGTTTGTATATCATACTGTAATACTGAGAGCTTTGCTTCCTTAAAAGATACAAGTAACAAGTCTCGGCCAGCGCTGGGACATTTGACTGAAGCTATTGACATCACATTACCCCATAGAGTGTATGTTGCTAAGCATTCTAATTTCATTTTAGGCGGAATTGGTTGACCAGCTACAATAAAAGAAAATATTAAATTTTAAACAATCTAGATATTCTATAAGTGTTAATAGATGTTGAATTTTCTTTTTATTGTTGTCATTTTTTAAGATAACAATAATTAATTACAACGTTAACAGTTTACGTGTTGTGAAAATAGTTCTGCTATACTTTAAAAATATTTTCAATGTTTTTACAATAATATGATAAGAATCTTACCGGCATTCACCTCTTTTGTGTGACCATCGGGAAGTAATCTAAAAACTTTAATAATATTCGCGCCGGCGGTTACAAGGCACACTTCGTCATTGTTAAAGAAACAACAACTTATGGCGTGCTCTATTCCCGTAGCGGGATGGGTTTGACGACAAATTGAATACATTTTGTTATTAAATGCACTTTAGGTTATATAAAAAGACACTTAAAACACTAATTTTACTGATTTGTAACTTGGAATAATTACATGATAGTATTTATTGTTCCATGTAAATTATTATTGAGGGTTAATTATTAGTTCTTAGCACAAATGTTGGTTCAGTTCTTTAATAATGGCTTTTGAACAAGCAACAATATTAAATATCAACTCACTGACAGTTATACCATAACAACATCACATGGCACAGATAAGTTATACACATTTAACAGATATTATGCCATGTTTTTTTGATAGATAATATATTATTGCAATTGAAATCTATAGGCGCTGAATTTTTTTGGCAAATTAATAATATATGTTTATATAGTGGTTGTAGGTTCGATCCCAACCAGGATAATAAGCTATCTTCATGTTATTATCACTCTGATAAGAAAACGCGGCGTTGTGTTTTGCTAAGTTATCTATTTTTTCATGAATGAATATAAAATATTAACCATTATTTGCCCATTTGTTACTTTGGTTGAAGACGCTAGTCTCAGAAACCACTGGTTCAAAATCGAAAGATTATTTTTATATTGGATAATCCACTTATCAAAAGTTTTAAGTTGTAAGTTACTTGAAGAACAAATAATGTGTAATGTACTCATGCTTATATATTTGGCACGGCGGTGAACTTTTAGCGGTGAAAATTTTATAAAAATATTACAATGACATATATATATATATATATATATATATATATATATATATATATATATATATATATATATATATATATATATATATAATACTTACATATTGCCCTTCATGTAGCCGTTCTCTTTAAGCTCTATACAAAAAAAAATATGAAATAAAATAAATGTGAAAGTATAGGTATTAAAAAGAAAACCAAAATAATTTACTTGAAAGTTTATTTAAAAATATAGGTAGGTACATACAGGTGTATGAAAAAATCATTATTCTAAAACACATTAAAGATATCATAAAAAACATTTTTTATGCAAAGGAACAATAGTATACAGTAAAAGAGTTGGGAATGCTTGCTTAGATCATTTGTGGTTGTAGACACTAAAAAAGCCTTTGATTGCATCTCGATGATGGAATGATAATTTAGACTAAAGACTATAGACTTGATTATTTTATTTGAAATTTCTGACATTTATTTTCTATCAACTACTTGTTTACTTCACAAAAATGAGGAATCTAAAACGACTATTTCACTTCACGGGCACTAGTGTGGGGATTTAGGACTCTATCTAATACATTATAAGTCAGAACTCCATAATTGGAGTGAAATCGCACATGACACAAATATATTATAGGAATCAAACACATTTTTAAGAAATTTATACAAACAATTTAATTAATACTATATTTTAAACAAATTCTTGTATATGTTTCTAACATATACAAGAATTTGTTTAAAATATAGTATTAAATTAATTTATCATCTGAAACTCAATTGAAAGGTGAAAAACGTTACATAACCAGTTCTACACACACATGTATATATTTACAATGAAATATTAGGATCATGCAGAATTAAATAAATTAGCAAATTGTGCCACAGACTTATTAAAAATGCGGTCACATAAATAAGAAAAGGTTCTTATCATTTGCTTGAGTAGGTACATTTAAAATGGCGGCGATTACACTACCTTACATCTAGTACACGTAAGACATGCATCTCACAAATTAAACGGAAACAATCTTTTATATTAATATTGACCAAACCTAGTACACTAGAAGAAGGTTTGTGTAATCGCCGGCTCAGCTATAGAATCTAGTTTCAAAATGAATAAATTTCGAGGAAAAAACATTTCAATTTTATATTAAATTACAGAAAATTCAATAAAGGTAATAAATGGCAAAAGTCTTAATTCAACTACTTACAAAATCCAAAACAAAAAATGAAAGCAGTACTTTCTTAATTATTTAGAGATTTAAGAGTTGCAGTTCTAAAAATTATAACTAAAATAAAATATACATTAACTCAATTTAAAAAGTACTTAATTTTATATCACACATACATTACTTTAGGCAAGTGTAGATCATGATTATTATAAAGAAATATTTATATTTTGAAACCGATATTTTTTTTTACAGTATGTTGAAAATATAAAAATCTTGTAAAATTGTTGTCAGTATGTGAATTATATATTTCGGTATATTTAACTGAATAACACATATGATTAATATTATATTTATTAAATCAAATAAAACAATATTTAAAAAAAGATATTGAAATTAGTTTAATATAGCAGCTTCGCTTCTAGATTATAGATTAATATTTTCCCAATTTAAAAAAAAAATTCATTTGGTGACAGTGAAATTTAAAACATAATAATGGCATAATATCAATAAAATTATTACAAAAACGCTTTGTAGAAAAAAATATTCATCATACAAAGTAAACTAATACATCTAGTATTGAATTCAAATTATTTATTTAACTTTTTTTTTCATATTTTCTAATTACTAATATATAGATACTTTCATTACAGATAATAAAATCGGGTACCTACATAACAAAATATATGAAAGGATTTATAGTCAACGCCAGGCTACGTACATTTGAGTTTTTTGTTTATTATAGTATTTTATTTAGGACATTGCCAAGATGGATCTAGACACAATTCTCGCTCGGATGAATGATTTATTTAATTGCTTTAGGTCCTATATTAAGCAGTTATATATTTTGCAAATAAATTGTTTTTCATATATTATGTAAAATTATGAAAGTATATTAATTAATAATCTTGTATTTTAACATATATTTTTTCACATTTTGCAGCAGTCAATACCAAAATGTATGAAAATTGAGAAAATAAAAAATCTAGGCATACTTCAATATATTCCTTTTAGCTTTGCCTTAGCATACGCGATAAAACAATAATCAAATACAATATTAACTAATAAATATATGATTTATTCAATAACCAGTATATTTCAGTCTTCCAACACCATATGTTCATGTCACATCAGTTCCCATTCCACTCGGCCGACCGACACATGTCGGCCAAAAGCTCATCAAACTCCAAAACCGAACTTTCGTGTAACGCTAGATCTTTGGTGAGATCGTCGATCTTGTTCTCTGCATCCATACATTCTGTACTATTAGTTTCATCAGTTAACTTCAAATATGGCGCGTTGAAGAAATCTTTGTAAAACTCCGCCAAATCGCGTATGGGATGATCGTCGGCGAAAGGGAAATGCAACAGCTTGAGTGGCGGTTCGTTTTCGCTTCGAAACCCTGGAAACTTTTTGGGCGGCGATTCCGATGATATTGTGGGGCTTTTCGATATTGTACTCAGATCCAGGTCCTGCGTGCTTTTGCAGTCAACTATCAGAGTTACTTCTTGAGGCGTCGGCGTCCTCGGCGGCACTCGACAAACAGGTACAGGCATTCTTTCAAAGAATTCTTTTACAACTCTCTCGATAATAGTTTCGTCCACAAAAGCGGCTGACCGAAGTGGCTTATTTAGATCTACAGGCGTGTATGGCTTTTGTTCTTTTTCTTTCTTTTTTTTGGACTCAAAGATTACATGTTTCGGGCTAAGTTCAAAGTGATCACTCTTCAGTAGCAAAGTTTTATTTGTTTCCGAACGATTTGGAGAAATGGTAAAATTGGTTCTGTAGGAAACAGTGAAGCATAGACCACCTAGTGGAGTTTTGAGTATACCGGCTTGGATTTTCTTGACTGAGTCACCTAGAGCCTTTAATTTAGCTTCTCCGTTGTACACCCTGTAGAATATCGTGAACGATTCAGTCCTTTGCTTTCTAGATAAGTGATATGCGGGCGTAATTCTTGTCACTGTGATCAAAGACTTTAACAGAATGCCCATTCTGAAATATACAGTGTTCATTGCTTTTAAAGAAGTGTCAAATTGAGTGTCATCTAATCCTAGAGTCCAAACTTCGAGTACCATTTCATCCCCGTCTTCAGTTTGAACTGATATCTCTACGTGAAGTTGAGATTTGATAGTTTCTAATATTCTATCTGATGGTAGAGCAGCTTTTGTGGCTTGGTTAACTTCCGGAGAGTCTGGTATTTGTAAATTAAACCAATCGGAATCGGACGTTTGCGGTTTTGTATTGGGTTCTATCTTAACACCTTTCCTGGATTCCACGATGACCTGAACACCTTTGTAGGCGAGGAATTTGGTGAACTTTGTGAATTCATTTCTGTCGTTTATGTTAGAGAAGGCTGCGTCCGGCGCCATGGTAGAGGGAATATGAGCAAAAACTACAATTAACTAGTCCTATTACTGTTTATAAGTTAGCCTTCGTCAGCGATACAGGTCTCTACGAGGTTCCTTAAATTGGGGTTCTCCATTGCGGCTGCAATCCTCTCCTTGTCGTTGATTTGCTTGTTAACTGAAACAATCGAGAGATACTATTTAATATGAAACGGTATTTTGAACTTATCATCACTATAATTGTGGTAGTCTTTATAGAATCAACTTATAAATAAACGTGTAACTGTGTACTTATATTGGTTTTATGCGATAGAATGGGATGAATTTTATATTTTAAGTCGGATATAAACTTCCGGAAACATAAAACTCAATAATATCAATAAACGTAGCCATTTTCTTCTTGCTTTAGTGTGTGTATTATAATACCTACTTTTAAAATAATAAAAACCTAGCCGTATAAATGGAATCAACGAATCGAAAACAAACAAAGCGTAATAAAATATTACAAAATAATTAAAAAACAATAGTTATCCAAATAGTAATTGCATGCCAGTTATAATAACAATTTCTTGTCCATCTCACATTCACACGGAATGGTCGAGGAAAACAGTAACAGTTCCTTGCAAAAACTTATACTATATTTTATAGATGTGTTTCTTCATATGCTATATCCCACTGTAAAGCAGGGTACACAAACAAGCTACATAACGTTAGTAATTTAAAAATACGTTAATATTTTAATTTAAAAATATCGACAATTTTACATACCTATTACATACAATATTGTGTTGCAATACGCATCACATTTATAAAAAAAAACCTGGCTGTTTGTTATAAGTATAATATCCTCCTATTTAATCTGTTTCACGGTTAAATTTAACGCGATATAAACTAATATTTAGCTTGCATAAATTTAAATTGCTAGCAAGGTATGCCACTTCCTATAACCTATTATACGATAGTATATAAAATCATTACATGTTCTCTTGCGTACTATACCTAATCGATAGTTCAATAATAAAGAAATTAAATAAAGCAAAATGTAACAAGTCGTCGGACGTCTACCAGAGTGGGCAATCCAAAGCGTTCTTTTCACAAACTGGGGATGTATAAATGTAAAAAAAAATTATTGTCGTATACGGCAATGGAATGGAAATTATTATTGAAATAATATATTATTAAAAATTATTTAAATTTTAATTTTTCAACCGATGGAAATCGAGTCTACGACTGTTGCGAGTTGGATCCAAATCTAACCAATATCACCATACATAGTAATATAGTCAATATTTATAAAGCAATTACATAGATAATACAAACACTATATTTAGATAAACAACATACAATCTGATAGGAAGTACCTACGAGTATATATATTGCGTTGAAAAGTATTGTGTATGACACATTATTAATATAGGACCGTCATTGCGCAGAGGCACAGCCTCTGCCTGTAAGCGCGACGGTTGGTGAGTTCGATTCCCACTCGGGGAGAAAGAATAATTTTCGTTTTCTTCGCTCTGGCAACAGGGCAAAGCGCGGCGTTGAGTTCCGACACTCAACACATAATGCCACAAAAAGGCGGAAAGCGGAGAACGAAGTGTTTAACACTAGGTTCCCTCTACTCACCCTGCCATTTGCGGGATACAGCGTAGAAAGCTATATTTATTATTATTATATACATAACCTTCCTCAATCAATGGCCTATCTAACACGAAAATAATTTATCAAATAGGACCAGCAGTTCCTGAGACAAGCGCGTTCAAGCAAACAAACACTTCAGCTTTATAAAATATTAAATAAGTACAGATATAAGTATATATATATATATATATATTATATATATATATATATATATATATATATATATATATATTATATATATATATATATATATATATATATATATATATATATATAATATATATATATATATATATATATATATATATATATATATATATATATATATATATATATATATATATATATATATATATATATATATATATATATATATATATATATATATATATATTATATATATATATATATATATATCAGTACATACATACGTACATACATATATACGATACACACTATCAATAAAAGAAATCCTGCCCTAAATAGCACACTGTGTACGTACATTATAACTCGCGTTGTAACACCAAGTTTTAATTTGAAACTTGTATACCAATAGTCAACAGATCGCACACATCCTTGGGCACATTGACATGATTTAGAAAAAAAAACTCACTAAGTAAATTGGATAAAGTCCCGGAATTAGATTATCCGCCAATACCAAGTACACAATATAGTTGAACATGTCGCATGAGGCGGGCCTGTCACAGGTCTGTCGTGAAGCCGTGGAGATGGACCAAACGGGTCTCGAATGGATTATTGCCTTCGGCAAGCGTAAGCGTGACGTCTGGCAGTGGACCGATGATACAAAAATGGTCGGACGGGGTAGTGACTGGACGGCTAACCGAGGTCGTCCTTATGGCGTACTGTGGGGGGCCACTCCAGCGTGAGTAAAGCTGATATGTAATGTAAGTAAAGTAAATTATATATATGGTATTTTACAGATGTGCTCCAACTTCATATAACAAGGAGAGATGTCAAATATTACACCTTAGCAATTTAAGTATACTGTGACAAAACATATATTATGATGCACACATCATAAAAACGCTGACCTAAGCCCTGTGTATCATTAAGCGCGTTACACAGTTTTATGAACCTGTCCAGAGTCGACAACTGCACTTGAGATAAAAAAACCACTAATAATTGGATAAATCCATAATATCCCCAAGACCAGTAAAGTTAGCGAATGTAATGAAGTGGGGTGGTCCATCTGTCGTAAGCATGACGATGACCAAACGGTTCCGAAGGACTGCATTCGCAGCGTAGGTGACGTCAGCGGCAGAGGACGGATAGATAGGCGGTAGTAGGACGTGCGAAACCGGAGATGGCTTGGGTACTGGGGGCCTACTCGCGGTGATGTTAAGGTGAATATGAAAGTAAAGATTATATTTATATAATATTATATTATATATTATTATATATAAAAATATAATTATTATAATATTATTTAATTTATATTTATATATAAATAAAAGAAATTATATATAATAATATAAAAAAATACTTTATATTATATCGATCCCAAACTCCTGCTTACAATTAGCAAAGTGTTTATATATTACTGTGGACAAAATAAAATAAATTTATGATGCAGACAGACCATTAAAAAACCTTTTTTTCATCATATATTATACTATAAAAATCACATGAGAATCTGTTGACATCGATTTTTTTATTAACATCAGATCGAATATTGAATGACAAAAATAGTTTAGAATATGTATAAGAGAGTATATTTATTGAACTAGAAAAGATAAGGAGATAAGATATATTAGATAAGAGTACTATGAACAAACTTGTCATTGTTTTAAAACTGAAGTTGTTTAATATATATGACAAAAGTTTTCTTTTTTAAGCTTCACGCTGCAGCCTGTATATAGCAAACACTCTGTTCACCGCTTCCTGCCTCTCTAAACATTGCCAGTTGAGAGGCTCAACTCAACTCCCCGATTGGGAATCGAACCCACAACCGTCGCGTTTACAGTCAGATGCTGTGAAACCTTTATAAAGCAATAAAACCATTAAAATTACTATTAATTAAATTTTCATCATGAATCTTAAATGCAAATGTTCTATTATTTGTTTTTTTTGTTTCATAATTTGGTTACAACATTAACATAAATTAAATACATAAAATAAACATTCTCATTATTCTAGTTACCTTGGCAAGGACATTAAGTTCAACATACATAATAAAATTTCTATATATTGTATACAAGTACATACAAATTATTAATTCCAACAAATAGCAAGATCTGTGTAAATAGGATTGCCAGCATTTTTTACGTTCAATGATATATTTAATTTATTATAAGAGAATCTTATGAAAAGTGTGATGTTTAGAGGTTGGGTGAAAAAAAACATACTGTCTAGTTTTATTGGTAAGCCCTCTTTGTGAGGGAGGGAGGGAAACCGAAGATTAAAAGATGTAAGAAAATGATTGTATAATTGTAACCACACACTCAAGGACTATTTTTAGATACAAGATGTCCTGCATATCAATATCTTGATAAGGTCACTTGTACTTTACTTTATTTTGTTGTAATGGAAATCTTACATTTAAAGCTGAATTTAATATTAAATTATTTTTAATATTATATTTAAAGACGATAAGTAAATAAACAAACATAACTACATTTTTCTCTACTATTTCCTAAAATTCAATATTAATTCTTAAATTTATTTATTTCATTACAGAATTAATATTGAAAGTTAAATGAAGGTTAATTCAGTAAAGAAAACAATAATTTGGATTAAAATCTGAACAAAATACCAGTTTGAAAGAGAAAGTACATGTTTCAGCACATCATAAGTTATATATAACAAAGATATCATATTTATGCAATTGATGATAAGGCTATTACTAAATATTTAATAATATTTACATAGCATTTGACTTATAATTAAAACTACTTCACACAGTGAAGTAATAAACAAGAATGTTATTGTGAATTGGCGAAAAAATGTAAGAATATTTGTATGTACTTTTGTTTTTGGTATTATCTCTAGATCTTATTTTATCTTATCTACATATAAGATAAAATCATTAAGCAAACAGGGTACAGCATCTCAGTCAACAAATGGCTGTGGGGTTCAGTCATCACTTTGGGGAACAAATTACTTATACACAATGTCTTAATTCAAATTTTGATTATGGTGTTGAGCTGAGCGTGCCAATTGAGCACATATTCACTAGGTGAATGATGGTAGCGCCATGGAACAACGCATTTCATACATATTGCAGACTTTTATAACTGTGATGACATTAATAATGCAGAGTTTTTATATATTACAAATATGTAAATTTCTTAAGTAAAAAGTGACCGTTCGTCTGACAGATTTTCCGTTTTATCCACGGTACACGCTGCAATCGATTTGTGTTCTCCTACCACCTACTTCGCACCCAGTGAATAGCAAATGTCTCATATTTGAGTAGAAAGCAGAGATATGTGTTTTTATATTAGGTTTCTTCTGCCTACCCTGGTATATATGCAGGATAATGTTGAAAAACAAATTAAACAGGTTTCTCTTGTACCAAATGGTTATGAATAATTTCCCTACAGAAAACACAAAAACATATAGAAAACATGAAATTATTTAAATACTTCAAAATTGTGGACCTATCTTTTTGTAGTTTGTTTAAATGTAGATTTAGATTGCTTAGATATGGAAGTTTAAATCTTATGTTAGATGGTACACCTACAACAAAGTTCAATTAATGTACAATCAAACTTTTTATAATAAATTAACTAAGTAAAGGCCATATTTATGTTTTATGTATGTTTATTATTAATTATGTATGTATTTATGTATTTAATTAGCCGAGCATATACACTACCGTTTTGGAATATTCCTACACCTTAAGGTTGCCTGGCAGAGATCCCCTATACCAATGAGGTCGCCTGCCGTACATTCTTTTTTTTATGTTTCTTTCTTTTTGTGTATTTTATTTATGGTGTACAATAAAGTATATTATTATTATTATAAAGTATTTAGAAAAATTTATGAGAAGCATAGATCATCATGCAACAAGTTCTTAATTACTATACCTAATTATTAAACAATTAACATAAATTGCATAATAAAGAGAGCTTATAAAAAGGAAAGATATTTTTTATGGCATATTTTGGTAATTTTTAAAGCTGTTGCTAGAATTATTAATTATATAGTAGATACAATCAATGTTTAAGGTGGTTTAGTTAATTAACTGAACCTGTTTGCCTGCATATGAATAAAGTCAATATGAGATAAATTTCTTGTTATCTTTATAATTTCAATGACAGGCCTAACACCTTGTAACTAATGTATGTTAGTGTAAGTAATTATATAATATATTTAAATTGAAATTTAAAATGTTCCTTAAATTTATAGTAATCTCACGAAAGAAAAATAACACATGTAAATAAAAACACTGAATACTCACTTTCATCTTCAGTAGTATGTGCTCCTTTCTTTATATAAATATCCAGTTTAACAGGGTGGTGTATAGATCTCTGTATTTTGATCCTAATACAAAGTCCGATGAGCGTTGCTAGAGAACAATGAGGCACAGTAGGATTGTACTCCACTCGCAACACAGGGACTTTGTCAGCAGTTGGTTCTTTAACGAAAATCCCTTCTTCGTAAACCACCTTGAGATCCTCCAACGTACTAGGTTTCTCCGGGTCCCGGATAGTCCGCAAAAAGTCTAAAACACCACCACACTGTTAAAATCACGCAAAACAAAAGCACTTCAAAATTTTTGTTACTTAAAAAAAGTTCAAAACAAACCGTATATTGTTTCTCTCAAGTCATTGTCGTCTTTGTAACCGAGCTCCTGTAATGTAGCACTTTTGTCCATATACGCGGGCGTCCCGTCGTCCGGCTTTTCTGAATTCTTCAAAGAAAGCTTCGAGAAGAACGATATCATATCGTCTTTGATTCAATGTTACGACTTACGTACAAAAGACGGACATGTTTGTCTTCCAGTGATGTACCATGCAATCGTCGTACTTGATGTCAATTAATCGAGACATTAGAGTTACTTGTAATCGATTTCCGTGTTAAAATTTTATTAACAATGCAATGCTTTGAAATATATTTATTAATTGAAATGAGACACGTATACAGCTATTATATATACAGCCTGTTATATTTTATGTTATCAAAATTATTACTTATAAATGATTTATATCTAAAATCGTCTACTTAATAATAAACGAAAAATATTTTATTTCATAACTTCTTCTCTCATATTTAATTACAAAATTTTATACCACATAACACTCACTTGCTATATTTGAATATAGCAGGGTCATTCATTACATGCCGTCGAGGGTGACTGTGACCCCACGACGTAGTAAGCTGGCTCCCGCTACCAGAGTTAACGGCAGATTCCTCTTGGTACCCAGACTTGGATTTAGCAGGAATTATGGACGTCTCAGATAATCCTTTTTCAAATTCCACTTCCGGTGGTGTACCCGAAAAAAGGGATTCCTCAAACAATTGTGTTGGTTACACTGCCCTCGAAGCTGGTACTTCTATCTGCCCAGTAATGTAAAGGGGTAGAGTTCGGGAAACCATGAGAAAATTTCACATTCAAATTATCTTAGATCTCAAGATGAAAGTCTTTGATCAGTGTTGCCAATGATGATAAATGGTAAAGAGACAAAGCCGCTAACTATATATCTCATAAGAAGAGACGCAGGATAGTGTTATGGACAGAACGACTTTTCATTTTGTATAGTTAATCTCTCTAATAAATAATCTCGAATGGCGGCGTTGAACATGAGGATAATGCCACCCTTTTATCAAGTAGACCAATGATCTGGTCAAGGTTGCCAACAGTTGCTAGATTCGGACAGCGCAGGACCGATCGTCCTTGGAAATCCTTAGGGAACGCCTTTGTCCAGTATCATAGGGCTGATATGACCATGAGGAATAAAATTGCAAAATCGTAGTTTAAATATATTTATATATAAGATAATATCGAGAAGCTGTTAATTTTTAATACTAAAATAATAAAAATATTTTAGTTATTATATTCATAATAAAATATCATTTTCTCTAAGAATAAAAATTTGATCACCTCACTTTCCCACTTTGAAAGTTGGAACTATTAAATAAAAATTGATTAATTAATCGAATAATTTTAAGTTCAATGTACGTCCCTACAGGCAGAAAGAATTCAAAGTAATTGGCATTGCCGATTGTATTAAAGAAATTGAATATTCGCTACGCATTCTTGATAGGTACTCAAATTACTATTAATATACATATACATTACATATTCCCACGTTATTCGATATTAGGTAGGTATTTAAGCAGATGTGAAAAATGTGGAGAATATTTTCCAACCATATTTCGAGATATCGAGTAGTGGATGAAACCCTCAACAGAGCATAATTTATAAAGTCAGTTTCTAGAACGATCACGAACATGTCCACTTTAATTATTACAGATATTCCTAAATGCCATTTGACTAAAATTTCGACATACATTATTAATAAAATAAATTAAGCAATAAAATTCTAAGAAATAAAACGACAAAATACTTATTAAGTAATTTTATTTAGAATTTTTTGAAGGATTTCTTGGATCCCTTGCCCTTGGAGACTTTCAGTACATTAAATCTGACTGTTTTGGACAGCGGCCTGCATTCACCGATGGTCACAATATCTCCAAGTTCCACGTCCCTGGAATAAAAAGGACCTTTAAATAACATGTTTTAGCAAAATAAGCTGTTATTTAAATGGATATTTATATTTAATCAGATGTTGGGTTAGAACACGTCTTTCGTCAATTGGTTATTCGGAAGACCGTCGTGTGAGTATCATCATATAAATAAGCTTTAGTTTAAATAATTATATTTCAAATATTTTCAACATTTATTTAGTATTTAATATTGATGGAATTATAAAAATAAAACAGTTCCAATATTAAAAAATTCTTCAATATCCCGAAGTATGTATTTTTAAACACATTTAAATTACTAATTAAATCATTAAACAGTAATTGAAGGTTCTGAGTTCAAACTGGGCAATATTATTTATAAAATTTCATAATAATAAAGTCAAAATTTAAGTTAATCTTGCAAATTAATATTTTTAAATACATACACATGAAATATTGTTCTAGCAAACAATAATATGGAAAGAAAAACTAATAACTGTGGTATTCGTCAAATTTATATAAAATAATAGTTTGAAAAAGTAAATTAACAAAATCTTACCTAAAACAAGGTGACAGATGGACAGACATATTCCTATGACGTTTCTCAAATCTATTATATTTAGGGAGATAATGCAAGTAATCACGTCGGATGACAATAGTGCGCTGCATTTTCATCTTTTGTACGACTCCAGTGAGAATACGGCCTCGGATTGAGACGTTACCAGTGAAAGGGCATTTCTTGTCAATGTAAGTTCCTTCGATTGCCTGTAATTTAGGTATTAGATCTTGTTTAATATTATATACATTTTGCAACTGTTTCAGCTTTGGTGTTCCTAGGAGTTGCTTGAAAAATTGTATTTGAATTACAAAAAAATTGGAAATTAGGCTCCATTTACAGGTTCAGCTTTTTGTTGTAATTTCAATTTGTACGTCTTTTATGTTGCATTGACATAATTTATATTGTATACATTTTTATTTATTCTAGTTCAAATACAATTTCATAAAAACAAAATATCAGAATTGGGTTTAAAACACTGTCTTCTTCATATAGTAATCAGAAGACCGTCGTGTGGATATCATCATTTTAAAAGTATTTATGACTCATACAGAATATAACTTTGTAGAAAATATGACAATATAAATAATATATATATATATATATATATATATATATATATATATATATATATATATATATATATATATATATATATAGCACCAAGCTTTAGTTTACATGTGTGTCTGTAGCAATAGGTATAATTGTATAGCTTATATAATTAACATATAATTTTGCATAGCTTTTCCAGTGTTAACACCATCACCAACTGCATTGTCAAGCATTTATGTGATTTTAGCTGATTTTCAAGTTTGATAGTAACATGCATTTTGTGTATACATAATATTGTTTAGCCGGCAAACTTACCTTTAGCAGTGGAATGAAAATTTCACAAAATAATCAGTTGAAGTATATAATTATTAAGATTATTTTGGGATAATTATTTTGTGATGTGAACTTATACATTAGCTTATATATATATTGAGCCTTAATGAATAATGGAACCAGCACCTAAACAGATAGAGCTGTTAACTTTGTAATTTTGTATACAATATTATTAAGAGTGAAATATCTAATTTTTAATAAAGTCAAGAAGATCAATAGGTAATTGCAAAGTTGTCAACTATACTCTGTTTTTGTAGTTGTTAGCGACGACGAAGCCCCTTGCCACCTATATGTAAACATTAAATCCAAACCTCTCTCGGCGTCTTGAAACCTAATCCGACATTCTTATGATGTCGCATATCCCTTTTCTTCAATCCCCCCTTCCGGTTCAGGAAAACCGTGGCTTGTTTCTGAAACGCTTTCTCGGTCTAAACAAAAAGATTCACACAATTAGATCACACCATGCGTTACCTCTCGCGGTGTTTTGAACCCAAGCCCCACATCTTTGTGATATCTGAGTGGCTTACGGCTCCGTTTCACACCAATGCCTTTCTTACGGTTCAAGAAGACCGTAGGTTGTTTTTGGAATGAACGTTCGGTCTGGAATTGGCAAGTATTATTAGATATCTAGACTAAACTACAAACTAGGAATACTGATCACGACAGTGTTTAACGGAAATTAAAGAAAATATATGAAGTTAAAAATGAAATACTATTCAGGTTTCATATTTTGTTAACAATAACATTTTAAATCATAGTAATGGTATAATTAAATGCCAAATAAAAATTCTACAACAAAATAAATGAATACTACTTTAAAACCAATATGTGCATTTCAGACATTACATACCCTGACATCTTAATACCTGATTGCTATGAATAAAACTAACCTATTCAAGATAACCTGTTAGCGACATAGAATCAAAGTTAAATACATTATACTTATATTGAAGATAAGTAACAAATTTAAATATGAATTAAAATATAAAAATTTAATTAAACAAGAATAAAATCAATGTTTTAGATACAATACCAGAACCCCACGTGGATACATACAAACACATTTTGTGTTATTTTAAGGACACAATCACTAAAACTTAATTTGATAATGCATTTGCAAGATTTGTAATAACAAATAATGATAAAAAGTTATGTAAAATTAATAGGAAACACATTTTTTATCATTAAATTCGGCACATACCTGATCCGCCATTTTGCTTGACAATGAAAAGAAATATCACAGACACAATAACTTTGGTCTAGAACTATGCCACAGATACTCTATAATATATTATTTTATAATACTCATTTTGTTTATGCCCTGTATATAAATAACCTCGCCAATCGATTATTAGAATAAATTAATAATTCTCTTAATAATGCAAGATAAAATAATTATGTAGCAAA
This sequence comes from Dione juno, assembly GCA_037127375.1. Lineage (NCBI taxonomy): Eukaryota > Metazoa > Arthropoda > Insecta > Lepidoptera > Nymphalidae > Dione > Dione juno. The sequence goes on along the minus strand of JAXRJS010000080.1, from coordinate 194,482 downwards.
TATTCTTAAAAAATCATATAGTAGTATATATGTATACGAAATGATATAATGAAATGATATTCATCAACAATAATAAAAAATTCACATTTTTATTATTTAAGTGATTTCTTATGTTTCATAAAGATTAAAAATACACATAAAATAATATATTAAAAATATATATTACATCTTTTTGACTACTATACTAGCAAAGGCTAATTCCATTACGTGAAACTGATCGGTGTGAATAAAAAAAAAATTCAACTTGTCAAAGTGTGAAATGTTATGAAAATATTTAACGTTCGAATAATTCGCTTTTGAGGAATATATTTGTATTTATAGAGTAATTTTTATGTATTATTTCTTTTTTATTATACTTTTACTTAGCTTTTATCATTAAATAGTGTTTGGCTCAAACATTTTTGTTGGAGCGATGTGTTCTGTTTTACCATTTGTTTTTCGTTAGTCAGAAAATTCTTTGATAGTATGGAAGAAGTGAGGCAGCTGGTGCAAGAAGAAGGCAGAGAGGCGAGAAACCTAGTTGCTTTTCATGTCGCCGTGGATACGCCAGGTAAATCGATATATTATATGATCTATCAATACCATGTTATGTGTAAGATGCTTTACCGTGGGCGTGAGTATATGCAATACAAATAATAATTAAAGGCACAAATTTAGTGTCATCTTCTTTCTTATAGTGACAGCTGCTTCTTCTTTACTTATTACTTTCTTTGAAAATATTTTGTATGAATCCTTAAAAAATATTTTACTTAGTTTAAAAGTATTGTATTAGGTGTACTTATATTAATTTATTCATCAGAGGGTACGTACAAAACAAACAATGAGTACTTCCACAATCTTGAAAAAAATCCTAAATAGCAACTTCTATAATTATAAACTTGCATACAGAAAGAACAATTGTGTACCTATTATTAATCCATTTGTTTTACTTGTACATTGCAACCAAGTTGCAGGGTTGTCCTTGACATTTGTTGTATGTTACATTACAGTATATTTACTTAGTATTGTATAATAAATTATGTCACTTGAATATGAAATATATATTTTATCTAAAGTAGAGAGCAGTAAAGAAATTGTAAAAGTATAAATGGAATTATTAATAATTTATTTATTTATTTTATATTATATGAAATTCTTAAATCATTCTGTAACTTGTTTCAAATAAAATCTTATTATATTTAATAAAGAAATAAATAGCCACACACTATTTGTTGCATATAATAAATAGGATAGACAGAGGAAACCCCTTGTTTACTCAGTGCATAAGCCTCTAGCTTCAAGTTTCTCTAAAGGACTTTAATTAATACTCTTCCTATAAACGACTCAACATAAACACCATAAGAGGGCTCCTCTATCCTCCCATCTCCTTCCATCGTATAACTTCTTTATACAACATTAACAACAACAACAACAGTAAAAATTGAGAAGATTCAATTAAAAATAAATACATCAAAAAATTATTCCAAACCAAACAAGAAAATATATGGATTCTACAATAATATATGGTGTATTTTTTAACATCATTATCAAGGCATAATTTTTAAGAAATTACAATGAAAAATTTCCATTCATTGTCAACAAGACTGTTATGGGTTCCTGGGTGATAAACGGTATTTTTCTCCCTTCAAAAAAGCAAAATGCAGGATTAATTTGCTTCACCCAACATGCAACCTTTTGAATTCGAACAAAAAGTGGGGAACAGAGTATCTTGACTCTGCATTCTCACTGCTATAGCAAGTTAAAACGTGAAGTTAAAATATATTTATATATATAGTCATTTCGCAAAGTCTCTCATGACAGAAATGAATTGACTTAGATCAAAGTGCTTTAATTTTTAATGAAAATAACTTCTCTGGCAATGTAATTATTTATTCGCCTTTTATAAGTAATTAGTGACCCGATTGTGACTTTACCTACTTAGTTAGCTAGCTTAAGTTAGCTAGATCGCGTTCGTTTTCAACTTTTGAACCTACATGCTTACAATGCAATTCTTAGATTTTTTCGTAATTTCTTTTGTATTACTCTTGTTTATTATTAAAAATCATGATTAATGTACTCATATGTTTATTATATGTATATATTAAAACGTAAACGTGCATGTAAACATATAAGTTATTAACATATAATCACAAACACATTATTCACTTCTCACAACTGATTTTTAAAATCTAAATCGTACTAACACTATTATTTTTTATTTATTGAAACGCCATAATCTAAATAATTAAATTGAATTATTTTTAAGGTTCCGTTTTATAGTTAGTATATCATAACTTTAGCTCTACTATATTTTTACAAAACTTTTTGTTAGAAAATGAAATAATTCATTCTCCCCGAGTGGGAATCGAACCCACAAATCGTCGCGTTTACAGTCCTCTTTATATATATATGTATATATATATATATATATATATATATATATATATATATATATATATATATATATATATATATATATATATATAAATAAATAAAAAAGGTACTTCCTATGTAAAATGCAGCAGACCACTCAATCATTCATCTATACTTCATTATTTTATAATATTTATAACAGCGTCAGATTATTTTGCACAAAAAGAGGCAATTTAAAATGTAAAATATGAAAAGTCAATGCTGATCAGAGTTTGAATCCAATCACACATGAATCGATAATTTTTAAATATTTAACGTTGTGAAACAGCCGTGTGTTCGATTGCAGAGTGTATATTGATTGTCTGTCGTCTACGTTTCTATTTTTGGTCAACTCAGTTGGTACTTTTGTACCTTTAATATCAACGTTTATGAGCTGCGATATATATTACGGGTCTATTAGGGGCGTACGCTATTATGAAGTAATCGCTATTTGAGGTACCTTGAGATGAGGTGGATTCGATCTCCAGTGATTGAGTACCGCCTCTCGATACGCAATGTCTCAAAATATCAGCGGTAAGTCTGGAACTCAGTACCTACCCTAACACACCAAGTGGTCTCGGGCTACCTTTGTCTACCGTGCTATGTGCGGGATACAGCGTGAATGTAAAATAGTATGACTCAACACGCAATGCCCCGAAATCTGGTGGAAAATTGAGTACGAGATGTTATTCTTAACATTAACCATCTGTTTACTCTCTCTCTCTCTCTTTAAGATTTACTACCGTTTCTGTTGTCTTAAAACTAAATTTGGATTTACACAATATGATTGACGTCATTAATCTAATTATAGTTTTTTTTATGACAATACTTTGCATTTGTATAAGGTTAAACGTTATTACATTTTGGGATAAAAATGTGTGTGTGTGACTCACATTTAATTTAGCTGCTGACGCTAGTAGGTAGGATATACAATTGTTTTAATTCATATATGATAATAAGTAAAGATTATTGCTTAAGGCGGAGAAATATAGTTAATACTGATGTATTATCTCTCCATTCTCTTTCTATTTAATATATACGAATACTAAAAAAAGAGCCAAAAGGAAATAAAATGTTATATAAAGTGTTCTAAATGCTAAAAAATATTATATAAGACCTAATTCCGACTTTTACATTAAATATTTTCAACTTTTGAACCTACATGCTTACAATGCAATTCTTAGATTTTTTCGTAATTTCTTTTGTATTACTCTTGTCTATTATTAAAAATCATGATCAATGTACCCATATGTTTTTTTATATGTATATATTAAAACGTAAACGTAAACGTAAACACATAAGTTATTAACATATAAACGTAAACACATTATCCACTTCTCACAATTGATTTTTAAAATCTAAATCGTACTAACACTATTACTTTTTATTCATTGAAACGCCATAATCTAAATAATTAAATTGAATTATTTTTAAGGTTACGGTTTATAGTAATTTTTTTTATATAATGTGTTCTAAATGCTAAAAAAAATGTATATAAGACCTAATTCCGAATTTTACATTTAATATGAATGTCGTAGTTGTATGCGCTTGCCTTATTTCTTATTCTCTAAGTAGTTCGTTTTAATCGATCAGTCGCGATTTTGGTCTAAGCTATATTGGACCTGTATGTGGTAGGATGATGATATGTGGGGATTTTTTTTTAATAACTTATAAATTTATAATATTTTTTTTGTTATTTTAAAGTGTAAATATATTAATTGTTAATTCTTCTTCTATTTAATAAAATATTTGCAACTTTGTTGTACAAAGTAGTACTTATTATTTAAACATTAAAGTACCTTAAACGTTGTGAAATTTGGGAGTGGACGCCACACAAAGAGAGATTTACGATACATTATTTCTAATTACTGCGAATTTAAATTTTTTTATTTTGTGTTTTCTTTTAAAGCTCGGGTGTCTCGTAAGCCGCCCCGCGCCTTGCCGCCCGCCCGTCGGGTAGTGCCTCGAGCGTCTCGTCTGAGGTCAGCGTCGGCTGGTCGCGATAAGCGATCTGAGTTGAGAGCTCGTTACTGGGCTCTGTTGTTTGGTGATTTGCAACGAGCCGTGAGTTTTAATTTGTAATATTTTAACTCGCAAATGTTATGTATGTTTTTATTAAAAAATCATTAAATATTCACCAATTTTGATTTAATTTTAGATTGGAGAGATTTATAACACTGTAGAAGCTCATGACAACTTAAATGAATGTCAAGAAGTTATACTAGTGTTGGAGAACTACACGCGCGATTTTAAAGCTTTAGGAGAGTGGTTTAGACTGAAATGGGAATATGATAATACACCCCCACCGCAGAGGCCACAGAGCTTAGCTTGGGAGATTCGTAAGACTGATTTCGTGAGGCCAGAGTCACGGCGTACCTATTCTGTTAGAAGCTCACCGTCCGTATCTGGAAAGAATAGCCCATGTTTGTCAGGGCATAATACGCCTAGTGGTAAAAATAGTCCCAACCTAACAGGAAAAGCAAGTCCAGGAAGTGGAAAAATAAGTCCCAGAATATCGACTCATTCCAGTACAAGTCCAAAGGCGGCTGTCGAATTCTTTAGCAATAAAATTGTTGCCTCTAAAATAACAGCCAAACCAGAGCCGAAGGTTGCTAAGGAATCTTCTAGATTATCCGACATTAAAGAAAAAGATGTAAAAGAAACATCCGATGAAGTGGCGAAGCAATTGCCAAAAAATAACTCCAAAGATTCAGTCCCAAAAGATCTGAAGTCTGTATCGATAGAACTTGGCACTGCTAAGGAATGCCAAAACGCTCGCCCAAAACAAGTTATAATCAAGTCTCCTAAGCATTCCAAAATAGGCGCAACTAATTCTAACAATGCTAATCACATTTCTTGCCAAGCCAAAGCTACGATAGCGCAATTGGATGCTATGGAAAATGATTTTATGGACAAGCAGCTCACCGCTAGTCAAGCCAAAAATGAAAATATGATAAACCAGGATATTGAAAAAGAAAATGAGAAGATAGAGGTAGTATGTGATGTATCAACCGTAAATGACAAGGTTGAAGAAAAGGATAATTTTTTAAGTGAGTCTCCGACCAAATCTGAAGATAATTTCGCAGATATATCTAGTGAAAGTTCACCAAAAATAGATGTAGACAAAATTGGAAAAGAAAATGATGCTGAAATTTCAGATAAAGAAGATTCTTCAGAAATGAGCAACATGAATAGTATTTTAGAGACGATGATAATAGAAAACTCGAATTTGTCAACTTCAGAGAATTCCAAAATTAGTACAAATAATAATGATACAAAAAATAATTTGCCAGTTGGGACATCATATACGAGCACAAATAGTATTAATATACACGATAACGAGAATGAAAGTGAAGTAACTGTTAAGGCTGATAATATAGTAGAAGACAATTTGAATCGGCAAAAAATTAGAGAAGCTAATCAAATACAATCAGATAATTACATGATAAATAGTGAAAGTGAAGTAAAAGATGATATTAAATATCAAATTACAGAAAAAAACATAACCAATAAAGATATCAAGGAATATGTAAAAGAGTCCACAATTGATAAAGATGAATTAAAGAAAGATCAAGATGGTAAAAAAACAGACTATAAATCGTCTACAGATTCTAAACAAATGGCTAAACCTGCGTATTCACAAGCAGCTGCTAAACCACCAGTGAGAGCACTAACTATTACACATAAGAGCGAAGCGAAAACACCTACAAGACTATCTCGTAGTTCTACAGCTATGGAAATTAGACCTACTACAGTACCAAGAATTCAGAGATCCTTCCAGAAAAAAAATCAAGCAAATAAATGCAGTTATCCATTCAACTTGACAACTGGACGTACTAGTCTATTTGACACTACCCCCACTCCATCAACAAGTAAAGGAGCGTTACCGAAACGTCCTATAAGAAACACGCAACTGGCTTCGGGTGATACTAAACTGATATCAACAAAAGAAGTCCTTAAAAAGCGACCACCAAGACCAACTTCTATGAAAGTCGATAAAAAAATCGATAAAAAAGAAATAGTTGATTCAAATTTAGAGGAGAATAAAGAATGTAAAGAATACAGCAGTTCAGATACAGTGGTGACTCAAATTGACATGTCACTAATAGAGTCATGTGAGAGTTTGAAAACAGTTGTGTCAGAGAGTCAGTTACAGCAAGATATTGCCAATTCTGTTGAGGTTCTAAATGTTGATAATAGCAAGCATGACAATGAAGGTTGGCGTACAGTTAAATCCAGGCGGTTTAGTCGTGAATCTAAAAAGCATTCCAAATCCCACTGGGCTAATAGATTTCACCAACCATCGGCCACTACAAGTCTCCCAACTTTAAACATGTTAGAATCTCCGAAAGAAGAATCTAAAGTAATTGTAGAAAACCGAGATGACAAAGATCGCGCTAAATCTGAACAGCCCCAGGTTGAAGAAAAACAAAATATTGAAGTTAAAAGCCCTGAAAAAGCAAAACCTGATAAAATTGTTATAGGTGAAGAAAAACAAAAATATGAGAGTACGTCTAAGGACCCATCCATGATTAGGCAGAAATCTGACGTAACTGGACTAAGAACTAAATCTTCACGTAGCAAAGTGCTGACTAAGCGGGCGGAAAAGGTTAAAGATACCCAAAAACATGATGACCATGAACTAACAAAAAACCGCTTACATTCTTCTTTAGAAAGTCTGACCTCGGCGTTAGCGCGATCTCAAGAGAGCACGGAGGAGACCTTCGATTTTGACAAATGGAAGGCTGAGTTCAAATCTACTTTCAAATATTTGGACGACGACGACCAAATTCCAGATCAAAATGAAATATTGAAAGCGGCCGATCCCTCCGAGATGTCTGAAATAGCGGCTATGACGTCAGAGATCGAGGAGAACGAACGTAAAATCAGCTTAGCTCTGGATTTTCAGTGTGAAGTGGATCAGAGAAAGCTTTGCGAGGAGGAGGATCTTCTGAACAGGCAGATAATGGAGCTACAGCAAGTGTCCGATATCGACATCGACACCGAAACCGATGATACAGAGGTGAGACTGCCTTCTGCATTTAAATGTAACTTTCAAATGACATAAATATAGATTATTGAGTTGTGATCGAATGTGTGCAGACGGACGCGGAGGTGCCGCCGGAGCGCGCGGCCGCGGCCAGCCCGCCGGAGACGCTGGGCGCGCTGGCGGCGTCGCTGGAGGACCAGTACGAGACGGCGCTGGCGGGCATGTCCTGGGCGGAGAGAGTGGACACGTTGGTTGTCTTGGAGGCACTGGTGGCCAGGGATCCGGGTAGGTTTGGGTTGCTCTTTGTTTTTTTCTCTGCTCTATTAATATACTGGTTCTATAAAAAGCAGGGAAGGAACCTAGTGTTAAGTCACTCTATTGTCAAATGGCCGCAAAATTTCGGACTGGTTGAATTAGTGATTTTTAAAGAAAAACCAAATACTATATACTTAATTTAACCAAATACTATATACTAATTCATTGTTTTTATAAACAATGGGCACTATTTTGAACTGTATAAGGAACTCTAGACGTATTTCAGGTCGCGCTCAACAACTACACGCTAAATTGTCGCAAGGAATAAAACGACGCGGAAGCTTACAAGACGCTTTGCGAAGGTAAAGGAAAGCTATTATGGAACACTGCTTTAATTTGAAATCAGATTTTTTCTTTATTTTTGTTTCTTCAACGGATTGATTGATAGTAATACTTGAAGTATGCCTATTTGTGGCCGAGTAATACTGCACCGAGCTGTGTGAGCTTTACCTTGAATGGGTAACATTTATTTCACAAATAGATATGTACTATGTACGAAATTTGTTTTTTTTAGCAAATTTTTTTTATTCGCTATAAAATCCATTAGAAATAGGCTTTTACATGGGACTGCGGAAATGAGGATAAATAATAACCAAGTTATTTTGAGATATTTTTGTGTTAGCTGTCACTTTGTAGGGATTTCTATGAAGACTTGTAAGTTTTCGTCATTTACAGTAAAGATAAGTTTACATACGTTTGTGAATACCCTTCCTTACGTGTATTAATATTAAATTGTTAAGATACTGCAAGTATGCAAAGATTTTAAACACATTACAATAACTTAATCGTTCCAAATGGTCTATTTATATATTTAGGTCACTGGTGCAAATCTAAACAACAGTAATACATAAAAATAATAGCAAAATATAATAAGTACATACGAGTATACTATTCTAGACTTCAAGCGAAACAAGCTCGCGCCGAGCGCCAGCGGACGGAGTACCAAACGGAGCGCGCCAGGAAGATACACCAGCTGCTGGCGCGCGTGGAGGAGGTCAAGGTAGCGCCCACGTTGTTCTTAGCCATCCATTATGAGATCCATTTATGAGATCTAGATCCATTTATTCCTAATATATTGATTTATTGTAAGTGTTCAGTCTTCTCTTATATTATATATTGTTTTACTATTTTCATATAGGTAGCAAAAAATCAACTGATTGAGGAAAAGCGAATGCGAATGGAGAGGCGGCTACAGAAAGCGGCGGAAAATCGTGACCAACATTTAAAAGTTAGTTTCAGAAATAAAAATAAAAAGATATATATATATATATATATATATATATATATATATATATATATATATATATATATATATATATATATATATATATATATATATATATATATATATATATATATATATATGATATATATATATATATATATATATATATATATATATATATATATATATATATATTTGAAAATGTATTATAATTAGTACTTGGCGTATTTATTTATGTTAATATGAAATAAATTCTAAATATGCTCATGTATATTCTGTGTACAACGAAATGTTTTAATCAAGTCAAAAAATTATATCAAACATATTCTGTATTCAAATAGGCTATTACAAGCACTTTCGAATCGTCAATTAATATAAGTGTCAGTATTATTTATTTCTTATACTTAAAATATATATTTTAATATTTCAAAATAATTTCCCTATTAATTCAAGGATATAGTGCGCAAAGCCCACGACGAAGAAGAGAAGCTTCGAGAAATCGCATTCATAAAACAATTAGAAGCTGAAAATAGAAGACACGAGTTTCTAGAACAGTGTCGGACGCACACGACCAGGCTGCGGCAGATGAGGAGGGACAGGCTGCTCAAGCTGGTGAGTGGGGTTTTAATTGGTTTTTATGGGATTTCTTAATCTATTTATATTTATAAAAACGAATCTCTTATTTCCCTTGGAACTATTCTTCAATTTCTTTTTTGGTAGTATTATTTATTGTCACGAGAAGGTTCTAATGAAAATTGTGAATCCAATGTAAACTTTAATATTTAAAAAAAAAACAATAGTATAGCAAATACTAGATTAAGAGGAATCAGATATTCTAGATAAAAACCTCCGGCTATTATATTCTTTATGGAGTTGATGTATTAACGAAGCTTACCCAACAAAATAGAAGAAGTGGCAGATAAAGATGAATTCAGGTATAAAAAAATATCTAAAATTCAACTTATGATATTACCAAATATAACATTAAAGTATACAACTATGTTAGAGCTCTCAAAAATAGAATCTCGACAAAAATACCAACTACACAAAAAGTCATTACATTACAAGTATTACATTACAGCATTAGCATTACATTACAAGTAATATACAAAATAGTACAGATATTTTAAAATCAAAAAGGGCACATGTGATAAACAACGCTGATGATATACAGTCAGATGGAACAAAAATAGCTCAAATACAAGTTAACCTAAAATCACAAAGAACACAAAGTATAAAAAAAAACACTGAAAACTATTTCCAAAAACTGCGACTAAGTTTGGAAACACCAAGAACAACTTCTAGTAAGTCAAAACTATGATGAACTTGATCGTCATTCATCACACTCATTAGCAAGCTACTATAATGTAGTTCAGACAGCGAATTGCTAATGGAACATAAAGGGCTTAACGCCAACAAGAACTAGATCTATTGTTACATGCCAATAAAATTGATATTGCTCTTATATCAGAAACGCATCCTAATGATAGAAAAAGTTAGAATTTATATTGTACCAAGCACCCTGATACTTCTCATGGTGGCTACGCCGTAAACATAAAAAAATAATATGAAACCATCTTCGTAATGAATTTCAAAAGGGTTGGGAACAGATCACAACTGTGACGTATAACGATGAATTGGACCCTATTAATGTAAGTGCTATCAACTGCCCAAAGTATACCCCGAAGCAAAATATGGTGGACCCTTATTTCCAAAGTTTGGGAAACCGATTTATAAGTGGAGAATACTGGAATTGTAAGAATACTCATTGGGGCTCAAGATTGATAACAACTTATGGTACACAATTGAAAAAGAGCATTGATGACTGCAACATTACTACACTAGTAGCAAATGAACCAACCTACTGGCTCACTGGCTGGCCTGACTAAGTAGACTTCTTCATAGTCAAAGGCTAGATACTCCATCTAGCCTTTGACTTTGACGAAGACTACATCCAAGCTTCAGTACCACAAGGGTCTGTGCTAGGACCTATACTTTACTCAATATATACAGCAGACTTGCCTCAGACCCCTGAGTTCTTATAGCAACCTATGCGGACGATAGCGCATGTCTTGCAAGTGATAAGGACCCTGAAACATCTCATAAACTTTAAGCTCAGCTCGATAAGATAAGTATGTGGCTTAAAAAATGAAGAATCAAATCTATTGCATCCAAGTCAATGCATGTGACTTTTACACTCTGAAAAGGAGATAGTGCACTTGTTAGTATGGTGGGCAAAACGTCACAGACCAACAGCGCGGTGTAATACTTTTTCCTACACCTTTTCTACTACACAGGCGATTAATTTGTTGCCCAAATAAACCATATCAACAGTATGAGAAGCAAACATACAATTAAAAACGTGCCATGGCTTTTAGGAAAGCAACCCTCTCTCAGCAACCAATAACGGGAACATAAACATAACACGTGCTAGCCACTCCAATTTGGAGATTCTACAGAAATTTGAGAACATCGTTCTTAGGACATTCTCCAGTGCGCACTGGAGATTAACCAACCAGCCAACCAACCATAGAAGAAGACCTTGAAGACCTGAAAAAAATAGCAAATATTGGACGTCGACCACAGAAGCTAAAACTATGTTAGGGGGAGCAACGCGCTGAAGTTGCCCCGGAAAGAAGCCCATCGCAGAACCCACCTGATTATTGTTAATTAGCCGATAGCATACAAACGGGAGAAAAAAAGATAAAAGTTTTTTATAAAGCATAGAGTAGAGGTTGTGGAGTAACATATGGGCTGTTATATTAGGGTAAGCCCGAGATCTTCGATCAGGCGGATGAAGCAGCGGTTGGGTCGCTAGTTAGTAATTATAAAGGGAAAACAAGTACTCAGTTGTGATTTGTATTGATAGAATTAATGATAGGTTTCCTTTACCTAAAATAAAGTTGGAATCGCGTATATTTTGATGTAGTACATTTTTTTAAAGTTATTTCGAACACTGCCATATTTTAGTCATAGATAGATCTAAATTCAGCAAAGGAATTTCGTTTAAAATCTGTAATAATCGCGGAAATCAAAGGTTTAATTTTGGTATAAAATTACGTTTTATTATTAAAAATTGTAGGCAATTATGTGCAGATTTTTTTATAGAGAATGAAAAATTTAAATCATAAAATATTTTATTCTAGCAATTTTGAATAAACAAATATTTATTTAGTTATAAAAGTGTGTGGCTTATGAGGTTGTGTCGCTGCAGGAGGTGAAGGCGGCGCGCGAGGCGGCGGTGGGCGCGCGGCGCCAGGCGCTGGAGGCGGCGCGGCGCGCGCACGTCGCCACGCTGCTGGAGCGCCGCAAGGAGCGCGGCGCGCGCGCCGAGCAGCTGCGCGGCCTGCGCCGCACGCAGCGCGACGACGCCGCGCGCGAGAAGGTGAGGTCGCAGCGAGCAGGCGGAGACATGTTTACAGGCCTGTTACGTCACTGTCGATTTGACACGTCACCGGAATATCAAAATTTCAATTTTAATTTAAGAATTATATGATCAATTAATGATTATTAACAAGTTATTTTACTTTTAAACTTATTGTTTATAAAAATGACAGCCATTGACCCTTTACTTTTCACTGTCAAATAGTAGACTGTATCAGTATGCTGAAATGTTGTTATCATTCGTTTTTGTGAGTTCCGTTATTACTGAAGTAGTTTTAAACATTTATTACAAAAATAGAAAAAAAATTAAAAACTTCAAACGGTTAAACTTGCTTAATATTATTGCGTGTGATTGTGAAATTCTATTATTATTGGTTATTTTTATGCAACAAGAATATAAATCTATATTTTTAAAAGTTAATTTCTTATCAATGGAATAAACAAACAATTTCCTCTTTTTTAATTTTTTTTATTGTTTGTAGACAGGAGGATAACATCAATAGAGCAAATTTTTATGTTTTATTTATACAGTATACGAAACAAATGTATTGACATTAATAATAAAAAAAATAAATATAGTTTGTTATGTACAATTAAATTGATAATCATGTGATCATATATATATATAAAAAAATATTTTTATAGGAACTGAAATTATAATCCATAGAATGTTTTATAGGATCTCTAGTATTGTTTAATATTAAATAACATTTTTTATGATTATTTTTTCAATAAAAATAATAAGAAAAATAAAAAAAGAAATCGCCCAACGTGGGGCTCGAACCCACGACCCTGAGATTAAGAGTCTCATGCTCTACCGACTGAGCTAGCCGGGCTGTGAGCGTGAAGACGAAAATAGGGTATTTGAATTAAAACTGGTCTTTAAATATTATAATTAATAAATGCATTTCATTTAAATTATAAAAAACGTCCTAGGCGGAGGGCGTGAAGTCGCGGCTGTCGGCGCTGGCGGCGGCGGCCGAGCTGGAGGCGGACGCGCTGCGCTCGCGCATACGCGACAAGCAGGACGCCTCGCAGCAGCGCCTCGAGTCGCACCTGCAGGCCATCCGCGAGCGCGCCACCACCGCCACCGCCGGCGCGGGAGGCGGAGGGGGAGGGGCGGCCACCGCCGGCGGGGGAGGGGGAGGCACGCGGCACGCGGTCAGTGTCAGTGTAAATGCAATATGGCGGACCATCCAAGATGGCGGAATAGTTACTTTTAATGCACTTCCACAATATGGGTATCAAATGAAAGGTCTCGTTGAGAGTAACTCAAAAATAATGTGACGTCATTTTAAATCCAATATGGCGGACTGCACAACAAGCTTTTATTATAACATAAATTGTGTAAAATTGTGTTTACTATTAACTTTATAAGTTAATAGTAAAGTTTTAAAAAGAAAATTATAATTTTTTAAGGTGTCCAAAACAAAGCAATTTTTTGAAAAAAATATTTTTGTTTATAATCTATTAAGTGTGTAGTAAGTTCGGACAGGAAGTGGTTATGAGGTGTGTATATGATTCTGATTCTTTGTGTATGTAACAATTTTAACACGCAATTCTAATTATGTTATATAAATATTATATTGATAGAAATCATATGCGATAGATATTTTAAAAAGAAACAGGTATATTTTTTATATTATGACAGAGGTCCTACGTATTTCTGCTACATTAAATTAATTTACTTCACAATATTTCGGACTAGGTCCCTTCCAATTAGCACTTATTTCGATTGACACAATTTCATTGTTTTTAAGCTATTTAGCTACCATCATTTTACACATTGTTTTATTAGAAAATTATTAAAAAATTGACAAAATAATTTACTTTCTCATTTATGTTAATATAGACGAATTCAGAAAGTCAGGAGCAAAACTCAAAAGAAGTAGAAGAAGTCAATAAACTGGAGCTCGAGAGGAAAGAAAGAGAGAAGCAGAAGGCTATCAAGAAGAAAGCCAGGAAACTGAAACAGAAACTACTTGCTACGTAAGTTAACGGAAGTAATTAATATTAATATAGTATTTGAAATTGTTTAATACAAGGCCAGTTATTAATTGATACAATATATATATATATTAAATGTACACTAAAAAAGACAATTAATAATTTATTAAGACTGATTGTAAACACGACTTTTATGGGTTTAACCCATTTTATTGAGGGGGTAAGATTTGTAAAATTGGAACAGGTTGTTTTAACACTAGTTTCCATCTAGGTAGTTTATTATATCCCTTTGACAGGTGAACGATCTTAATATATACTTACAAATATTAATATTTTGATATGCTTTAAGTACTTTTTCTATCCGTAGTACTGATTAACACTTACACAAATAATGAAAATAAATATTAATATTAATATATTTTCTTATAGTGGCAATTCAAATCCAATATTCGACGATACGATAACGACAGCTGATACATTCTTAAATCCGGTCACGAGCAAAGTGTATAGAGTAATCAGTTCAATAAGGCATATAATAGCGCCGCTACTGCTAGATATAAATTTAGCAGTTCACGTTGGTAATGTGGAGAATGCTGAAGATAAAGTTGGAAAAAAGAAGAAGAAAGCTAAAACGGCCAAAATAGATGATATTGCAGACACTAAAGAAGTTAAAACAGATGATAATAGCAATAATATTACTACTGATCAGGTTGTAAATAGTAATACTGATATGAGTAAAGGCAGCAATGATGATAATTTGAAATCTAATGGGGCTATTAAAAAAGTTAAAGATAATAAACTAAATACAAGCAATAGTGGCATAGTTAGAAGTGATCCAATTAAAGAAACAAATATAACTGATAATGAAAAAAGTAATAACAAAGATGTGCCTAAAAATATTGACAATAGTAGAAATAATGAAAATAACCAGGAACAGGCAAACACGAGTACCAGTTCAGAGAAACTTCCAGGAGTTGAGAGCAAGAAGAAGAGGAAGAAGAAGAACGCCGAAGAGAAAGCGAAAATGAATTCCATTGTGGATTTGAATAAAGGGAATCAAAGCAGTAAGAATGTCAAGGTGGATTTAGATTTGCCGTTCTTGGAGAGGCAAATGAATGAATTGTACAGGCTTATGGAAAGATTTGAGAAGGTATTTTGTTTTTTTTTACTTGAAACTCGATTATCCGGTCCTCTGTTATATGTGTTTGTGATTATACGGACTGTCAATCTTTGGTGTCGTGGCAAAGTGGATATACCTAAGGCTACATTCAAACGATTAAACTGATAGACCAAGATAGCCTTCTTGATAAATTTAACTATTTATAACAAAAATAATTTTATTAAATCAGTTGTGCCAGAGATTTCTGTGTTATTAGCTTTTTATAATATTAGCACAGATAATAAGAAATATTGAACGATGGAGTTTAATAAAATATGGAACAGTAATTTGTTAAAGTATATAAATTCACATATATATTGTGATTATTCTAAAAATTATAATATTAAAAATATGGAACAATAACATGATTATTTAGCTTATATTCTTCCTTTGTAAAAGGAATATCCAACATAAAATGAATTTCTCAATTCAAATCATAATATTATTGGTATATTATTAGTATATTAACATTAGCGAAGACATTAATTAATATTTATTTCCCGTACAGCAAAACATGACCGAGAAAACTGCAGTCCAAAGGTTCCAAGCCGTAAAAGTGATAGCTCAAATGGTGACAGTCGCCGCCGAGAAGGAGAATCTCAACCCTCCCATATCACCCAAGTTAGTATTCGTCTATTATATTTTATTTAAGACAAGTTTTATTCTATGTATGTATGAATCCTCTACTGTCGCTACTGCCGTGTGCCGCAGGTGCCTGGCGACGGGCGTGGCGCTGACGTCACGCGCCATGGCGGCGTGCGCGGCCTCCGCGGCGCAGCTGCTGGCCACCAACGCCTGCGTGCACCACGCCACGCTGCTGGCGCGCCAGCTGGTGAGTTCACCCCCCCCCCCTACCCCCTCCGCCCTCCTCGCACAGCGTGCAGCTGGAAATGGGGCTATATTTTAAAATTTGCATTAAAAATACTATCTCAAAACGTGTATTGAGTAGTGTTAAAATGATAAAATAATTTTAATTTTAAAACAACGACATCTATCGACATGACACTGAACTGCGTACTAACATGAAATGTGTGATAGAATTCAGAAGCTTCTCGAAGGTTCCCATGCTTTGATAACAGATGGCGTAAAGTTAAGTGCTTGTGAGGAGACAGTACACTCACATTGAATATAAATGTTATTTTTATTCTTAACATGAATTACGCTTGAATCAAAAAAAATTGTAGCGTTGTAGTTTAATTATAGTTTAATATCAAATACATTCATTTTACTGAATATTAATTACACATTTTTTGTTTTCTTGAAAAAAGTAACAAATTTAAGTAATTTTTATTTGACTTTTATTTACATGAGTTTTTATTAAATTTAAATATCTTTCATCTTTTTGCTGATCCAGCTTATAACAGGGTAGGTGCAGGGTCCTAGTGTCCAGACACTATACTTTATACACGTATCGCCGCATTTTTGAATTTTGCATGTTGAGTGGCGCAATTCAACGCCGTAGTTCGTCTACTGGAAAGGAGAAAATAAAATAATATAAATATAACACTTTCTTTTTTCTTGGCGGGGATTTCCATGAGGGGAGAATTAATTATATTTTCATTTTCTTCAATCTGGTAACAAGACAAAGTGCAGCGTTAAGTTCCGTGTGTCGGCCTTAGCACTAGGTTCCCTCGGTCCTGTACGCGCGGGATATACCGTGAAGCTTAAAAAAAATGGCGATCTAACTCACAACCATCGCGTTCACAAGACAGTTGTCTGAAATATGTATGTATGTATATTAATTATTTTTTTTTTAATTTAATAAAGTACAGCTAACAAAACATACAGTATTTCTATTATTTACAAACAAAACATGTCTTACACCTATGGGCATATAGGCTATAGCATTTATTAAACTTATTTAATATAAGCAATATACAAGACTGAGTTAAAGTTAAAATAAAACTTAACTTATAAATAATTCTATATATCTATGTAATTTATAATACAATTGAAACATAATGAAAAAAGAAAGCTCATAATATATATTTGTCACGGACAGCTCTTGCAATAAACGTAAATTTGTAACTTACTTTGGGTACATTTGGCCCAAATTCAAAAGTTTTTTTTTTATCAAACGTAAAGGGTACCGGTCTTCCGGTAGTTAGTTTTGATGTCATTCAATCAGTCGTCTCGTACAGTCGCAGTAGTTAGGCTTGCGTGTTTTACGATGTTTTTGGAGAAGGGTTGTTTTTCTTTTAGACGGTCTGTTAAGTTGAATTACAGCTATATATATAAAACTTTATTATACTTCACAACTAGTTTAGCTAGTTTAAATCAATACGTTTTAGCACAATTGTTTGCATAAAAAAGAAGTACAAATTATGTTTAAAATGTGTTTAAACTAGAAAACGTAGTGACTCAGTTCTCTTCGCCTACTGTGGCTATATGAGGCAGATTCCTCAACTAACCAGTCAATGCATGAGAAAAAGAATTTATATTTGCCGCACATTTTTGATATATGGTGACCTTGTATCTCAAAATATATGATAAACACAATTATTAACTTGACACACACACACACATATGTATATTGTATACGTATATGCATAGGTAGTGTGGTGTGTGTATAGGTTACGGTTAAACATCGCGGGTCGATCATATAAAGTACACGCCGCGTCTTTGCGTGTGCAGGGATGTGAGTCGTATGAAATATCGTCACTTTTACTTTTATATATAGCTAGCGACTCGTTTGTAGGCATCGCCCGATTAATATAATATGCATGTACTGTATGTACATTTTAAATGACATTTTTTTTTATTTACTATCATATTGAAATTAAACATATAAAAATTTTTGATTTGTACTTTGATACAATGGTGTTAACGGCATTTGAATCGGGTAAGCCGTTTCCGAGATTAGTGGGCACAAATGCACAGACAGACCAAAATTTTGAAAATCATTTCCGTTTCGCTTGCCACCAATAAAAGCTATTTTTTGTATATCTATATATAAATATATATAAATGCCACCAATAAAAGCTATTTTTTGTATATCTCTCGTGTACAGACAGCGATTATATTTTTTTATTTATTTAATATATAAAAATAATCTTTATATAATAATAATAATCTTTATATCCAATAAAATAAAATATATAATAATATTTTTTATTTTATTATATATAAAGATGAAGGAGTCAGTCAGGCAGTCAGACAGCGTCTGATTGTAATCGTAATAATTGTAGGTTTGATCTCATTCGGGGGAAAGATTTTTTTTTATTTTCGGAAAGAAATACAGTTTTGAGTTACGCCACTGAACAGATAGTGTCTCGAATCCGGACAGAAACTGGATAACGGAATGTGTTAGCATTAAAATAAGTTATCTCCGTCTATCCTGCTGTATATGCGTGGTACAGCGTGAAAGTGTCAGTAAAATAGAGCTCAAGTGCGTTCCTCAGTTGCCTGTTTTTTTTAAATTATTTCTAATTTTTCTTTTGCATATGATTTGTTAGTGGACTTAACATTTAATTTCATATTTATGCCCTTATACAAAGATAAGGGGTTATAGAATATAACTGAACGTTACCGTTTGTTATCAGAAAAAATTTAGATAAAAAAGGTTTTACTACATACAAGAAATTTTGGATTAGCAAGCTAATATATAAAAAACAATATATTTTTGAATTTTTTTCTTGTATCTCCAGTTAATTTGTATTTACGATTTTTAATTATTATTTTATAAACGCACCTATATGTATGTATACAGACAGATACTTCATCTCGTACTCAATTTAAATAATTAACATTATTTTACATATAAATATTAGAAATGTTACGTGTGCTAGCCCTGAACGCTCCCGGTAGCGGTGAGTGGGCGGGCGCCTTAAAAGCGGCGCTAATGCATCCAGATGGAGCGTTCACGCTGTAGGTTCTACTTGCCAGTTGTATATATTTTATTAAAAAAAAAATAATCTCATAAAATGGTTGCGAATGCTTCCTTTCTAATGCATATAATCTAATCAATATTCTTTTCCATTTCACTTATATTCATTTAAATTGTTGATGCTAGTTTTGTTTTATATAAGAGTGAAAAAATTACCCTAATTAAATGCATAAGTTTTTACTTTGTTCAATCTCGATTTTACTGACTTGTAAAATACGTACGCAAAATTGTGACCGTGTTTGTTTTTTTTACTAAACTAATAAGTTATCACTTTTAAATGCTTGATTGACGAGATAAGTTGTGCAATAAAAGATACGAAAAGTTGTTACTTGAATTGGGAAATTTAAATAAAAATGTCATCTTATTCGGCCATATTCTCAATTGACATGTGGGCAATATCGTTTTCTTGACGATTTATACATCTGTACTTTTACTGATATGGTAATATGACAAAATATGGACTATCGACACGTTATCTTTGGTATATCTTTGTATCATAAGTTATTTGGTACTGTATATTAATTGCGGATTTCTTGATTATCTTATCTCTATAAAATGAGGATATTACCTGAATAAGTTAACAGTACTAATGTGATTCATAAATTCATTTATTTATTGATTCATTTACTATGTCTTTTGACGTTAAAAATCCATCCTTCTAATAAGCTGAGCTTGAGCTGCTTCACAGTTTTGA
Organism: Dione juno; assembly: GCA_037127375.1. Taxonomy (NCBI): domain Eukaryota; kingdom Metazoa; phylum Arthropoda; class Insecta; order Lepidoptera; family Nymphalidae; genus Dione; species Dione juno. The sequence continues at coordinate 174,491 of JAXRJS010000080.1, read as the reverse complement.
ATATAGTAGTTTTTCATAGTATGTTGTGGTTTAGGTGAGGTTCAGATAATTATGTACTTAAAACATTAAAATTAGTACTAAAAGTTTACTTAATTACATCATTAGTACTAAAAGTTATTACTAGTTACTTATTTAAAATTTACACTTTTTTAAGAAATTTAACCATAATCAGTTATATAGTTTAACATTCATATGATCGTAATTTTTATGTTTTAATTTAAAATGTATGAACAATTTTGGTAGAAAATATGTCGCGATATTTGCAAAACGCATAATAATTAAGGTCACCTTAACCGATATCAGTGAATAAAAAAAAAACTATTCGTTCCCGTTCAAACTTGCTCCAATTCCATAATGTTGTATTAATTAGGACATATTTTGTGAGGACAGTCGCAGTTCTTGTGTTAATTGCGTTTATCATTGACACCATCTTTGATTTTTTGTTTGTTTTTGTGGCGTCGCAGTAAATCTACTTGTTTACGAGTTTTCGGTTCCAATACCATCAGATAGTATCGATGCGAGCCAAATTTGTTATTTTAAACCAATCTTACATTTTTTAGCAACGTAATCTAAATTTTGTGTTTATGTCTTACCTACTTTTGTCGCACCGCCTTTTGTAATTTATTCAATTGTACGAATCGTTTATAACAGTTAATGTAATATTATTATTATATAACGTTTAATCACTTTAGATACAAAAATTTCTTTGAACGTTTACTTTGCTTTTTGAGAAAGCGAATATACCGTATTAAATATTAGTGTCGTATTTCTGATTATTAAAAAAAAGTTTAAATTCCTGTCACGGTGGCATCAACATGGCCCTTAATATATAAAATTAAAAAAAGGCCAGTTTAAGTTTAATTAGAATATTCATCCCGCCAGTAGAATAAGCAAGTTGCTCGCCCCAACGCAAACGCACACGATCCCTAATGTGCTATCGCTCTGATACAGTACGTACGTAACCTCGTCTAATGGTCGGCGTGCGTTGCATTTTTACGCCGCCGTACGGTTTTCTATCTTTTATTTAGAATTATATATGTACAAGTACATATATATCTATATGTATTTTAATATATTTAAAGAACATTTTTTCTTAGTATAGTATAGAAGACGTCGTGGCGCAGCGGCACAGCGTCTGACTTAAACGGGAACTGGGTTCGATTCCCGCTCGGGGAAATGAATTCATTTCCTTGCTCTGGTAACAAGACAAACCGCGACGCTTTGTCTTGTCCGCTTTGGCTTGTTTGACGTTTCAAAAATTGAGCGTAAGGCGGGGAACGGAGTGTCTTAACACTGGGTTGTCTGCCTACCCTGATATACGCGGGCAATAGCGTGAAGCTAACTTTAATATACTATGCTAAGGAAAACTTTATTGCTTGTACTTTTTCTTTTACATAATTACGTAAAAAAATGACGTTATTATTATATTATTTATGTAATTTTTCAATAAACAGAGCACTTTTTAATAAACAACTCGATTGTTTTCTTCATTCCAAATACGATTAAAATTCCGTTCAGACAAACACACGTAGCTAAAATATAAATAAATAAATAAAGGCTAAAATCGCGCTCCGATTTTAGCCTTTATTTTGTTGAATTTAATGTTACTCATAATTGAAGTTATCTTGGCGTTGCAGAACAGGATCTGACTGTAAACGAGGAGGACCTAGAGCCTAAACACTCTGTCCTCTACTTGACGGCCAAGGTCAAGCAAAATTGAACGCTGATCCTTTTCTTTTTACAGTGGGGACATGGGGACATATTTCTATCCTTCAAATGGCGATAGAACTTATAATGGCCTCTATATGAATATTACGACACAAAAGTAAATAATTTATATTAAATAAAACAGTTTTACAGTATTAATTCCGGATGCCGTGACTATTGCACAGACTATTGCAAAATGTTCGAAACGTGAAGTTTCCAAAAATAATGTCAATATACACGATTGATCCGGTTAAACTGTTTTATTTAATAAGTATGTGTAAATATCGCGAAATCCAAACAACTTATTAAAATATTTCATGTCTGTAAGTTGTTATACACCAACGATAATTTAAAAATATTATGATACGTATGTATATATGTATGTAGGTATACGTATATAAATAATAATATAGATATACACATGCTAGTAAAAACATTCTAAATACTTTTAAATTATTTACAATTCACTATTTTAGGAAAAAGATCTCCAATCCGATCCAAGGGAAATGGAGTTAGCTAAGCAACTGGCCGACAATCTGTCTGTCGCGCTAGACTCCATACTATGCGCCAGTCGGCTGCACGACGACGAAAACGAAGATTCAAAGGAGGAACTGGAAATTTTGTCCTTGTTGAGGAACAGGGCTCATCAGATCATAAGGTTAGTGGTATATATACCTATAACTTGATTGGATCTTTTTCAGCTTCACGTCGTATTCTGGAACAAGTAAGGACGGAAGGTCTGGTAGGTTAAACACACAATTCGAAACGTTGCTTGTTGAGTAACGGAGTTTAACGTCGCGCTTTGGTAAATAAAAAAATAGTGAGTGAGATTCGCACCGGCAACCGGAGAGAGTAGATTTTTAAAGTGTTTTTTATATTCTATTTGTTGTCTTCTTTGAAATATTATGCACATTTGTTGGAAAATCACTATTCTCTCTACTTTCTATCGAAATAATGATTACATTTTCTATACCTTAAACGTTCTCGATTTTTTGTCGAATTAGTCTGATTTTAAAATGGGTAGTACACTTAATTGTAGAAGCTTCACGCTTTCTTCTGCCGGTGGAACACATGCGTGTTGTGTTGTGGAACTCAACGCTGCACTTTATCTAACGACCGATATCTATCTACCGGTCTATATCTATCGATCGATATCTATCTACCGGTCTATATCTATCGATCGATATCTATCTACCGGTCTATATCTATCGATCGATATCTATCTACCGGTCTATATCTATCTATCGATCTCACGACCATCACGTTTACAATCAGACACCGTCCCACTGCGCCACGATAGCCTCAATTTAGTTTACTGTCTACTCCCAAGACGATTTCGTCCTCACATCAAAGCACGCAAATATAATTTATGATGTATTCATATACATACATACATACACACATACACACATATAGTGAGTATGTAGTTAATGTATCGCACGACGTTTCCTTTGAAAGATACACTGCCTTAGTAATAATCTAATTTGTCTAATGCACTAGCGCTCTCCCCTTATAGGGCACGAAGGGGGAAGGGAGGCTATTACGATTTTTAAGTACTCTGTTTTAAGAATGAAACTCAATTTTAACAGTTTTTAGGTAAAATTGTATATGATTTTGATATATTGGAAGTGGTTTTTTTTGTTGAATTATATGTTTTTCTTTGCTATTTTGAAAATTGTTATAGAAGAAGGCGTGTCATAATGCTTTTTTAATTTTTTACATGAACACCAGGAGTGTTCATGTAAAAAATTAAAAATATATATATATATATATATATATATATATAGATATATATATATATATATATATATATATATATATATATATACAGAACACATTTAAATACAAAATCAATCTAGTGCATATCGAACCTACAACCATCTCATGTTCAGTTAGACAGAGTCTTATGACGTCACAATATAATATAAAATCTCGATAGACATGCAAGTGTATAATAATTTAATTTGTCTAATGCACTAGCACTCGCCCTTTATAGTAGAGAGTAGAGGGTAGAAAGGCACATAGGGCCCGATGCTTTTCTTAGTTATGTAGGTACGTACATGCTGTTGTGTTTTATCGACTATCAAAGACAATTGTAATGAAATTTGCAATAATATAATGTTATTGACCGACACCCAAAAAAAGAGGTTATTAGCATATATCGTTGGAAATGGCTAAATTTCCAAGCACGCATTATTAATATATATGTTTTCTCACAAATTTCCCGGAAACCAAGTCATAACGATATCCTTTCTGATGCACATCAGGTATATTCCAAGAGAGTTCGTGTTTTAATAAAATTGGTTCAGTAGCTTTGAGATATGACTATCCTATCAAGTATTTCTGGAGGAGGCATGTATAGTATAGGAGTCTAGGTAAATAATTTATATCATTAATAATTTTGCAATATTTAGTTTTTGCAATATATGGTTGATGTAAAAAATTTTTTTTTTTCCGATTGATCGATTCTTACCCTCTTTATTACTTTTTAACACTAATGGCAACAATATTTTTTTTTGAAAACTTATAACATTTACCCGTTACGTGCAATATTTTGTAATAATTTGTTACAAAAATACGATTCTTAATCTGTGACTTTGTTAAAGAAAACGAAAGAAGTTAGAAAAGAACTAGGATATTTAATTTTTTTTTCTTTTACTTTCCTGTAATAAAATAAAAAAACTGTAAAATAACGTGTCAAGTTATATTTCAAAGAACAGTATTTTTTACTAATATAATAAAAAAAACAGTACCCCACCTTCACTACGTCACTGGGACAAAAACAAAAACACGAAATCTGTCAATACAAATAAAAAATTTAACGCCCTATCAAACTCCACAAAAGTTCCATTTAATTATAATCTACACATGTTTTGAGTACAGGCTTTTGTTGGAGTGTAGCTGACGCGTCATTGTTTGACGTGGCGTGTTGGGCTGTGTTCAATTGTATTAAGAAGTTGTATGACAAGTCCAGACAAGAGTAGCCCGCGAGTTCGTTTGCGTGGACTATGAAACGTAAAAAATATTTTTATCTTAAGATAGATATGGCCTTTTGTCTGTCTGTCTGTCAGTCAATTCAAGTCATTCAGTGGAGGACGAGTGTGTGTTTTGAATATTATTATTATTTTATTATTATTATATATAGTGTGTATGTGTTTTAAAAACATAAAGTACCTATAAATTAAAAAATATATGTTCTTTCATTTTATTTTTAATACTTTTTTGCTCATTTTATCGCCTCTGTATGATCGTTATTTTAATATTTTAAAGTGTGGATATTTTTTTTTCTTTGCTTTGTAGAAAGGAAAAATAATAAATAATTGAAACTGTCGGTTCGATCCCAATTCGGGGGAATGATTATTGGTATTAATTATTTTCGTTTCTACGCTCTGGTAACAAGACTGGCAACATGCTGTCTCTAGATTGGGCGGAGAGTTATGAAGAGAGTTTCGAGACTCTTTGCTTAGTTTATTTGCGAATTAAACATAGCTTAGTGTATCGACTTTTTTTTTTAATTTATTTTTGTAACCTGTTTAAGTAGAAATGTTTGTTATACAAATAATAAATACCCCTCAACTCATTCGGGTTAGGTTCGTCCATCCACCACCGATAGTATATCTTTACTATAGTATTAAGTAAAGTATGCAATATTTACGTTAGCGCAGCATGTGTGTGACAGCGACGCGACGCGACGCGGCGTCACTCTATTGTGTACATATGGGTGCACTTTCCTTATTGTGTACTCTGGCACAGAGAGAGTTGTGTAGACGTGCCAAGGAGGTGATTTATTTTTATTTATTCCTGTTTTTTTTTTAAGTTGGCTTGTTAGTATTAATATATTTATAAAAAAAAATACATAATTTGCAAAGAGTTTTACAAAGTAACGTCATTTCATAACGTCCAAATCTAATCCGGAATAAATCCGAAATAATACGAATACATCTACAGGAGGTACAGCACAAAAGGAGGTATATATATATATATATATATATATATATATATATATATATATATATATATATATATATATATATATATATATATATATATATATATATATATATATATATATATATAATAAAATAAATAAATATGTTATAAAACATACACTGTATAATCTAAATTAAATAAGGTATCTACCAATAACTCCTATAAACTACTCTGTGCTACCCCATGATGTATCAATAATCGCCAGATTACAAGTGATTATCGATTAATCGGATGCATTTAACTCGCTCCCAGTATCCACGTCACGTCACTATTAGTAGTATGGACGGTATTATAGAAACGGCAATTAAGTGTTAAACCATTAAACTGGTGTTACTTTTGTATGGGAATTTGTTATTTAACTATCTCCTTAGTTGTCTATGAATCGTGTTATTTTGCAATGGAAATTACTTTTTATCAATACCCTGTAAAAATCTGATACAGATATAGAGAACATTTTGAATTTGATATATGTACATGTTATACTATATATTATTATTTATATATTTTTTAGCTTCACGCTGTATCCCGCTTTTTGTAGGGTACCTACCCTACAAAAAGCGGGATACAGTGTAAGCTAGTGTCAAGTAACACCTTTCCCAACTTTCCACCCAATTTTCGAGATCCTGCGTGTTGAGTGGCAGAACTCAACCCTGCTCTTTATCTTCTTACCAGAGCGAGGAAAATAATAATAATTCACTTCCCCGGCTTGGATTCGAACCCACAATTTTCGCGGTTATAGTCAAATGCAGTCCCACCGTGCCACGACACCCTCGATATTACATATAATAAGATCTAATTCGAATTCAATTTAGTTGCAAATTGTAAAGAACGAGCTTTTGGCTCTGTTTTTTAAGACAATTCGCTGATTAAGAGTTAAGTAAGTTATAGCAGACTCTTTCTATAATAAAATAACTATATTGCACATAGCAGAGTAGCAAAGTAAATATAGAGTTAAGTCACTCAGTTCCCACTTTATGCCCAATTTTCGAGACATTGCTCGAGTGTTGAGTTGAGTGGCGGAACTCAACGCTGCGCCTTACCTTCTTACCTGAGCGGAAATAAGCGAATTATTTCTATAATTATTTCTTTAACAATCGAGAACATAAAATCAAAAATGTGAGCTTAAAGCACTTTTTCTAATTTTTCACTTCAAATCTCAGATACTGAGATCGCTAAGAGCGTAATGCCATTATCGAGGTAAGGGGTAATTGAATCGAGTGCTTAATACAATTGCACCACTCACCTCCATTGTCCGCGATCGAGAGCTTTCGATACTTGCACTTACTTACTTGTACCCTTTTACGTCTGTAATTGCTTTGCAATGATTGGTTTTTGGATGTTTGTACATGTGGAGCGTTCGTACTCTACAATTGATTTATATATCCATTTGTATATTATGTATATTCTCTATATATATACCAAGTCACATTTTCCATCTTTTGCCCACTTTAGAAATATAATTAGAGATATATGGGTATAAAGGAATGCAAATATTGCACCAAAAGTGAATTGAACCTACATCGATCGCGTATAGAAGCCGTTTCCTTTTGTTTACGCGATAATGTTTTATAGTGTTATACCGCATATAGCGGGGTCAGTCAGAGAGAGCCTAGTGGCAAGACACTCCAGTCTCCGTTTACTACCTGTATTTGAAACATTGCATGTTTAACAAAATTAGGGAAATTAAAAATCTATTCCACGCTAAAATACCATAAGTAATAATTATAGAAAAACATTTAATTTTCAATACTTTAATTATTCAGCTACGTAATTACTAGGTATAGGGCAAAGCAAACAATAACATACTAAGTCACCGCGCTCCGGTCCCCAGCTTTTGATTATCAAAAAGCCAATGAGCCGCATTATAATTAGACAGCATGTCGTCCGACCGTCACGCCCACCAATTGCAAAATTAAAATGTTCTCTCGATTTTAGATTGGTACCGTCCTGTGGTGCTTGAGCCGGGCCTCGAGTGCGGCTTGACTTGCAGCGTTCATTTAAAACTAGCGATCGCCGCTTAAGCAAACCGAATTGTGTTCGTTTCGATATGTTATATCATCTTGTATATGTTAATAGTAATAAATACATAATATTTACTTATATTATGTATTTATTACTAAAATAAAACTAGCCTAAGTTACGTCTTGTTACATCAGCTACCTGTCAGTGAAAGTCCCATCAAAATCGGTCCAGCCGTTTCAGATATTAGCCGGAACAAACAGACACACTGACGACAATATTAAAAGCAGATACACAAGCTGACTGTGCATGACTGAAGCACTATTTTGATATTGTGTGTAAAGTGAACGCATATTACTTAACCTGTGCAGCAAATGTCAATGCCACTATAACCTTTTTTACTTATGTATATATATACGGATCTCTAGGCAGATTGCTAGAAATCTATGGCAGAGAGGATGTACGTCCTCCTTCTATGAATTCCGTCATAAATCTCTTTCCATATAACATTCTACAATATAGAGAGTATTCTTTTATTATTAATTTAATAAAAAAGGTTTAATGAGTGTATACTTTTTAAAATTTTACTATTTTCTCTTAAATATCCAAGAAATATTATGTGTACATACGAGTATTTTCTAGAATATTTAATAGCTATTTTAAAAAAAAAAAAACTAAAACTTATATTAAAACACAAAACGCTCCTAATACCACCGCGCCCTTTTTGGGAACAATTTTAACGAGGACACTTTTAATTTATTAAAACTGCTGGTTCGATGATTATTTGATGTACCAATATTTGTTTTTTATTAGCGCTAGCTTCTCGTATTCGGCTGATAGGGGACGAGTGATTTAACTTGCTCGTAGCTTTTACATGTTGATTTACATTATATAATTAAAATATCCAAATAAAACCATTTTTATGTAAATTCTTGTTTTCAGTTTACTATATTCTATGATGATTATGTTAAAAAGTGTAGTTCGCATACATTCGCGTTACAAAATAACTAGAATTAGGAAGAATATATTAGTAATAGTATGCTGTCGTGGCGCAGTGGGACAGCGTCCTGATGGGTTGTGGGTTTAATCACCACTCTGGGTAATTATTATATTTTAATTATTTAATTCCTATACTCTGATAGACAAAGTTGGTAAAAAATAATGCAAGATTCCATTCAGCCTTTGCGTGTGTACAGCCATATAAAGTATATAGTACACGTCACGTAAGCTTGCTTTTTAGGCTACTGTGAAAATCTTATTATTAGAGATGTACCGACCGACCAGTCGGTAAAGCCGACTATCCACTATTGTAGTTAGTGAATAGTCTGCCTACAGCGCTGACTATCCTGGTGTATACCTTGTTTGTATATCTCAATAGAATGTATTGCTTAAATACAAATTTTGCAAATATTTTTAATAAGTCATATACATTTTAAAACTAAAAACAAAGCAACTTTTCCTTTGAAAATCAGTTTAAAAAATTACATTTAGTTTTTCGTTTTTATCGAATGACATTACAAATGATCGGTTTGGCCGGTTAGTCGGCTGACTAGTCGGCTTCTTTACAACCGACTAGTCGGCCAAAGTCATAGTCGGCACATCTCTACTTATTATGAACAGTAATTCTTCTAATGCTGATGTATAGAGATTGATGTCGTCATCTTTTATTCACAAGTCAACTTATCGACTAGTGTTGTGTAGGAGGCTGCAATCATGACTTATTGCTTGAGTCATAATATAATAACGTACTTACTTGATGCCATATTACATTGTGCTTAAGGCTAATCTTGTCAGTTTTTGGATATTTATCACTGTCTTTACTCTCTTTGAATACACAGAGATTGTTTTGTTGCGTTGCGGAACTCAACGCCGTATTTCATTGGATTAAAAAAAAAAACGTTGAGATTTTTTGTAACATATGCTTATTTGTGCAATACTTGCAATCGACTTCGCCATGATGTCTAAATGTATAACTTTGACATATTTATTATGATAATAAAAAAAATTAGACACATGTATAATGTATATTATCGAACATTTTTCCATAAAAGCGTCCCCAATATAAAAACATAATTCAATACGCGAGAAACAATATTTATTCAATAGCGGCTCGGACGGACGCTCGCTCGGGTGTGGGAGGGCAGTGAGGCAGGGAGGGAGTGCATTCAATTTGGGTTTTGTCAATGATGCGCGCTCGATTTAATGGCAGGTGACGTTTGTTGGTACGCTTACCCCTACTTTACTGTAGTTTGTCACGGCGAAATATGTATGTGGAAATTTTGTATGAAAAATTTTAAATAATATAATTTGAACGTATTTTTTTTCTATGTAGATCTAGTTATTAACGATTTAATAGTACTTTCTACTAACCATATATCCGACTACGTTCATTTTTCTTTGGGGTTGTTAAAAATTTTCATATTAGCATTCATTGTGGAAGGCTTTTCTAAAGTGTCGTTATACACAGTTTATTATAAATCTAAAATATATATAGATATAGTCATTTGGTGTGAGGAGATGATTCAAAATCAATATCAAAATATTCTTTATTCAAATAGGCTATTACAAGCACTTTCGAATCGTCAATTAACATAAGTGTCAGTATTGTCAGTCCTACTAGAAGCTACCACCAGCTCGGAGGGCAGTTCTGCTGAGAAGAGCTTAATTAAATAATTTATTAGCTTGCTTAGTAATAAAACTTTGTTTGTGTGAAGGACAAAATGTAAAAATCGATATTTTTCCCATTCCCGTGAAAATTTTAAAAATCCGAATTTTTTCCCTCTTAGTGCACTCTCTTAAAAATGAGAATGCTACAGTTCAGCCTCCTACGCTGTTTAGTTTAGACTACGCGTTGTGTGTCAGTCAGTCACTTAGTAATCGAAGAGTTTTTTTATAAGTATTTAGATTAAGTTAGTAATTCTAAATATTAAGAAAATGATCTTCTAAAAATCTAATAGTACCAAGAGCATGTCAACAATAATTATTTTTAATACTATAAAAGCATAAAAGGCGCGCTGTTTATTTAATTAATACAACGTCAGGTCTCATAATAGGGTATGAGGCAATGGAGCGAGCGCAATTAACGCGAATTTCGTCGCCATACTTTTTTACATCCATATTTTGATTGAATTTCACAGTCGACGCGCGCATATGTCGCTCTCTGAGCAATGGACTGAGAGAATTAGGTAAAGACTAATAGTGTGCGTTTAATTTTATAGCTGATGACTTTTTCTATGTTTTTTTTTTTCTTTTTTTTGTTTTTTGGCGTATTTTTTTTGGTTTTTTCTTGTTTAAATAGGCAGGTAATGGTGATGATTCTCCATTGACTATCATTTTATCATATAAATAGAATTGAAGGATGTTTGTGATATGAAATTTACTGTATTTTTTTCAAATGCATATAGTTATTTACACATTTTTTGTGTGTTTGTCTTTCCGGACGAACTCCGGGCTTATCTCCGGAACGGCTGAACTGATGTTTATGGTACGATATTTAATTTTCACATGAAGATAGAGTTAGTTGTAGAGCAACATATAAGCTACTACTATATTTTATCCAGGGATTCTCATGGAATCAAGATTTACCCGGTAGTTAAATTCAAATCCAAAATATTCTTTATTCAAATAGACCTTTACAAGCACTTTTGAATCGTCGAATGAAAAGGTCGCTTCCACCGGTTGGGAAGGCAGTTCTGCTGAGAAGAGTCAGAATTCGGCAGTTGCTCTTAAAGATTTTTTAAATTAGATGTAAATAAAATTAGACATTCAGAATTGACATCACGAACTAAAAAAACGTCAATAATCTGTCAATCAACTGTCATAATTACGATGTCATCTTTTGTTTGTCACGTCACACCAAACTATGGTACTCCTATAATGTTCGCCGCAAATCACACGCAATAGTAGATACGTTTATAATTTTTTGTTCAAATAAAATTTATTTAACGGTAGGCCACATGTGACAGGTCGCGTGGCGGGCTATCCTCTAGGGTCGTCAGTTCAGTTACCGTCCCCTGTGTCCTTGTGTCTGTCACTCGCAAGGGATATGTCATTGAGACTGGAAATAGTATGGCGAAAATAATATTTTCTAATAACGATTTGTTGATTTTAGATTGTTTTTAATTTTATTAGAATATGTTTGCAATAAGCTTGATTCACAACACAGTAAGCTCGTTAAGAGTCGTGAGAGGTCAAAGCTCTGCAGGTCAATCTAGCTAGATCCAAGGCTTTTGCGACTAGTCTAGATCTTATGAGTAAAAATGTATATAAATAGCTACTACAAGTCTAAAATTATTATATATATATATTAAAAAAACAATAATTTAAAAAAGCTGTGATGCTTAAAAATATCAATAGCAAGCAACTCTAAATCGTTACACTTTTGTAATTGAGTCACTTGCTTACACTTAAATAATCATATTTATCTTTTACGTGTTATTTGAAAATGTACCTTTTTCCTTACAATTTAAAGTTTCAAATACATTTTGAACTGCACGTTTAAATGCACCCACACTATCGCCGTATATCTCCGTAAGTAATTACCATACGCGTGCCGAATAATTATTATAATTGTTTACGTTTCTCTAACTTGATTAGGTTATGCCATTTGTATAAGGATCGTTACATGCACCTACTCGGGAGGAATTTGTTATGTATTTAGACACTCTCTTATTACGTTTATGACGTAGATATTTTGAAATGCCTAAAGTTTTTAGTACTTTTCTTAAATTCGCTTGCTCAAAGCTTAAAGCTTAGTTGCTTGATCGATGTTTACTCTAATATAATATGCATATATGTACTATACATATATGCATACTATACATTTTGTATAAATTTTGAGTGAAGCTTACCATAGTACAATAGTAAAAACTGCTTTTGAATCGGTTAAGTCGTTACTGAGATTTGCGTGCACAAAAGCATAAACAAACAATATGAATGTATAAATGTATAGATCTTTTATGCATTGTACGAATTCAGCATGCTTGTTTAATTAATACTAGGTAAATATTTTATATAAAACTAGATTAGCGCCCAGCTACGCTCGCGTGGTCCCATTAGACTACGCGAGCGTAGCTGGGCGCTAATTCCATTGGAATGACTAACAATTGTGTATGACACATGCACATTGCACAGTCTTAAGTACCCGTGACTATGACCACAGGTCCGGTGGATAGTCGAAATTTCGAAATTAATAGTCTATAGCCTCTTTCGGTAAATAGCCAACACAAAAATATTATTTCAATTCGTACCCGTATTTCTTCCCTAAGTATAGCTCGTTTAATCTGTGTATAATTTTCACCTACTCGTACATGCTTTACTAGTGTAGGGCGGGGTAACAGGAAGACCTCAGCGATGACTCACTTGCTACTCTACAAACTTTTTTTTTTTTAATAATAAACATATATTACGACGCCATGGTTTCATTTTACATATTAACGTAAACACTGAATCGAATTAATGTTGTTTTTAAATATCTATTGTATACTATATACAAGAATAAATTTAAGAGTAGGTATCATAACGCGTGCGCCTCAAATGCGGTTTCCTTGTATACTCCTGGGAGCGGGCGTGACTGTGTGACCCCGGCATTTATAGTGTAATATATGCATGTTTGTATGTATGTAAATAATGAGGGAAGCTTATTTTATACTAACTGAAAAGTGTTTTCGTTAAAGCTTTTTGTTAAGATTGAGAGAGGCTATTTTTTTATCAAAATTTTCTAGCTATCTATAGTATTATTCTATCTAATATCTTTGTTATTATTTTGTTCCATCTTTTTTTGGAATTTTGGGAAATCTACCCCTAGGGCGTGAATTTGAGGTTGAAAGTTTATATGAAATACTTATTGTCGTTTTTAAACATTGAAACGTGTAATATGTAATTTAAATTACTTGTAAATGAACTAGGAAAATTATATATTTATTTTTAGAAATTATAAGGTTACTTTTATCCCGAGAGGCTTTTTATCTTTTGGGTAAATGTAAAAAAACGCAGGCAAAGTCGAGAGATTTTTCAGACAGAAAAATATTCTTATAGTTGCTTCCCAATGTACATGGAATATCGCTTTATTCATGGGCATTAAAGATGGGCTTGTAACTCATATTGTTGTACCCCCTCAAAAAGAAAATATTCTTTTTTATACAAATTTTATGTATTTTAAATAAGCCTCTTTCGATATCTAAAGTACCTAACTAAAAAAAAAGAATTTAATTAGTAAAGCTATTACTTTATACAAGTTAACTGTTTTTAAAATAGTATTGAATAAATACTAAATGAAAATTATAATTAATTGTGGATTATTATTAAAACAATCGTTAACTAACACTAGTAGCATTGACGTATCGTAATAAATCAAATCACTTGACACGCCTCCATTGTGCCAACATCTCAATAGACGTCACGCTGTGCTCTTATACACTGCACTGTTGGCACCTCACAGAGGAGATTCTGTTTAATAGAGTACTTTCTTTGTTATTTAAAGAAAGAACTGACCATTTGCAATATGGTGGGTAGCCCGGTAATGCGAATTACTAAAATATATTGAAAATCTGGTTGGAAATTTATATAGGTATAATATATTTTATACCAGATTCTGTTATATCATTATCATTCATTTAATATCCTGAGTCCCCTAGACGGGGCAGAGGGCGTCCACTATGACTTTCCTTCTTCGCCTCGTCCACTATAGTGCATCACCAGGCCTGCCTAGGGCGGCCACGCTTGCAGTTTCCTTGTGGATTCCAGTCCAGCGCCTGTCTAGGGATGTGTTCGGAATCCCTCTTGACCGTGTGTCCAACCCAGTACCATTTGCGACGCTGTTGATCAATCGGTGTTGCGTTGTTATCTAAATTTATCGATTTTCACTTACAACTAATAATAATCTTTAACAATGTTAGCGATACTTTGGGTTCAAATATATACTCGATGAAAATATTGAGAGAAAGAGTATGGATATGGAGAGATATCGGGAGTACATAGGTAGTAAGCTCCCTCTGATGATCCTACAAAGTAATATAAAAAAAATTCTTCACATATAGGGTTCCTTGATATTCTTTTAAGACACGGAACCCTAAACTATCAGTACTATAAATGAATAAATCCAAATGAAATAAACACTCCGCCTCTATCCGAGCCTACATCTTAATCGATGTCCCGCTGCGCTCTGTGCCATAATGGCAATGTTTTGGCGTAAGCAATGATTAATTTTATTTTGTACATTTAATATAAATATATAGTTGTATATGTTCTGCAATGTAAATAATATCATATTTATATTATTTTCATAAATTATATCTTAATTTGGTCTAAAAAGATAATTTTTGTAATTTTGTATCTCTTGTATTTCGCGAGGTACGTACAGTACGATGACGTCATTTGTTTGACACTTTTGTTATGTTCTTAAATAATAGCCTTTCGAGCGTGTCAATTGAGCACAATAATTCACTTCGCCAATGTCACGTTGTATGTAAAACACGAAGCAAACACTTCTAGTCCATTTAAAGTGTGCATGGTAGTAGGTAGATGTCAAAGACGAAAATCATTCATTGAAAAAAGAAACGTCATCATAGATATTTGTAATTTCATATTAATAGTTTTTAATGTAGACAATTGTTTTTAGTAGATATATTCTTAACGAGAAATCATTCATAAATAAAGCTGGGAGTAGAAGCTAGTTAGTTTAGGTGTATTTTAACAATGATGTAATCAATGTACCCCATATTTCATCCCCAATTTAGCTTACGAGCTATTTCAAAGTGTTACCGCCAGATGCGCTTTCGCACGGCTCTTAGCGGGCTTACTCAAAGATTGACGAGTGTGGAGCTTATTGTAAAGATTTACTGTTAAGATTGAAATAAAAAATTTAAACGCCCTTATGATGAAGTGGTAGAGCATTCGATTTGTCTGTAGGTAGTGAATTCTAATTAATGTTTAATTTATTTTTGTTCATAGTTCCTTGCCACAATATATTTAAATAAATAAACATATTTCAATAAATTTTGTATTATTACCGAATTTCTTTATTTAAATCTTAAAAAAATTGTGATATTTGAGCTGGAAAACGTCTGTGCATCCATATTTCCTATCACATGTGCTATCTGTGACATATGACGTGTAATTGAATGAAAATAATCGACTTTTTTGACCCCCCGTAATCGAATCGGACAATCGAAAACAATCCAATACTCGAACTAGCGATTATCGCGTATCCTAAGTACTTGCGACAGAGTAGCGTGGGGTGGGATGTGCAAGGGTGTGCGACAAGGACAAGTGAACACACTGTTTATGGGGCAACGTGAGAGGGCATATTGAAGTAGCAGCGACAGATTGCTGCCCACATGTCGAGATGCGTTGTGCTTTTTGCTAAATTTTGTAGTGATGGGTGCGCCAGTTGTAAGTGTATGTCGAAATTTTTGCTATCATATTATTATGTTAGGAATTCATATCCTAGAGCGTCTATGTGAAAATTTTTAACCTAGAAGATAGATACTATAAATATAGTTAAATTATTTATTTATTAAGAATAAATATTTTTTTATACATTATGAATAATTTCTTTTATAATGCTTTTTAACACTTTACCGTCGGAGGTATCTATAATATGATAACTGTAAGTACTAGTGTACAAATAATAAGCATTTATTTCGAAAATAAGTAAGAAGATTATTCTAATTTTCTTTATTTTACTTTAAAAAACTTACTACCATCACTAACCTCATAGAATTCGCCACATGAAAGGGGAGCCGCGGGCCGAATGGCAGCACTTGTTTGTGCGATTTAATTTCATTTATCAACGCATTACTTACTCAGAGAGAATTACTTATCCGGATTACTCGACTTTCTCCACTCCCTTTTTATATGTAAATATGGCATGTGCTTTGAATTTTAGAATATATCATTTAAATGTATATATTTTTTTGTTATTTGATCCGTAAATATTTCTTGTATTAAAAATCTATTCCAAATTAGTTAGAAAAGCCTGAAAATCTTATAAATATAAAAAAATACTCATACTGTATTTGGTATATTTAATGTTTAATAATTATAACCACTTTTCAAAATGCTAAATTATGTTTTTTTAAAATTAGTTATTATTGAATCATTATCCTGTATCGTTATAATAACAACATCATGTCAGCGTTACCAACCCCCTGTTGGAGATTTAAATTTTATATTCAAAAAGGGGCAATAAATTTGTTTAGACTACATTTGCATTTGTATTTGCGTTTATTAAAGTGAAATAAATTTGATGTCTCTATATATGTACGTCAGTGAGTATTCACGCCTCATATGCCCATATCTTCATACGTTTGAATAACTTTATTGCTATTTATGGGTTCATGTAATGATTTAAGCACCTGTTGCGTTTAGTTGCTGTTTGGGGTGTGTTCTTTTTTTATCCAATGTCATGAGTTTGCAACTATTTTTTTTTTGAAATTTTAGTTTTTATAATTTAATAACTATTATATTTAAATCATACAATATGTCTTCAACTGTTTAGGATATCAAAAAGTCTTCCAATATCTTTGATATACTTTTATATTTAACAAGTGGGTACATATGTTTGGACAACATGTGAAAATGCATATATGAAAATAAAATTCTATATAATCTATCTATAAAACAAAACACTTAAAGTAAAAATAGATTCTATAGTATTTGGACTAATAACAATATCAAATCCAACGTCAAAACGATATATGGAGACATGAGTGTACGTCTATATCCGTTTACTCCAAACAAATCGTCATTTTGAAATTAACATACCATTCGCTTTTAAGACGCCACAAGCTTCTAGTGACGGCTATTTTACCCTGACCCACCCTGATATACTCATGAATTTTCTTAGTATCTATAAAAAAAACATTTGTTTTTGTATAAGTGATAAAAACACAACAATAGATACTAAAAAAACATATATCATATATTATGTGGTACCATGATGGCCTTTCAAATGTAATGTAATGTAATGTATGGAGAATATATATAATATAATAGAGTGGTCTATCCCATAGTTCTGTCTGTCGTCTGAGACGTGGTATGTATAGATACGAAAAAATCTAATATAAAATAAAGTTGGTTAGACCATAATTGGATGAGATATCAGTATACAACTAAATTTAAGCTCCATATGACTTTTTCGTCTATTATTAGCTTTCATAGATCTTAAATCCGTAGCCGATCCTCTAATGTATCAAATAAGACACTTACACTAATGGAGAGGCATATTTCACCCGCAAAGGCGCCGAAATGTACCGGCGCATTTATCTAACTGAAATTAAGAACGAAAACATCTTAAATTGCCTATAAATTTTTGTACGAACGTGAGCACGGTGTTGCCAGTGCGGTGTGTTATTTTGCCTTTTATTGTATTGTTATTTTTTTAGTTTTTCTCAAAACGATGTTTCGTTTAGTTTTTTTAATTTTTTTTATATATTTATAAAAATTCATAAGATATAGACACGAGCTTTCATAATATATTATGATAATTAAATTAAATTATTTAATGTCTTGATATAACAAAAAGCCACTGGGACGATATCTACCTAGATATCGTCCCAGTGGCTTTTTGTTATATCAAGACTTCAACATAACATGGTCATCCACCTGGATGACCATGGATTTAAGTTTAATTTCATTACGGGGTAGTTTTAAATTAATGATTTGAATATCATCTAAGTTTGCAAAATGGACGTAACGTGGATATCAGATTATCTTATATACAAATATAAAAAAATTTAAAGTTACATAAGATAATAAAGGGACATAAATAATAGATAATAAAGGGACTGAATTATTGCTTTATTTAAAAATACTCGTGGGTAATTTTGTAAGCGTGTGAACACTGAATGCGCAGGCGCCGCTTGTTACTTCGTCTTCCATTAGCGCGCTTGGATTTAGAACGTACGTTCTTTAGTGCGATTGGAACACGCCGCTCATTAATCATTGGCGCCCGTTTAAAATACATTCTAGTTTGGTTTAACACTGACTAAATACACAATTTATATTGATATGGAAAATATAATTTTAAAATAAGCTTGTCTTTGACTTTGAATTCGAGTTGTCTATATTGACAATTGTTCTTTTTTTATATTTTCACTTTTTATTAGGAAGTCGCGAACTACTCTCACTATCTCTATTCAGTGACGTTATGTAAAGGTGGCGGATTCCTGCAAAAGCAGACAATATGACAGAATATTTGGCCGACGTGGCGCAATGGTATATCATCTGTCTATGGTTGTGATTTCAATTCCTACTCGGGAAATTAATTGTTACCATTTCACCTAGTGGGGTCTGATACATTAGATGTTGTATACTCTGTTATATGCGGAATACAATGTCAAGCTGAAAAAAAAATTAATTTCAGACCCACAATCAGACACTTAGGGAGGACGTGTACGCGCTCAATGGTGTCCATCTTCTTTTATGAAAGTGTCTTTAGATTCATTATATATTATTATAGTTTTATACAGAGACAGTTTTATTAAGATTAGTGAAGTAATTTTTTTTGCAACGAATTGCAATTGACAGGATGTTGCTAATTATGTATGGTCTTTGATTTTTTACAATTCTTTATCGAGAGACGAATAAAAAACAGAGTAATAAAATTCTTTATCTTTTTAAAACAAAATACCAACATGGCGCCGCCTGAACGCCGGGACTTCGAATTTGGTATTACTAACCGCGTTCTTCGATTGGTCACTCAGGCATAATGTGATCAGACACAAAAAATATTTTACCAACATTTTTGGTAAATTCGACTCTATCGCCTTTTTATAGAGGTTATAGGGAGAGATTTATAAGTTGGTCAGTAATGCCGGACCTCCTCACCTAGTGACGTGTTAAGATAGTGTTATCTTAAATATTTGTTGCCTGGCATCCATCGCAGGCGTCATTTTGGGATGGAATTATAAAATTTCAAGGAATGCGCCGTGATTGCGATGTGTATTTCGTTTTAATTTTGTTATTTTACTCCAGATAAATGATCACCTATAACAATTTGAGTGTCCCATGAAAACCCATGTACATATATACATGGGTTTTCCCCTTTTCACTCTCTGGCATACTATTAGCATTTGTGTTGCCAGGAAAAGAAATAGAATGTGAAGTGTCTTCTCGTTTATTTCTAATTTTTTTTTTGTAAGGCCTATGAAGGTAAAAATGGAGCAAGCAAATGTTATTATCATCTTAAGGTACTTATAAAATGAGGCAATCGTGACTTAGTGTGGTGACTGATTATAAACGTGAAGGTCGTGAACTATCACTGCTCTGGTAAGAAAGTTTACAAGAGTGCTGCAATTTCTTGAATTCGTCCGGAAAATGGAGATTGCGGTGCCTTGAGACTCCGTCTGTCTACCAGTGGCGAAGTGACCATTTTTTATGGAGGTCAGCCGGAGTTGAAAAAAGTATAAAAACAAATATTAAATCCAGATAATACGAAAATTGAGTCTAATCATAGAAGTTTGTTTTCTCAAAAAAAAAAAAATCATGTTTTATAGGCACTTCGCCAATACTGTCTTCTCCAGTATCAGCGGGATACAGCGTAATAAGAAGCTTTTAAAAAATGTTTGGTTCAAACATAAGGTTTCGAGATCGATTATAATAATGAACTGAAGGAGGAGTCAGATTTTACAATTGAACAGCCAATAAGGCTTTGGAAAGCTTGAAATAAAATGCTAACGAGTTGTTGAAACTTTTAAGTCAGTAACCCTCAATAATATTGCGTGTAATTATTCTTTTAATTTTTTTCTTTATAATGCTCCATTTTTGCTAAGTTTATTTTATAAATTTGCCTAATAAATATATTTTTTTATCAATTTGTGTTTTTAAATATTCAGTTGTAACACTAATCACTATAGATCAGGATTTCCCAACCTGTACTTGTATGGGGACCACTTTTTCTTATTGACGATTGGACCGTACGTAGTATGGACCAGAAATTTATACAGTGAAAATTCAACTATCACTAGCCAGAAAAGCGAGACGCTAAATTAAAAATAATTTCCGGTCCATACTTTGGTACCTGTGGACAATGGTGGTCTGCGGACCATTGGTATAGATAGACCTGGTGGAATACTATACGCTCTATTCTGCAATTTTGTTTTATAAAATATCTGACTGTAATACAGGACGGTTCTAGGTTCGTTTCCCACTCGGAGGTATGAATTGTTTTCGTTTCCTCGCTCTGGTAACACCACAACGCGCAGCTTGACTTCCGCCATTCAATACGCAATGTATCAAAAATTGGACGGAATGTAGCGAAGAGTGTCTTAACACTAGGCTCTTTAAGTCTTTGCATACTGTGCGTTTTCTACGTTTCTTACTTTAAAATCACGATTTACTTTAAGATTAATAAAGTAAATCGGGATTTTCTAGTAAAAATCCCTTCCTTATTATCTTTTCAATTTGCAGTTAAGCAAACTGTCTTCAGTAAAGATTAACATTTAACCTAGCTCCTTGTTATACATGGAACTCTTAAATATATAAGCAATAAGGGTTAAAATAGCTACTTTATACGTCCATTCTTGTATAAATGTTAGCGAACTTATAATTGAATTTGCAAGAAATATGCTGCCATTGTGTTTTTTGTTTGCAAATCGTGTTGCGATTGGTTTGAAGAGAGTTTTATATATATATATATATATATATATATATATATATATATATATATATATATATATATATATATATATATATATATATATATATATATATATATATATATATATATATATATATATATATATATATATATATATATATATATATATATATATATATATATATATATATATATATATATATATAATGCTGTATAACATTTTAATATTATTTTCTTTTTTATTCTTGCTCAAGAAATTTTAGCGTATAATGTAGTATATTTTTCTTTGTCCTAAAATTGAACAAACACCGCCGTTATTTCGTTGAAACTATGTCATAATTAAAATCCTTCACACTGTACAGCTATTCCAGGTACGTATACTAGTATGTCTATTATATATCAAAATATTATGGCTTTCAGCGCTATGTTTATGTTTTCACAAGAATGTTTGTTTTTCATCCGGATTTGCTCGCGCCGGCTATAATGTAAGGGTTCCAATTAATTTCAAGTTATAATATACGTTAGTATACATAGATTAAAGATAAAGAGACCGTCATGACGGTGTAGAAGAGCGTCCGACTGTGATGGCGACGGTTTTGGGTTTGGTTACCGGTCTATTCACTATGCTTGTGATTATATATGCTGTTGTAAATATATTTGTAATTAAATACTTACGTATTTTTTTCAGTATGACTCATTTACATATATCCTTGTTGAAATTTATTTGATTTCGTATAAAAATGTTACTTGGGCTCAGCGTCGTCGTTTTTTTTTTGGTGATTTTTATAGTCTGAGATCTAATTCTCGATGTGTCAGATCTAAAACTATCTTTAATATGTGGAAATAATTTCTATAGGTAATGCAAGCAGATCTTCTCTTATATGAATAGGTAGATTTGAATTTAAATTATTTTTAACAGTATATTTAGAGTTCCGTATACGAACACTCTTTTTATCCACTTATACGTTTTCTATCCGTCTGTCCGATTGTCAGATCGTCCATCTATCAGTCCGCAAATTTAAGTTTATCAATAATTTATACGGAACCTCGGCACGCGAGACCAACTCACGCCTGACCGAGTTTTATTACTTAATTTATATTAAATAAATAAAAATTATTTTGAAAACGTACAAAAATAGGAACGTAGTAGGACCACATATGTACATACACAAGTATACTAGTACAAGAATAATATCAGATTTATTTTGTTTCAGCTACCTATGCCTAAGTGGTACCATACACAAGGCGGAGAAGGCGGGCGAAGTGCGCGAGAGTATACAGACGCTATTGACAGTTTGTGCAGATCTATGTCATCCGTATGAAGTGGACGTGGTGAGTATTTTGGTTCATTTAAAATTATTAGGGCCAATTTCACTGGTTACGGATAAAATTTCAGCTAGTAGTTAATGCTGTCTACCAAATAAAAGCTGATAGCTTAAACAGGGGTTTATCTGCTAGATATTTCTACCTGAGACCTGTAAACGAAAATGTGTGTGTGGTTTATCTGCCACACGAGTACCATATTTCCTATCTGGGACTTTATCAGCAAGTGGGGAAATCGGCCCTTAATATTATCTAATCAGTAGGTAAATTTAGATGTTTGTTTAACTTGTATTATTATTATTATTTTATTAGTAAATCTATTTAAAGCTTAGAATGCAACAGAAAATTAAACTGAATAGCTATAAATTCTAATTCACAATTTAATTGAACTTACTTATTGTAACACATAATGCTTAAACAAAATATGTACTCAATCCAAAAGAATATTGAACACAATAGGTAAGTATTAAAAATAGCGTTTGGCGATTATTTTACTAGAAAGCACTGGATTTTAGTTGTGTAGTAGAAAAAAAGTTATATTAGTCAGTTAGTTGTATATAACTCTACAATACTGATTAATCATTGATCAAATAGTTTTTAAATGAAATGTTTTACTTAAAATATATTGTATCAACACGCAAATGTTAAAATAATATACCCTATAAAACGAGATTGAATAAACTTAAACAGCTTCTAAATATACATTTTTAAACATACTCAATTCAAATTAATTTCTCCATTTGACCAGGGTTTTGAACGGATGTACGCAAGACAAGCCCTAAAAACGGCGCTAGGCAAAAGCATATGCGGCTCCAGGGCGGAATTTTGCATGCTCTTCGCCAAAGGGGCGTCTTTAGGGCAGTGCGGGGATTTCGTGAAGGCGGCCCGGACGGCACACCTATTGCGTGCGATCGCTGAAATGGATCACCAGATTGTACAGGTAAGTTAGTTTTTTTTTTTTGCTTTTTTTACCAAATTTTTTTTTAGAGGGATCTGGTGTTTAGGTCCTCTATTGTTATTGACCAACGGATACCAATAGATTGGCTTTATTTCATTTTTTTATAGTTTTTTAAAAATAAATTGTTTTCATTTATTTTCGAATTTGAATACTTAATACATATTTTAAACATTTAGCTAGATCTAAAAATAAACAAAAACTTTAGCTAGATCTAACAATAAAAAAAGCTGCCTAAATTCCGTGCAAAATAAATAGAAATTACCTTTAAACCCACCACACAGTCCAGTTCGTTCAACTCGCGTCTCGCACTCGTTAGTGGCATATTTGCTGACTCGGTAATTATACCAATATTAAGGACCGTTGACTGAGCTCGTAAGGATATACGAGTGATGTGCCGGCTGAGAAATTCATCTTTTGCAAGGAAAATGTATAGAAATAATTTATTTTTTTACTTATAGAGCTTAAAGATTAAATTTAATTTAATATTCGTGCAGAAGTGCTTAGTACTGGGTATAGTTTAAAATATGTCTTTAAAGTTAGTGTTTTATACTAGAAATATATTGTCGGACATTATTTATTTATATAGAAACTAGTGACCCGCCGGCAACTTCGACCGCCTGAATTTACGTGATTATTTATTTAATTAACTGAATTGTGTACATACATACATACATTATCTTATTTCCTAAAAGGATTTTGCTTAAAGATATTTCATGCATTATTCCGCAAAAACCAGGGCGGGCAGGTAACCAAGTGTTAAGACACTCCGTTCCTCGCTATGTGCCCAATTGCGTGTTTAGTGGCGAAACTCAACGCCGCGCTTTGTATTAACGATTTGGATTATTTTGAACATAAAAAAACCTAAGTTGCTACTAGAACTACTATAATAAAACTTCAATGACTTTTAACATGGTCTGACAAAGTGCAGTGCTAAGTCTCACTTAGCATGCTAGATCGTTATGTTTGCTTCATAATAAGCTACAGAAGATTTAAGTACATAGGTATAGTTTCGTACTACGTAAGTAAAATTTAATACTACGATTATCAATCAGTTGTGCGGGATTTGAATCCGCTACATCTGAATTGCTTTTCGTTCTTTTTTTTAAATTATAAAGCCTTAAAAAGCCAATTAAAACCCTTAAAATAGTTTAATATATAATCTTTTACCAATACGCAAGAAAGAATTCTCTCCCACTTGTTCAAGTAAAACGTCGAATCGACGTTTGTTCAGAGTACATCTCGTCGGCATATTTACTCGCGGTACTTAATTAACTGGAGTATCATTGCGGGCTGTCGGCTCCGCAAACTGGGGTCCGCTCTTGCATCCGATTCCACTGTCTAATGACTGCCTACGTGTTTGTTTTTGCTGGTATAATAGGGTTATGTATGGCTGGCATGTGTGATATGTATGATATGGAATTTTGTCTAATTTTTGTTGCTTACGTACTTTTTTTGTATATACAGTTTTAAAGGACTTATGGCAGGTAGGCAGGTAAGTATAGACTGCCTCTACCCATGGATGTCTTGTTTGTAATACTTATCTTCTTTGTATTTATTAACTTACTTAAGCTTCATATTTGTTAATTTAAAGTTTTTTTTTAATAATTAATTAATTTTTATATGTTAAATGTTTAATTTGTGTGTCAGCATTAACAAGGTATCTCTGTTTCGTGTGCACACTATGCAAGATTTGTATAGACTAAAAAGTAAATACGAATACAATTTCAATTCTATTATCAATATCCTGATCGGAACTCTTCAAATGGATTCCCCAAGAAAACACTCAATGCGTTTATAATAGAAGCTGATACTTCTATACAAACATCAGTTGGAACGGTGTAACAAAGTTACGGAGGCCCAATCAATTTGGAACCGCTACTCTGCAGGCAAGAAGCCAATTTATCATCTGTTCACCGTACCGTGCTACTCTATAGGGATGTACCTACAATATTCCCATTTTGATGGAAGTGTGTTTATCGATCGTATGGTTTTCTTTAAATATGGCATTATATTAATAAAATTTATTCTTATGGAATTATTTTGATATATTGTCTTACAACATCTACTATTCAGTGTGTGTTATGTAAAATATATGGATATATATGTCGAGGTCATATCGTGGAATTGATGATTTCGTGAAATGTTTGAGCACTTCATGGTCTGAAGGCATTTCATCAAATGACCGTTCGAATTTGACCATAGTTCTTTATGATCAATGAATGCAGAGCCTCTTAACACGAATAAACAAAGTAGGTAGATTTTGCTAAATGTCTAAAATTATATAGATTTTTATTTATAATACACTACAATAAGAAAATAAATATATCGACATGTATCCGGACGCTCTACACAGTACACCGTACCCCGTACACGCTCGGTATGTTTGCAATGCCCATCGCAAATATATTACTGCGATACTGTTTGCGAAAGTGGCCGGGACGGTTCTGGTAACAGAATCCAGTCGATCTCGTGTTACTTTTGTATGGTTGGTCATTTTTGTATTGATTTTAGATTATATGATGGTATGGAATTTTTTTTTTGTAAAAAATTGTACTAATTGACACGTCATTTCCACTTTGCGGTGTAGATTAGATAAATGTTACGCTTCTTCATATTCATATAGTTACAGATAATGTTTAAGTGGTTTCTTAGCACTTGTAAGAAGACGGAAAAGAAGTCTCGAAAATCGAACGGAAAGTGGAGATTAAAGAGTGTCTGGACACTAGATTACCTCTGTCTATTCAACTATGTGAGAAAGAGCGTGAAGTTATTTCATAATTTTTTTGTAAAGTGATAGGTCTCATAAAACTTAAGTTATGCTCGTCGGAAATCGCTCATGTTTTATATATAATATACTAGCGACCCGCTCGCTTAAATAAGCTGAATCGCGTTTGCTTTGAACCGTTATACCTTCGACACCATATTGCAATTCTTCGATTTTCTTGAATTTATATATTTTCAAATCTCTATTCTCTATATATCAAATCTCTATTATCAAAAAACGTATCGGTACACATTGTATGTGTTACTTGCGTGAAACATATGTATATATATATATATATATATATATATATATATATATATATATATATATATATATATATATATATATATATATATATTATTTTAATCACATGCAATGCAATGCAATATTATTGAACATACCACCTGTAAGCAGACTCTTTTCTGGTACATAACTGCCCTAAACCATCTATCTCTATACTAAAATTCATCAAAATCGGCCTTGGATATAGTAGAGTACAAAGACACAATTTCTCAAAATACCAACGGGCACGGGCTACACTTTGTTGTATACAAACCTACCGAACTCCCACTTTTTTCTTCTTCAAAATCATAAAATTTTCTTTATATATAAGTCTAATCGCAATTGACCTAATAATGTTATACTTATATATAAATTGTGCGTATAGTGTGTCTGTCAATATCGCTAGCATATCGATTACGCGTGTCCCCGTGTCACGGCGGCCGCAGTACTGACGTGACATCTGTCACAATACTCCACCCTCCCCAGTGGAGTAGTGCTCTCCAGTATTGAATTACATTAGAAATGTGAAAACAAACGTTGAAATTTTGATAATGCAATTTCTCCAATATGCACCGATGTATGTACTTTATCAGACTAATGCATTTGTATATCAAAGTTTGTTTAGCTTGTTGCAATCATATTGGAAAGAGATAACAGAAAAGTTATTGTTTTTTTTAATGAATATTTGGTGGTATTTTTTTAGTTTTGTACTTATTTATATCTAAGATTTAAAGTAAAGTTATTAATTGTTATTATTGATGAAAGAATTGTAAATAAATGCAGTGTTATTTATTATTTTTAGAATTATTCCATATTGGACATTTAAAAAATATATATTTATATGTTTAAAAGATAAATAAATATATATTTTTTAAATGTCCAATTTAATCATCTTCTGGAAACCGCCCAAGATTTTCTAAAAATTATTTAACAGTGTAACCAAAACCATGGTCAATCTAAATAGCACATGATAATCACAAAATGGTAATAAACACGCTATAATTCAATATTAAAATTGAACCTGCTATCTCCGCCGAGTATAAGCTATTAGTATAGCATCCGATAAGTCATGCGTAACCGACACAATGCCGCCACGTGATATATTATATTATATTATATTATGTGTACTGAAGGACCGTTGCAAATCGTTATAGTAGATTGTGGGAATAGCATCGAAAATATTTGATGGATTTCGAGTAAATTGAAAAATGATGGTGTTACCCCTTTTATGTCAGTTTATAATATTACTTATTAAGTACCTTCCCTTTTGAGTTGTAATATTATTGTGTGAACATTGTGTTGTGAACTATTCCTATGAAATTATTTTGGGTCAAAATTCATAAAAATTATATATATATATATATATATATATATATATATATATATATATATATATATATATATATATATATATATATATATATATATATATATATATATATATATATATATATATATATATATATATATATATATATATATATATATATATATATATATATATATATATATATATATATATATATATATATATATATATATATATATTGTTATTCATTGATAAAATAATATTTACACTATATAGAGATCCTGTACATCAAACTCCAGTTAACAATATTTCTCACATTGTAGGGTTTCTGGAAGATACCTCTGTTACAGATAAATTATCCTTTGTATACGTTTTTTTATTTTTATATATTTTCTGCATCTTTTGTTATGAGATACATAAATGAAATAAAAAATACAATTGAGCGAATACTACAAGGTAACTGTATAGTATCCTCTTAATATATATTTCTATATTTCTTTATACATTACTATTGGGTATTCTTATTCTTCCTAGTTGCGGCTTTGCAGGGCTGTTCAGCCCAGTATTACTGCGACCATTGCTGATCTATTGTGATCTCCGCATACTACAGTTCACAGTCAAGATTGATTTCTGCAAAGAATTGCAGTATTATCTTTGCTGTGAGGGTCTTCACCTCTTCTGGGTACATTTGATGTTTCCCCAGGATGGTATAGCGCCGTTGCATAAGTAAAGGACATTCAATGAGGATATGGACAGGTGTTTCTTCAGCCTCATTGCATATTCTACACGTTCTTGTGCTCCTGATGCTTAAATTGTGCATGTGTCTATTCAGACCGCAGTGTCCAGTCAGCACCCTCACCAATGTACTATACTATTGGGTAGATAAGGTTTGGAATTTTTTTCGACAAATAATCTTACTAAAAAATAAAACTTGTATGGAAATTTCGACGTGATCAAAAGTAATCACTTTAGCTTAATTGGCTAGAACATTTAAGTTGAAAACCGTCGTGGCGCAGAGGCACAGCCTCTGCCTGTAAACGCGACGATTGTGGGTTCTATTGCCACTCGGGGAGAATGGATTATTTTCATTTTCTTCGCTCTGGTAAAAAAAGAAACCATATAAGTTACCTAATTCTGATAAGGTAAAATTTTGATATCAACTTACTATCAACCACGAGTAAGTAATACCCAGACAATATTATAACAATGTATAAACGTTTCTTTAATATACGCACATACTATATCGTAATTACCAAAAAGCAAACGTTCTTACGTCCGTATCTTTATTAATAATACAAATATCAGGATCCGGATAAATTTGCCTTTCACTCATAACTTCAAAGTAAACGAAGAATGTAAATACAGAATCTCCGGTGAAATAATAATAAAAATCAAACAATGTTCTCTCCTGGGTGCAGGGTCCAACTTTGATGTCTGTATAGAGCCCGTAATGGCATGAATAATTGCGGACCCATGGGGCCTTTGGTAGTCACCAAGTTTTGTGGTTTCATTGGACGTTTTTTTTTGGTGAGAAGCTTTAAATGTGGAGGGGTGGATGTTAATGTGATTTTTTAAGTCACAAAAAAAATCTAAAACATGATGTTATCGCGAATTTCACAGAAATTACATTATAATAGAATAACAAACTCCTTTTAATTTTATAAAATATTATATATCATCTAAATTTGTTATTCTTTACGTATTTTAAAAACTGAGTTTTATACGATAATCTCAAATGTCATATATTACAAAAAAATAAGTTATTAATAAATCTACCATATGAAATTAATTTTGAACTAGTCCTCAAAACTTGCTGTCGCCTGGCCGCCGTAGCCCGGGGGCTCTGTTTGTTTAGTTGTCCGTGGTGGGCTGTAATAGATAATAAACACGATTATAAGTTTATTAGCGGTCGCAGATGCACGGTGCCGCGTCGTAATGCTGTGTTTTGTGGGGTATTGCCAGATGATTGATGTAGATGATATTTGATATATATGGCGGTTATAAATTTTTTTTTTTTTTTGCTATATATATTATGTTAAAATATATATAAACGTCGCCATATTATTAAACTCTGTAAAAGAGGATGAATATATTATATTATGATAAAAATTTCAAATTTCTGATATTTGTTAAAATATCTTTGTGAAGTTCTGCCAAAACTTTTGTTTCATTTTTGTCTGAGTAAATTTTTTACTTGTCCCAGTAAATTATACCAATTACAGTGACTCCGTTGTCCTCTTTCCGTTAATTTTAGAAACTTGGTAGGTGTTCGATAAAAAATTGCTATCCCATAGAACCTAACTACAATATTTTCTTAAAGCATAGGCTTATATGCAATACTACTCTGTACTTGAAGAACGTAATATAAAAAACATAACTTTTCATTTATATTATATTGATATTTAAAATGGACGCAATCAAAATTCACTATACACTGTGACTCTAACAAAATTTTCTCTCAAGTAATCTCAAAAATCTGGTATAAACCAACAGTAATACTGTTGCGTGACCTGCTCTCGTAAGTGACGGACACGGGAGAAGTCGCTCAGAGATTTGTTCCGTCACGCTTAGCCGGTTGAGGTTCTTATTTTATTATCCTAATTTTGTGTTTTGATCTATTTGCCCGACTGTGTGAAGCAAAGGAGGTTAATGTGTTTATCAATCTTTGTATGTATGTATGTATGTATGTATGTATGTATGTATGTATGTATGTTTGTTACGTTACACTGGGAAATTAGTTACAGGTTTTTGTTCAACGCAAAGAAAATTGTTATAGACATATCGCCGCTTCTTTTTCGCGTATTTAGAATTAATTGTTTATTCCAATACCCAGCTTCTAACTAGACGAAGAAAATATATTAATGTAATAGTGTTAGTATCTCTTCTAATGGAACATAAAATTAAAAATATAAATGAAATATATATATATATATATATATATATATATATATATATATATATATATATATATATATATATATATATATATATATATATATATATATATATATATATATATATATATATATATATATATATATATATATATATATATATATATTATATATATATATATATATATATATATATATATGTTTAAAATCAGTGGTAAACTTGCTCCTTGCGTGACCTGCTCCCGTAAGTGACCGGCACGAGAGAAGTTACGAGGTACTCTCAGAGATTTGTTCCGTCACGCTCAGCCGGTCAAGGTGTATCCTCCTTGCCTTGCTAATGGCTCGAGGAAACCGAAGTTTTCACTTTATTATCCTTATTTTGTACGTTGATCTGTTTTTTACTGTGGGCAATTGTATTAGAGTTTGTTTGTATGTATAATGTCTATATGTATATGTGTGTATGTGTCTATATGTTTACACATTTTTCCGTGAAGTTGTGTTGTGTTGTACTGTATTTACGTTTTAAAATTTTTTAATGGCAGAGACCCTATGTCGAGTTGTTTTGTTTAAACCTGGGAAACTTTACAATATAAATCTTAATAATCTATATTAATATTCTAGTTAGAATTTCAATCCTTGCAGTGCTTGAGTTATATGACTATTAGAAAAATTGTATATGTTAATAAAGTTTTTCTTAAAACTATTTTATACAATATATTTCTTGTTAGAATTATCTATTTGATAGTACATGCCATGCTAGGAACACGTAAGCGACCGACATAAGTGAATTCACTCGACGGACTTGTACGGTCAGTCGGTCACGCTCGCCTTCCTGCCGGTGGATCCAAAGTCAGCTAATGGCATGAGAAACCAAAAGTTTCTACTTCGTCGTACTGGAAGATGAGATTTTGTCCATTCAATTATCTTAAATTCATTATTAATTCTTCAATCTAAAAGTGAAAAAAGTCAACGTGATATATATTATAGTATATATACATATGTGTGTGTTTTAAGTTCTGGAAAACCAGTTTTTTGTTTTGGTGAGCTCTGCGATGAGTTCCGCCACTCAACGCGCAATGTCTCGAGAATTGAATTTTTTTTTCTTTTAACTCTTAACTTTTTTTACTAGGAAGCATTTGGGGAAGGTGGCTGGCCGTTGGAATTCCGTGCGGCGGTTGCGAGACTCTTGTCGCAACACGCGCCTAACGAGAAGGAAGCACCTAGGACGACTGCTCTATGTGAGTTTTTACATGCAATATTTTTTATTAGCTTCATGACGTATCCCAGAGAGCAACATCCAAAATAGCAAGGTAGGCAGAGAGAGCCTCAACCCCTTGTCTGTTTACTAAGGTGAGGAAATGAAAATAATTCACTAACCCCGAGTGGGAACTGAACTCACTACGTTCATGTTTAATCAGTCTGTCGCTGCACTACGACGGTCTATTTTTAAGTATCAAATCAAGTTTCATATGTTATGTGTATGATTGTATTGTGGCCAAATTCCACTCGATCTAAAATTAAACGTAGCATGGAGCTCCGCCATTTACTTCATACACTAAGAAATAGGTTTTATTTTACGTATTATTACGTATTTGTTTTACGATAATACGTTTATTAAGAATTACTTAAACACATATAATTAATATAATAATAGGTACTAATAGAATATTTTGTTCCAGTGCTAAGAAGCCAACGCTTAGATCAAACACTCTCTGAGACTATGGTTCTGGACCTCATAGTTTTAGTGGGCTTTGTCGTCGTCAATAATCCTCAACTACAGGTAATAAAAAATATTTTCAATTTTTTTATTTTATTAAATTTATATTTAATATTAAAACTTACTATAACATTGAATGTTTTTTAATCTAAGGGAAAAAATATATAATATTATTAAAAAAAAATCATTAAGAACATAGTACTCAAAGGTGGACTTATCCCTACAAGAGATCTCTTCCAGCCAACCTATGATAGTGGATGAGTTATAAGCATCGGTTAATTTTTAAAAAAATATTATTTTAGAAATATTGATATTAATAAGTATATAAAAAATTTATGAAAAATATATTAACACAGTTGTTGTATTGTTAATATTTTAATAGATTTTGATATCAATAAGATGTCATAAAAATATCTATATAATAGAATACGTTCCCCAGTTTCCGCCTTTGAAGACATTTCGTGTTTAGTGGCGGAAGTCAATGCTGCACTTTATCTTGTTACTAGATGGAATAAAATGATATATATATATATATATATATATATATATATATATATATATATATATATATATATATATATATATATATATATATATATATATATATTATCAAAGTTTTTGTTGAACAAATTCACAATTGTCGTGTTCACAATCAGATACTACCACGTCGTCCTCAACAAACAAAGCTACTAAATAAACATATTATTATACATATTAAAAAAAATATATAATATATTGGAAATTTCAAGCTGCAATATTAATTAAAATAACCTTTTGCAATTAGTTAAAAAAATACCCATATTTACTGGTTTCTAATAGAAATAATACGACTATAATGAAGCTACAAATCATTCATCCGTTAAACTATATGTAAATTAAACAGACCACGTGTAGCACAGGTGTGGAGTGGCCCGCATGAGAATTGCATAAGGCAAAGACGTTAAATGTTACAGCCAATTTCTGGTCAAGCTTATATGAATATTGTTAATTATATATTTAATAACTATTTTTTTTAAATATATTTTGGTTAGTGAGATCGTTTATAAAGTTCCTGTTGACCAGTGAAAGGTGTCTGCTTAATCTAGAGGCATGGGGTCATATATCTCCATAGTTTCTATTTCAAATTCATATACGAAAGAAATATCGATTAAAATAGGTGTTTGCGACATATGTATACCTATACGTTTTAGGCATAGCAATATTTATGATGCGATCCTGAATAATAAAAAGAATTCATTATATTTTTCTCCAAATCTTTATTTTTTTTATTTTTGTGACAGTATGATATACGATGTTACGTTTTTAATATCTGACTGTTAGCACCGTGGTTGTTGGTCCGATCCCCACTCGCCCACTGATTGAATTAATTTCATTTTCTCGGTTTTGAAAGACAAAGCGCGAGATTCAGTTTCAAGCCACAATAAAACCTTCCCACAATAAAATCTTACATGTTAGAAGTTTAGTAATGACAGTATTTATAAAATATCTATAAATATCTTACATTCTTAGTTCTATACAGTAGTTTTTGGACCTTAATTCAGAATGACTTTACATTTTATAAAACTAAAGTTGTAAATAGACGCAAAACAACATTTCCTACACAAAATTCCCACGGACACAGGTGTTTTCTTACGCGGAGTAACTCAGGGAAGCACTTTAGGACCGTTATTGTTCCTTGCATTAGGCGACTGACCATTACTATGAATAATTTATTCCCCACACCCGAGCTAATTACGAATTTGTAACACATGGGACATATTTATGACATTCTTATGTTTAGTGAAGTGCGTTTACATCGCTTTAGTGTATTAATGGATGGACCGGACCTATCTGGAGAATTTGGGTGTTAGCGTAAAAGCCCAACTTGGGCAATTTTGTTATCTACCTCTTGGTAATTAGGTGGAAGCGCTGTGAATGTATGTAGTTGAGAAATTACAATATTTTATATACTGTTGCGATGTTGCCTGGATTTTTTTTTAATTATGCAAGAATTATAATTGATATTAAACGGTATAGACGCGACCTTATTACCAAGCCTCCGCTACCTGTCTGTCTGTCTGTCACCAGGCTGTTTCTCATAAGCCGTGATAGCTAGAAAGCTGAAATTTTCACAGATTATGTTTTTCCGCTATAACAATAAATACTAAATATAAAAAATATTAAAATATTTCGTCAGCGGAATACTTATAATCATGAAATAGGAACAGAACCCTCGGTACGCGAGTACTACTCGCACTTGACCGATATATTTTTAATTAAACACAATATATAAAATTTGGTATGCCATATACTAATTTTAAATTGTTATTGCACAGATCAATGATAGTAGAACTGATATGACCCAAAGATAAACGCACAAATATAAAATTGTCTATTACTTTGTTAACGAAATTGTTTCTGTAAACTATAATAAATATAGACAGCTTTTGATGTGGCATTATTATTATTATGCAGATTTGTATTTTATTTTTTTTTTATTTTGTATGCCACAGAACCGACTGTTAATAACGAAAATAATAAAAATCCTATAAATTTCTATATTTATCATAGGACACAATATGCGACGGTTGGACTGTGATAAAAACACTTTGCACGCTACCCGCCAACTGGCTGGTCTCGAAGCAGCGCAGTCGCGCCCTCTTGCCCACATTGATAGCGCTGGCGGACAGACCCGCCTCCGCTGCGGCCATTGCGTCTGAAGTTAATATGAATGTAAGCTTTTGAATGCTTTTATGTACTACTACAGTATATGTTGAATTTTAGCTATGTAGCGTTATTTGTGTGATTGACTATATTTTGTTTTTTTTTTTTGTTTTGGTAGGATTTAGTAA
Source organism: Dione juno (assembly GCA_037127375.1). NCBI lineage: Eukaryota > Metazoa > Arthropoda > Insecta > Lepidoptera > Nymphalidae > Dione > Dione juno. The sequence continues at coordinate 139,157 of JAXRJS010000080.1, read as the reverse complement.
TTGTCATAGTCAAACTATGACAAAATTATTTGTAAACTCCGTTGTATTGAGATTTTGGATTGGGATCCCTATACGGAGTATTGTTTTTTCATTATAATTTAGCTGCTTACTCAATCTTGTTATTTTGATTTGTTCATCTGAAATTCTAATAGAAACACAATGTACTTGTAATAATGATAATACTGTATAAGCTAATAATAATAGGGAATTTATGATCTGATTATTAAATATCATCACACTAAAATATATTTTTTGGTTGTATAGATGCTAGATGAATTTTTGGACAACCCTGAAGCCCAAAACATCAAGTTGATCCAAGTAATCAAACAGGCGCGAGTGAAGAAACCCGGGAAGAAGTAAAACAGGAACGACTTTAAAACCAAGTATAACCAAAAAAAAAAATGAGCTCGACTTAACACAACCGATACGGATAACCAGGATATAGACGAGGCTATAAATAGGTAGGCATTTTAGACCTCATGATGGTTTCATATGCAGTATTGTGAAAATATTCAATTGTTTCTTAGGAATTTTACTATTTATAGCCAAAATGAAAAAGTAATATAATTATCACTGGAAATCGTTATTTAAATTTCAATGATTCTTTAAACACATTGTTAGAATTAAATTGAAAATTGAACTGTGGTTTGTAAATTTAAAAAAAAAATTATATACATAATTGGATTTGGTTTGGATACGACAGAATTTAAAATTAGAAATTTATTCCTTAAATTTAGATATATAACTTTTTATTTGTTTTTTTTAATTAGGATGTTTAATAGTGTACTTATTTATTTAAACATTATTTTATATATATATATATATATATATATATATATATATATATATATATATATATATATGTATATATATGTACATATATATATATATATATATATATATATATATATATATATATATATATATATATATATATATATATATATATATATAAATATATATATATATATATATATATATATATATATATATATATATATATATATATATATACTAAATGATACTTTATAAACTACAGAAAAAAAATACAAAATGTCAATTTAGATCTACAATATTGATAAAAATTAAAAAAAAAGCCCAGTTTATGCAAATATTTTTCTTTTTAAACTAACGTTCCGATTGTAAACTAAGACGTGGCACTATACTTGTGACATAGAATCGAGTTATATCAGTTATATAATAATATATTTCAATAATATATTGTAATATATATTTATATATTATGTATATATGTAACTGTCAATTGTCGTCTTTTAGAACTAGGAAGACCACATTAGTAACTTTATTTTTTTATGCTAGTCTTAAATATTCGTCTACGTGACTCTAAATTTTCTGTGTTTTGTATTAAAAAATATTAGCTAAAATTTTCTTATTTATTTACCATTATATTTATTTATTACAAATGAGGTAAAGATTAGTAATAATCGGTAGCCATTTTAAAATCGCTTGTATTAGACGCATTTAAATTGATAGCTTTAAACACAATAATCGAGATATATCAATTCGATTAATCGATTCCACAACTAAAACATTGATGTGGGTTTCGGTGGATAATGGTTTATTGAAGTATATTATGTAGACTGCTTTGTAAAAACAAATAAGAAAAATACGCACGTACCAATAGTTGTTCTTATCGAGTTTGCATGTATTGGAAAAATTAAAAATACCATATATATAATAGAAACTTAAACCAGATCTAGAAATAAAATAATCTTTGAAAAGTTTTGTCGTTACTGTGTAATGTCGTAGTGTCTTATACTTTTTGATGTCTCTATACATATTTTTCTATGAATGTAAAAACCTATTCAAGTAACCTTTGTATTGTAGAATTTTATTTTTTCGTGTATATATATATATATATATATATATATATATATATATATATATATATATATATATATATATATATATATATATATATATATATATATATATATATATATATATATATATAAATATAAATATTTTGATTATTTAAATTTTGTATCGCACAAATACATATGTGTGATTCTGAAACGATGGTCGATTATGAATGATAATTTTAATATCGATTGTACCTTTCTCTGTTTATCTTAAATCGTGAATTGAGTTACTAATTATACTAAATACTAATAATAATATATTGTAATAACAACCCTATACACGTATAAGACTATTTTTCAAATTATGATAACTGTAGCATATACATAAATATTGAATTATTCAATCGATTTTCTTAAACATTCGTAAAAGTCCATCTCTATTTTAACTATGCAAGAAAGCTAAAAAATATTCAGTTTCGTTTATTTTGCATTATTTTTTGTTCATTTATATAAATGTAACTATGCCACAATGTTTCGTCAAAAGTAGCTGTTTTAAACAAACAATTGCTTTTTACAAGTACAAGTTCATCGTGTTGGTGCATTCTGTGCGTAGTAATTAAATTGGTATGTAAAGGTAAGAATAGTAATGAGTGAGCTAAATGTGTGCCTTGGGAGACACCTAACTTGAAATCGTTGGAAATCAAGAAAATTGTATTAAACGTTAAATATTAGGAATGCTGTGATAAAAATGAGGAACATAGGCATATATTTGATGGAGAAATTTTGTAATTCGATGAGAAATTAGTAAAAGATTGATTGTGACTCGACAGAATGCTTCCGTATTTCAGTTTTGTGATGTGCTTGTTTATGAAAACTGTGATTTATTCTAGTTTAACGCGTTACTTCAACCAATGTATGTATAGTTTTAGTTAGCTTAGCAAATGGATGTATTGGAACTGTGATTTCTTTTCCTTAGCGTTTAATAACTTCGCGTGTAACTTTCACTGTCTATATTTTGTGTAAGCGATAAATAAACATTTGTGTAACTATTGTTTTGGTTTTCTTTTATTTACGTCATTTTTAAAATATTTTTGAAAATGTGGATGTTTTTATAAATAAGAATGATTTTTAAGACGTTTTTTTTTAAATATATGAATAAGGTTGTTGCTGGAATTTATCAAATTTATATTTTTTGCTACTACTAAGCTGGATAATTTTGAGAAAAAATTAAAAAAAAAGCATCCAAATAAAAATATAATAGCTGTCTTAGTGCAGGTACATATACATATAGCTGAATATATATGTCATAATGAATTTGTTTTCTGGCTCAGGTAGTGGTTTGGATATACGTGAAATATAACTAACAGTGTTTAGTTACAAGTGTATTATTCAAGTCCTCCAATTTTACGAAAGTTCACCTACATTTTAACTATCTTTAATGTTACGAATCTATTGAATTAGTTTATATATAGTCATATTTATACAGTAAATAAAATAAAATTAAATTAGCTTCATGCTGTATCCCGCACATGGCAGGATAGGCAGAGGGAACCGTAAGTTGAAGAAAACTAGCGTTAAGACACTCCGTTCCCCGCTTTCCGCCTTTCGAGGCATTGCGTGTTGAGTGGTGGAACTACACGCCGCGCTTGCCTTGTTACCAGAGCGAAGAAAATGAAACTCATTCATTCTCCCCAAGTGGGAATCGAAGCCACAACCCGTCGCTGTTACTGGCATAGGCCAGGCGTCTGCGCCACGACGGTCACTCCAAGAGGCACTCCTCTTAAAGAAGGAGACGTTCAGAATAGACTAGAAGAAAAAGAAAAACAATGAGCAATTACAATTATTGTATGAAGTGTTCTCTGAAGTTTCATGCAAAATGCGGTAACTTACAGGTAATAAAGAATAGAATAGATAAATCTCCGCCATTTAGACAGTCTCATGTGTCATACAGCTCTTGTAGTTTGCAACAGTAAGAAATAAATTTGTATGAAACTGTAAACGCCTCAAAAAGGCGGAAAGCGAGGAACGGAGTGTCTTAACACTAGCTCCCTACGGTTCCCTCTGCCTACCCTGCCATGTGCGGGATACAGCGTGAAGCTATTTTAATATTATTATAAAATATTATATGTAAAACTTCAATTTCTTATATATAATTATATGTGATTAAAAAAGTTTAAATAGTTAATTTGGGGTTTCATGATTTTAAATAATTAATTGTAGGCAAACAAATTCTATGCAGAAGAAGTCATAATATTTATGGCCAACGTGGCGCAGTGGCATACCCGGCTTACTGTACACGATTTGGTTGTGGGTCCGAATCCCATGACGGAGAATAAACTATTTTCTCATTATTATTGTATATTATTTCTCATTTCTCATATTTTTATCACTAAAAATGTAGAGTTTAGAACTTTTCTCTAGGCTCTCCATGTTCTATCAGAATATACTAAAATTATAAATATAATAGAAAAATAATTACATACTACATAGTATGGAGAAGGACTATATACAAACCTCTCTTTGTCTTTATTGTAGAAAAGGAATTTCATTTGATTTCTTTGTTTTTATATATATCATTTAAATTTTGCCGCAGAATATTTGACATTAAATAATAAATTATTTTTAAAAGTGCGGCGTTGGACTCCGTCACTCACACACACGAATATATTGAAATTAACATACATACATACATACAAATCTTCACGCTTTATCCCTAGCGGGGTAGTCAGAAAGAACGGAGCGCGAAACACTGCGATGCCTACCAACCTCTTTCGCCTCGTCCACTGTCATTGACCTCTTCATACATGCTCTCAGGGGCGTCCTCATGCTTTTTACGTGACCTTCCTCCAGTATCATCGACACTGTGTCTTCGAAAGTCAACCGAGGTCTCGTGATAACTAAATAAATATGCATAAAATTATAAATGAACGTTTGTAGTTAGCTACTTTTGCTTAAAGCAAACACACTATTAAAAACAAAAACAACCGAGTACCACCCAGAAACCCAAATTGCGCGAAAAATATAAAACAATAATAACAATAAATAAATAAATAAATAAATATAATAATGAATCAGAACACTTTGGCTCTAAGATGAAAGCGAGTGAATTGAGACGGCGCTTTGATCAGACAAATTTACGCGGCGACGCTAAGTGCCGCGAGAAATATTGTGACGCAGTTGTATACAGCGTGTTCTAGTTTGCTTAATACTTAATATATTTATATGTACCTAATAATTATGTTATATAATATTTAATATAATTTTTAATGATAACGTTAAATAAAATATTTTATTTCGTTTGAAAGTTTTTTTTTTATTTATTTATTTTGCATTGAAATTTAAATTACGATTGTATTGTTAATGTAAAGAATATTTACCTACTGCATACTGCGTTCTACTAGTCTTAATATATATTTATATATATATATATATATATATATATATATATATATATATATATATATATATATATATATATATATATATATATATATATATATATATATATAATATATATTAAGACTAGTAGAACGCAGTATGCAGTAGGTAAATATTCAGAGGGTGTCTAGCCAATTATCTGTCCGATATTTGGTTTCCGGCATACGGGTACGCGACCCCGGGACCTCGAGCCACCACTTTCATAACCCGATCCAATCCATGTAAGTGGTGTCCCTCCCCTATATTCCAAGTCTATCTGCCTCTTATTCCCTTTCCTTTCCTGGTTTCTCCCAGTAATGGGTTTGGAGGTCAGATGGCAATCGCTCCACAAAAAACCACTTCGCCACTCATATGGACCGATTGGTCTTAGTCGGAAGGCAGACCCTGGCAAAAGCCGGGACTAATGTCAGGAAGAAGAAGATATATATATAAATATATATATATATATATATATATATATATATATATATATATATATATATATATATATATATACATATATATATATATATATATATATATATATATATATATATATATATATATATATATATATATATATAATATATATATATATATATATATATATATATATATATATATATATATATAGTCCCACATTTCCCAGCGTAAAAAAAAAAATGGTGGAATTACTTTCCATTTGTAGCAAGACGGAACCAAAAAAATACTATACTCATAGCAAAATTATCTTATTAAAAAATATGTTTATCCATTCACCTACTATATACATCCAAGCTGAAGCTTGAAGTACAAATATTTTAAAACGATTTTATATTTACTTGACAATATTTGCTATTATTTGCTTCTATTTTATTAAAGTTGTAGTAATTTTATTAGTTTTAGTTATTTTGTTGATTTGAAAATTGTTTTATGATTATCTAGTGATAGGCGTTAATGTGAGGCATGAGGCAGTAAGAAAGTTAGCGCACCAACTGGGACGATGTTGTACGGAGACTTAAAACAACTGTCTCCAACTCAAACAATAATACCAACGTACTATGACCGATAAAACTCTAATTATTACATGAAAAAAAAAAAAAACAACAAGTCCGAGGATATTAACAAAAAACGCACAGACAGATGATAAAATAGCTAGTATCGACTTCCATTATTTGCAAGTACAGAAAAATAATATCTTTAAATATTTTTTTTTATACTATCTATACTAAAACATCTGTATAAAGTACGGAAGCAAGCATTAGGAGCGAACGGAACTTAATGTTCACCGAACACCGTATTTATAACTCCACTTAACTTATAATTTACGTCTCCGAGTGTGGATGTGCCATTAATTTTTTATAATTTACTAAAATCAAATTCATTTTGTTTTTGGAGACATTAGCGGTACAAAAAGGTTAAACTGTGATAGAGCGTGTTGTTTTTTAGCATTTGTTGTGCATAGCTTATATTGACACGACTGTAATAGTATCAAGATTTTGTCGATGTCCTCCAAGACTTCTTTAAGCGACGGCGACCAAGACACTTGAAAACTTTCAAATTATATTAAGACTAGTGACGATACTAAGTATTGTACTGAAATATATAATATATATAATATATATATATATATATATATATATATATATATATATATATATATATATATATATATATATATATATATATATATATATATATATCACCATCCATATCGGGCCTGAGTAAGCCGTTAAGTCGGAGAAGTTCAGGTACCTTGGAACCGTTATGCATGAGTCTTGAGGCATCGACCACTACATCCATGCCCGTATAAACGCTGCCTGGGCCAAATGCCGGGAGGTCACTGGTGTGGTCTGCGATAGCAGAATACCGCCCAAGCTCAAGGGACTGATATACAAGAGCATTATCCGACCGGTTCTTATATACGGCAGCGAATGTTGGCCAGCATTATCTCGGCACACTCAGGAGCTTCACGTCGACGAGATGAAGATGCTGATATGGATGTGTGGCGTTACTCGGTCCGACCGCATACGCAACACATTCATTCGAGGTAGTCTTGGTGTCCGTGACGTAGCGGATAAGCTCCAAGAGCGTCGACTCAGATGGTATGGCCATGTTATGCGCCGCTCTATGTCGGAAGGAAGTGCCTTGACATGTCTGTCCCTGGAGTTAGACCACCCGGACGCCCAAGGAAGCGATGGCTGGATGTCGTGACACAAGACATGAGAGCCAATAGCCAATATACTATGCCAAGAAGAAGAAGAAGATATATATATATATATACATATATATATATATATATATATATATATATATATATATATATATATATATATATATATATATATATATATATATATATATGTAATACAATACCAATATGTAGGTACACCCCAGTAGTACATTATTTATTCCTGTATACTGCATATAATTCAGGTCGTCGTGGTCCAGTGAGACAGCGTCTGACTATAAACGCGATAGTTCCCGATTCGATCCATATAATGATGAAGGAATATGCTTAAAGTGGTTTCATTTTCTCCCTCTGGTATACAAACGCTTTATCACAACAATGGGCGAAAAGTGAGAAACAGAGACAGAGCCTGTGGACCCTGCGACGGGACTAGTATGGAGCGTTACATATTTTTAACGGAACGCTTATAGGATCACTTTGTTGTTCGTCTGTATGTCTGTATGTCTGTACGTGTGTCAAGGCCATGTTTTTAAAATCGTGTGGAGGTATCAAGTTACCAACTTGAAATTAATGCCAAATATATGTCTAGGACAAAAAAAACAAAACTTTTAAATCAACGCCATCAAATAAAAATCGCTGCGTATTCAAAACCTATAGGACCTTCCTTCTTCCTATAGTATGAAATTCGGCAAAATGTTAGAAATTTTAGTGCAAACAAAGAAAATACGAAAAAAAAAACACTACAAACTTATTTCTATAGTTAATTTCATAGTATAGTGCGACCGCGTATTTAAATTTGTAAACTTTTATAAATGGTTTTCGTTGACCTACAATCATGAACCTAGTACGGATATTAATCCGTATGGTATGGAGACCTCGATACTCATCCATACGTCTCGCACTTGACCGTTATTTTCGTACTACTTAGATATGAGATTATATATATCTATGTATGTATATTAAGCAAGTACACCGCCTACCATTTTGGAACACTTATTCCTAAGGTTAGGGTTGTCTGGCAGAGATCGCTTATAGCGATGAGGTCGCCTGCTGTACATTCTTTTTTTTTTCTATATGTTTCTTTGTTTTTGTATAGTTTATTTGTGGTGTACAATAAAGTATATTATTATTATTATTATTACTGTATATAATCAAAATTATATATCTCAAAATATTAGTAAAATACCTACTTTATGATGAAATTTAAAAATATATTCTCATTCTCCATTATAATAAATGGAAACGAAATGAATTCCATTAATGTTTATTGCAAAATTACATTCACAAAAATCTTTTAAATATTAAAATAAAAGCTTTGCTTGCATTTTAAGCTTTTAACACCGAATTTTATATTAATGTAGTGTAGAGAAGTGCGTCGCCGCAAACTGGGGAGATATCTGCACTGATGCCATTGTCGTTCCAAATAGAAAATAAAATATTATATTAGGTATTTATCAAATAAAAATATAACTTCCATCAGCTCGTAAGACTGTAAAGAGTAGCTGGCAACACCTTACAGTTGTTCCTTTCAAAATGAATATTACAATCTAATTATTATTTAATAAAAACACATACCTAGATATTTTAAAAGGATCCCCATTTACTGCAAAATAATGTCAAAAAAGATTATTATCAATGAGAAATACTTAAAAACCATAATAATATTGTTCTGTTACAATAAAGGAAGTATTTTTCCGTCTCATCGCCCATTTTCCCGTTTTTTTGAGTCTCGCGAGGGTGCGGCGGTGCGGCGGCTCACCCATGTGTGCTTAACGCGTTAATGCTGCACTTTGCTCACAATCTGGAGTTCATTCCGATATAATTGTATTGAAATTTTACGTATTCTTAAAGATTTATGTATGTATTGTTGAACATTTTTAAATTTTTCTTTGCACAGATAAAATTACTAGGGGCAGTGGATTATTCGTTAATACGTTCCACCGCTTAATACGTAATTTGAGCCCTTGGATTTGATTTGAAAATGGAGAACATTATGTTCTCATAGCTTACCTACAGATACAAAGTGTACATACATACATACATACATACATACATACATACATACATACATACATACATACATACATACATACATACATACATACATACATACATACTAAGAATATAACTTTTTGACATATACATATTAACTGAACCAAGTCTTAAAAAAAAACAATACAATCCAAAAGCGGACTACTTGTAAATTGTTTTAATTAAATATAATATTTAATATAATAATTTTCTACATTTTTCATAAAACTTAAGCTTTAAAATCACAACTAACGTACAGACAGACGTCCAACATGTATGTACTCGTATATTATTTATAGATCCAGTTAAACGAGCTATAAATCAATGCAGTGATTTTATTTCGGTTTCATCTCACGACTTGTGTATGAACGCGACCTTGGCGGTGAGGGCTTTATGCAGTAGGAATATTTAAATTAAATATATAAAAACCATATATACATACATATATATATATATATATATATATATATATATATATATATATATATATATATATATATATATATATATATATATATAAATATATAAAAACCATATATACATACATAGCTTCACGGCTCTTCCTTAGCGGGCTAGTCAGAGAGAACGGAGCGCCAAACGCTGCAGTCCCTCCATACCTCTTTTGCCTCGTCCACTATCATTAACCTCTTCCGTCTTAACCTTCGGATTAAATAGCTTCACACATTTTCCCGCATATAGCAGAGTAGACGAAGGAGCCACAGAGATCTTATCATTATATATATATATATATATATATATATATATATATATATATATATATATATATATATATATATATATATATATATATATATATATATATATATATATATATATATATATATATATATATATATATATATATATATATATATATATAATCAATTGGTTTAATATCAAAATTTAAATTCAAACCTATTTATTAAGAAAATATTTTATGGTTTGTATTGAATGGCCTAAAATTGATTTACAAAAGGTAGCCCGATGGGAATCGTGTTATATGGCAACTTCACCACTGATATATACACAAATTACCAGTTAGGTATATTTTTACTGTAATACATTAAGAATATCAAAGTAAATACAAACAAAGAGAATCGCTTTCTGAACTTCAAGCTGGATTTGAACCTATACCGTCACCTACAATGAAAAAAAAAGCTCATTTTATCATATATATGCCAGTCTTCTTGCATATAACCGTCTTCACTCACTAAAAGCTTTCGAGACGCATTGACGCGCTTGCATTATACTTGTAACGTTTTAGTTTATTTCCAGACCTTTCACGTTCACGTTAGTTCGTGTCGTAATGTCTATAGTTATTGATGTATTGACGCTACGATTACAGTGAGCGAGTGACGGAGGAACAGGAAGAGGAGAATGGAGGACAGCAGTAATAGAATGTTGCCTGTACTTGTACAGTACTTACTTTAATATAGATTATATATATATATTTAGATATTATTGCCCTTTTTTTGTATTCATTCTTAAACATATAGTATTTTTTTTGCAATAGAAAAAAGTATTTTGAAGTACAAACATAAAAAAATATAGTTACAAAAGGTGGTCTTATCTCTAGAAGAGATTTAGATAGTGGTAAAAAGAGATAGAGATAGTGGTAGTAGTAAATTGAAAATCAGGAAACACAGAAGAAGATGTAGAGCTAAGAGTGACTCCCTAAGTCACTGTTAGCTCTACATCTTCTTCTGTCCTCTCTCTATTATAATAAAGGAAATTATAAAGCACTATATACTATAAATAAAGGAAGTTAAAGGATTTACATGAAAGTAATATGTGAAAAAAAAATCGATTTAAAACCATCCAGTATAGCTTTACGTCACTATTCCATCAACTTACTCGTAGAATCGATTATAAAAAATATTTGAAAATCCAAAAAAAAAAAACAAAGCCAAGAACATACCAGTAACATATTGCAAATTCATTTAGTTGGAACAGCACTACGCCTTATCTTTCCTATAAGATCTAAGATAACATCCCCCATGACGCAGCAATGATTTTATTATTGTATCATCTAATTACGGTACTAGATTCGTATCCGTGACACATGGCCTGATGGAGGGTCGATAGTGTGCCAATTTGTTCAGAACCCTCTATAGCTTTTAAGTCTATTGAAAAAAAGACCTGATCATTTTGGCTTGTTACCTGGTTAATCAGAATTCTGTTTTAAATTAAAAAAAAATTTTAGGCATGTTAAATACATATGATTATTGTGGAAATGCTAACAGTATGGAAATGCTAAATTGCATACAACGGTTGTAGGTTCGAGTCTCAGAGGATTTTTGATATTAAAAGTGTTTTTCTTTTTACGGTGTGGAATTAGAAATTATAGCGTTTATTTTGGAAACAATAAGACAATTTTAAACGACCATACTGACGCTGACGTCTTGTTGTACAATTTGAAATAATTTTATACATAAGATTAACAAATGTGGCTTTATATATGGACTATAGAACTTAAAGTACCGTTCCTTCCTTCGACTTTAGACCTTCCAAAGTCTCTATATGCCAAATTTCCAGATACTACGCTGCTTATTTCGGCTGTACGTCGTCTGCCTGTCACTAAGTGATGGAACAATTTTATTTATATAATATATTACATAGATTGTTTCAAGCTATAAACTAAAAGCTTATAATCTGCTTAATTAAGCTCAAAATTAATATTATAAAAATTCATTATAAACTGCAAAATACAAACAAACAAATATTTTTCTATTTTCTATTAGATACCGTCTATAAAATAATGATAATGACCAGACCATAGTGTGGCTCGTGCCCTTATATAATTACCCAGATGGACAGCGTCCCCTCGCGAGGGTTAAAGTTAACTATTACTGGACAATTACTATACGTCTGTAGTTAACTAGAGTAGGCATTGTATTTTTTTACCATTGATGTTAGAAAGCTTTAACACCTTTGCTATTAAACATAATTTGATATTCCACTAGCTGTAATTGCGATGGTAGCGGGTTCAATTCCGGCTTAGAATGTGTTTACTTTTAAAATATATTGATTTTATTAAAAAATGAGTTTTCATTTAAAATGTCTAAGATTTGCGAATCTTTTTTTTATGTTCTTTTATTTAATCTAGTATTATTAAAGTGTAACTATAGGTTACAGTTAAGTAGATACCACCTGTTAGTCACTTTACTATCACAAGATATAGCTATATATGATTTAATACTATATTAATTCTTATGGTATCTAGATTTAAAACAGGTAGAAAAAATATTTAAAGTAAACATAAAAATTTGAACGCAGCGGGTTTTGAACCCGCTCCTCATGAAAACCGTCCACACCAACAACGTAATAAGTTGTAAAAACCAAATAAGAATTTCGACGCAGCGTGAGAAAGAACTCATGGCTTGGTCAGATCGCTTGGACGGTTTCCGTGAGGCGCGGATTCAAATCCCGATGCGTTAAAATTTTTATATGATATCCTTAACTACGTTTTCTATCCTTAGTATGGATAAACAATTTAAAAATCACAAAAAAAAGCAGAAAATAGCTCCCTTCTTTACAATATAAGGATTTTTCCAACATAATTTATAATTTGAGATAAAAACGATATCATTATTCACATAAACTACAGCGTCAAAAATGCTGTTAAAATTAGCAGTGGCTCGTCTCCACAGTAGGTAGGTATGGTGTAGGTACAGCATCATCTGTGCAAACAGTAAACACTACAGTGTAACTAGATCCCCACTCCGGATAACAAATAATGTGACACACGGCTGGAAAATATGCGTTTCTTTTAGTTTTTGCAAATTAACAAGGAATATAGAGAGAATAGAATAAAAAATAGAATTAGGACTCTCCGTTCTCCGAGGTAAGTAATTTTTAAGATATCAGAAACTGTATCGAATGATCCTTTTCTATATAGATGAATATTTGTTGTCATTTTCTGATTACATTGCTATATTATAGTAATTTGCACCTAATTTTGGTATATTTACAGATGAATACACTTAAGGGATGTTAGTCAATTTTATCCGTAACAAATAAAAAATATCCCCATGAGATTTTTTTATTCCTATTATAAAACCTTTTTTTATTCATAACATATTATATTTTGAAATTAGAAGCTTTCAAAAGCTTTAATTTCAAAATATATGTTATGGCATTACATACAACTATCAACTTCAAGTTTACTCCTTTATAGAGGAGAGGCTCATTTCTACAATCCAAGAAGATCTTGCGAAATTTCAACAATTTATTTCCACCACTTTAGGCTATGCATTGATCTCCTATATAATATATATTTTTATCAGTACATGCATTTATCCAAGTCTACTATTGCCGGATGTACATACGTATCTGTTTATATATCATATATAAAATGTATGATGACATATATGTTTTTATACTAGGTTACTGTTAATATTTCTATATATAATTTCAATATATATAGAAATATTAACAGTAACCTAGCATCTGTATGTCACAATATTAGAAGACACCTGGCGCTGACGTACTTTATATAATCCACAGCACAATCTGTCAAGATACGCTATTATATATATATATATATATATATATATATATATATATATATATATATATATATATATATATATATATATATATATATATATATATATATATATATATATATATATATATATATATATATATATATATATATATATATATTATATATATATATATATATATATATATATATATATATGAGATTTTCGTATCAAGTTAAAACTACTGTGTCCTGGAAAATCATTTACTTCATCATTTGATAATATAAATTGCGTGGTGATCTGGTGATCATAGATTCAAATCCCGCTCGGGGTTATTATGTTATTATATATATTTTATGAGATCAATCTCACAATAATAGGAGAAAAGAGTGTCTGAACACAAATTTCCCTCTAACCTACCCTTTAAATTAAATAACAAAATAAATATACATATAAATATGAAATATCAGTGTCCATCTGTCTATAGGGCACCTGGCGCTGACGTCACACCCCCGTCCATATACATACAATATACTGTACAATTATAAAAAGATTAACTTCTAAACGTTCGCGTGCGAGGTGCGGCGAGTCAACGACTCCAAAATGATTCACAGTTTAATCTTTATGTCGGTATTAAATGGAGGGTAGTTGGACAAACTAGATACGTTATAAATAAGGTATTTTATGATACCTATATGGAAAATTTACAAAGAAAATATTTATTTATATATAATAATTACAGACAAACAATGCACAGCCGAAATTTGGCATATTGTGTGATGTGACCGTGGTGAGTGTATTGCCTAAGAGAGGATTTTCCGAAATTCCAACGGAAACGGAAAGAAACCGGATTTGAAGTTTTACAATCCATACAAATGAAATGGCTAATTCAAAATGTGTAATTTTATTACTACATATTCTTCTTATATCGCTAAAAGAGAAGAAATTTAGCCTTCCAAGAATTGAGTCCGTCCGTCCGTTGTAGGGAGAGGAGCTCAGAGGAGTGTCTGGGACTGCGACCCAAGTGTAAGTTAAAGGGGCCCCTTTGAAATGCGCATTAACGCTCTACTCCATTGTTATGAATACGAAATCTTAAGTAAGGAGCTCTATTATGGATATGGTCTTATAACTGATAAATATTTAAAGATTTATATATATATATAATAGGAGGACTGTCGTAGCGCAGAGGCATACCATCTGCCTGTAAACACGACGGCTTGTGGGTTCGATGCCCATGAGGGGAGAATGAATTATTTCCATTTTCTTTGCTCTGGTAACATGGTAAGACGCGGCGTTGAATTACGCCACGCAATGCTTAGTGCTTTGAATGGCGGAAAATGGGGAACGAAGTGTTTTAACACTAGGTTCTTTCAACCTGCGATTCCCTCTCTCCACATTGCTATGAGGATTCAGCATGGAGCTAAATATTAATATATATTACTATAATAAAAATTGATGTTACTAAAGATTTTGCACAATATTAAATAAAATATTATTTTTAAAGCTTCACATTTTATCTCGCATATAGCAGTAAGCAGAGAGATCCTAGTATTAACGCACTCCGTTTTTTACTCTTCTCGATTTCTTCGATTTTGATTTCTCTCTCTTCTTCTCTGATTTCGAAATTTGCGTTAAGTGGTGGAACTCTACACCAGACATACCAGATCTCTCCGCTCTCTTAATAATTAATAAGTAATAATTTTGTCGATATTTTATTACTTTTCAACTAAGGAAAAACTTTTTAAAGACAGACTCTACTAGAGTAGTACTCTACTATAATTTATATAAACAGAAGAAAATCTAACATTCCAATAAAGTATGCTATTCTGTATACAATACTATTATTATATTTATATACATATGTAGATATACACGGGGTGAGACGCTGAGACCTCGTAGACTAAGAGCGGTAAGTGCGTAGCGTGCCACTTTATTACGACGAATTTGGGATTATATTTAATTATGAATAACGCGGTAACTATGAGGCCGATACCACCTCACGAGCCTATACAATATGTACATGTATTTTTTTTTTGTTGTTTTTTACGTTTCGGTTGATAATGCAATTTAATGATTGGTTAAGAGAGGTATCTTTATATTATCTGACGATAAATTATATTTTAATAATAATAATAATTTTACTTATCTCATGATAATGAAATAAGTTAAAAATTTATTTTACCCAATAATTTTCACTTAAAAAAATTTCGAAAATCGCCAAAAATCTATGGAAATCGTCGTAAAGAGGAATCCCTTTCTCTAAGCAAGGGGAGCCATCATCGTCAATCAGAAACTAACATAAATATGCTTTTACCGCCCTCCGTTAGGGGCATGAGGGCGCATCAAATTTTTAGACTAAGAATTTCAATATAGAGATGCAGGATTAGGACATGTACTGAATTATTTAATTGTCGCTTTATTTTGTTTGGGACTTATGTTTTGTGGATGCGCTGGTGGTGCAGTGGGGCAGCTTGGGACTGTTAATATAGTAGTGGTGGGTTCGGTTCCCACTCATGAGAGTGAATAAATTTTATATATCACGACAAGATTGTGTAGAGTTCCTCCAGTACAGAATGTCTCGAATTCAGGTAGAAAGAGGAGAAAAGCCTGTTTTGAATATCTCATATACAGTATATACATATAAAGTTATGAAATACTAGTTTTCCGGTACCGGCTTTGCTTGTGTAATAAAAAAATGACCTTACCGACATTCTTCAAAATCAATAAACATATTCTTTTTAATAACAAAGACTTATGATTTAAAATGATAAGTGTCTTCTAAAATGACGATTATTCATATCAATCTGCAACTACTATTTTACATTTTACTCACATAGGATCCCATTCCCATATTGTATTCCAAACGCTATAGGTACATTACATCTGAGTGTCTCCGAGTAGAAATTGAACTCACAAGGCCCAATAATAAATAAGCTATGTAACAGATAATATATAATTATAATCGTTATTGTAAGAAAAAATTATCAACACACTTCGCTTGAAATAACAAGTAATTAAAGTCCCAAGCAATACGTAAGCTCCATAGAAGGGTTACAGCAATCAGCTAATTGATGTGTAATCCACAGACGGACAGACTGACTGCAATTACATTTATTGTACGAAAGGTTAGGGTTAAAAAGGCTTTTTTAGTTGTGTAAATGTATGAACTGATCAGTTTTCTTTGCCTCTGGCGAAATATTGGTCTCACTGGATATTTATATTACAGTGAGGATTAAATTCATAGCTATCACGAGTCAGTGACTGTACTGGTCAGTTACTGTCTACTGTGTCCCATCACTGGCTACTTTTATCTATCTTTATTATTTATTTTTGGTAATGTCGAAGGAAATTATAAAATTCATACTCAATTTTTTTTAGCATATGTATGTAGATTTATCCTACTTGTAGTAAGGTTCGAGTCTGACAAAAAAAAAAAAAACCAAAAGGCACCCCATATTTTTGCATTAAATCCCAATATCTCGCAATACGTAGGTACGAAATGACTTCGTTATTAGTACGGATAGAATGCGACGCTACAGCGTGAGCACATCGGCCACTCAGCCGTGACTACCCTAATAGATGTTGACAACACCATTGTTCGTCTCCGCCTAGAGTATTGTTTTTAACAAACTATTGAAAATATTATGATTTTTTTCATATTCCTCCGTTTAGGGTAGGATTTGAGAATAAATCGGCATAAATCGGAGTAATTTTCTTTCAATCTTCACCTCTTGTTGTTTATTTTGTGGGGTCTTCGACGTTATAATAAAGATAGTACGTAAATGCTGTATAACGCATGTATATAGCAAAGAAAGCTAGTCTCATTAGCGCTTCCACTCACATTAGCGACATTAGGTGCTTGTGTCGAAAAAGTTGGCATACAATTAGCCCGTAAAATGAATTTAATCTATATTAAAGAACTATTTGTTTTTTTCAATGCCTTAATTTCAGGAAATACTTAATTGGTTTAAATTAAAACATTCGGTTTTTTATCACACAAAGACTCTCAGTTATAGTTTTTTCTCTATGACTCTTCAATCTTGGTTTTAATAAAACATTTTCATACTATGGCACTGAATCCACAATCATCGCGTATGCCACTTCCACTGCGTAACAATGGTTTAATTTCCCAATTAAAGTTATATAATCATGTTTTAATCACCATTCCGATCGTACAAGTCGCATGTCATCCCTCGACTCATCGTGTCTAATTAACAACAGTTGTATGAAACGGCGCGTGCGCACGCGACTGCCATATGTTTGGCGGTCAGAGTACCTTTAGTAAAATTATGTATGATAATGAAAAAAGCAGCTTCAAGCTTTTTCTCGGTGCAGGATAACCAGAGAGAATCTTAGTGTTAAGAAACTACTCTCTACTCTCCGTATTATTTTAAAATTTTTGAATATAAGGTTACCTGTAAGAGATCACTATTAGTGATAAGGTCGCCTTTGCATGCTGTGTTTCTGTGATTTTGTATTATTTGTTTTCATCTTTTGTAAATTTTCATATTATGTATGACGGAACTCAACGCCGTGTTTATCTACTAGAAGCGGGAAATAAAATAATTCGTCTTATTAGTATATATATATATATATATATATATATATATATATATATATATATATATATATATATATATATATATATATATATATATATATATATATATGTGTGTGTGTGTGTGTGTGTGTGTAAATTAATGCAAATTGTGATGATTCTGCTTAGCATAATTATTCTAATGCTAATGCGTACAGGTGTGTGATAATTATTTGACGTTCATAAAATGAAGCATATATATATATATATATATATATATATATATATATATATATATATATATATATATATATATATATATATATATATATATATATATATATTATATATATATATATATATATATATATATATATGTATGTTTTTATTTTGAATAATATTATTCACCTTTGATTAGATGCGAAAAAAATAAAAAAAACACATTTAATAAATAATACTTTTTTATAAGAGATAAAAATTCGTATAAACTGGAATTATTATATTCACATATAATATTCACTATTCGTGGAATTTCTAAGATTTTTTTTTAATTCAGAGCCTCTCGGTTAGGCGATATGGTATGCAGGTGGATCACAGGATCTCTGGGTAACATCGATCATCAGTCACTTTACAGTTTTATACAGCATATATGCACTCAATTCAGTAAGGTACGGAACAATAATTGTTATAAACACTATGTAGCTTTCATTTGAAAATTTTCTACAAACATTCAACAGTCTCTATAAATTTAGTGTCAAAATTAAACTCTACATATAGCTAGAGATATATACTCGAAAAAAAAGCACATTTCTCCTAAAACACACTCCGCAAGTAATAAAGGAGAGTGCTACATCAGTCACGGGTCAGCGCGACCAATACCGACGAGTGGCGGCGCTTGGGTGAACACCCTGTATCACTGCTATGTAAATGAATATTGGAAAAAGCTTGCTCCAAATTATTATGTTTTTCCTAAATGGCTATTTTGTGCTTTGTAAGTTTGCAATTATTGGAGTATCATGTGAATTTTAGAGCTTTTATTTATTATTAAAATTTATAATTTTTTTAATGGTACCGACCCTTTTCGTTGATTTTTAATGTACTGTAAAAGCATACAGTGGCAGCTTTCGCCATGCTTCTAGCTGTAAGTGCGGCGGTTGCGGGTTCGATTCCCACTCACGGAAATGAATTGCAGCGTTGGGTTACGTCATCCAATAAAATAAAGTTTAGTAAATTGAATGGATACCGGAGAACGGAGTGTTTCAGTTTTAGTACTAGGTTAGATCCTGTAGAGAAGAATGAAAGAAGAAGATGTGAACAACTTAAAGCTGCTAGGAATATTTCTTACAAACACGGTTTACTGTAAGATTCATTATATGTTTGAAATAAATTAAATCAATCTTCTCAATATTGCTATCATATTATAATAATGTACCTATACTAACTAGTATTAGAGGTTAATTTATAAAAGCTAGAGTTTATTTGTACCTTGGAATTATTATATATGAAATATAGCCCGTATATAACACAGTAGGCAAAGGGAATTGGTGTTAAGACACTCCGTCACTAAGTATCCGTCTTTAAAGACATAGTCAAGTGGCGCAACTCAACGCCGCGAGAATATGAAAATAATATATTTCTTCAAGTGAGAATCAAACCTACAACGATCGCAGTCAGACTCTGCGTCACTGTGCCACGACGGCTCCATTGCATTATTCGCTGCTCTTTAGCCCACTGCTATATCATACATTCTTTATGAATTCCATTTAAAATCTAAAGTAAATAAGTGATTTAACACTAAGTTTCCATTTTCCTTTTTAGTGAATAAAACAATCGTAGTGACATAATATTGCGTTAGTAGTCGACATTCACAATTGGCCCTCTTGTTTACTCTAGCGAGAGCAGGCGGATATGAAACACATTTGAATATTATTGCCGCTAGAGTGTTTGACACTTTGCGATGAATACATTATCTGTTTCCCACTTCAGAAAGTAATATCCTTTAATGAATTGAAGTTTAAATTGAAGTTGTTATTGATTATGTTTAAGTTAATCTTGAATATCTATTGAAGTTGAATTACTAGACTAAAAAGTGAAGACGCTACGTGTTGTTAATTATTAAATTAAATTAGCTTCACGCTGTATCCCGCACATGGCAGGGTAGGCAGAGGAAACCATAGGAACCTAGTGTTAAGACACTCCGATCCCCACTTTCCACCTTTCGAGGCATTGCGTGTTGAGTGGCGGAACTCAACGCCGCTCTTCTTCTCTCTCCATAGCGAATCATTCATCCCCCCCGAGTGGGAATCGAACCCACAAACCGTCGTGTTTACAGGCAGACGCTGTGCCTCTGCGCCACGACGGTGTTGTTTATAATAAATACATATGAGTCTATCCAGATAGATAGATCCAGATTTCAATTGTATAATATAATAATAATAATATAATAATAATAATAAGTAATTATACATATATATATATATATATATATATATATATATATATATATATATATATATATATATATATATATATATATATATATATATATATATATATATATATATATATATATATATATATATATATATATATATATATATATATATATATGTATATACTACATTATAATATATTTGTATGTATAGGTACTAAACTAATGTCCTAACATTACTCGCTCTCTTTACTGCACGTAAAAATTGTTTATAGAGTGGAGAAAAGCAAATTTAACGAGTTTTTTTTTAATTCAGAAGTATGTAAAAATATACCGATTTAAATAAAAATACTAGAGGTAACGTAGTGTTAAGACACTCAGTTTTTATATTCCACCTAATTTTCGACACATTTCATGTTAAGTGACAAAACTAAACCTTTGTCTTGTTATCAAGGGGAGGATATAAAAATAATTCATTAATAATTCATATTGGGAATCGAATCCACATACCTCGCATATACAATTAGATATGGTGCCACTGTGCAATGACGGTCTCAGTTAATATTTATAACTTAAAAGTTTTTATATAATACATTTACATTTAATAAAAAAAAAATGCTCCGATTTCCATAAAAACTAAATTCTAATATCAAAAATACTATTATTTAAATTAAAAATTTCAAATTCTTTACAATATTATTTAAAGTTTCGCGTTACAAAAACATAGCAGCATACACTCACGTGTGATATCAAAGGGGCCGCTGGCGCCATGTTTTTTTAAAGTTCCTCAGCGAGATAAGAAGGCGCACTTGGATCTTGAGTGGTCTACAAATAGCGAAGTATTCTTGGCTTCCGTAATATATGAACAGAGGGGCTTGCTCGGTAGATTATATGTACATATATATATATATATATATATATATATATATATATATATATATATATATATATATATATATATATATATATATATATATATATATATAAAATAGTTTGACTGACAGACTTGCCGGAAAAATGCTGCGTTGAAACCTGAAATTTGCCAAGGTATTTGATTATACAGGACCAGTAGAGAGAGGAATTGAGAAATTTGAATTTTAGACTTTATAGTGAAATGAAAGTGAAATTGGACTACAGCTCGTATTTTTATATTAATATTGACATTTTTCCTTTTAATAACATAGGTTAAGTAAAGTTTAGATTTTATTTAAATATAATCGTGGCCCAGCGGCACGGCGTCTGATTGTAGACACGACGGTCGTGGATTCGATTCCCGTGAGGAGAGAATTAATTATTTTGGTTTTACTCGCCCTTGGTAACAAGACAAAACGCAGTGTTAAGTTACGTCACTCAACACGCCATGTCTCGGAAGGCGGAGTACAGATAACGGAGTCTTAGCACTAGGTTTCCTTGCCCTACCCTGCCCTATATGCGGGATATAACTTAAAGCTAATAAAAAAATATTTAAGATGTTCCATCTATGGTGTAGTTATGTGGTGAAGTGGGGCCGTATCTGTATGTTAGAACGAAAGCTGTGGGTTCAATTTTTACTAGAAGGAATGATTTTCTTTCTCCATTTTGATAAACAAAGCCTGGCATTGAGTTTCAACAGGAAATATAAAAATTTCATCAAAAGGCGGGGACACTAGGTTCTCCTTGTCTATAGCAGTGCGGAAATAAGCGTAAATCTTAAAAACTGTATTAAGTGAAGTTATATGTAATTCAAAGTAAGTTAGAATTTTTATAAATGGCAACAAAATTTTGAACTAAATTCCTAAAGAGAAGAAATTTTAATGGATTATTGATAACAGTTATCCTTTAACATTAAAAATCATAAATATTTTAAACATTGATATTTTACAAGCAATATGGTAAAGGCTGAAACATATATACAAAGTGATTAGTTGCTTAACTTATTTCTATATTATATACATATTATATTACTTTATAAGCTAGTATGTTACTAAATAGTAATTGTCAAATCTCAAGATACTTGTCTATCAAGATTTACGTAATGTGTTGGTATCTACAGCGAATACGGTTAAGCTAAGAATGGATTTTGATTTAAAAAACATAATTATGGGCTTTTAACATTCTAGCTTCAGACGAACTTAAGGTAAAGGGCGCATTCATTAGATTCTCTAGTAAAATCTAAGATTTATCAATATACGGAGCTTTTACAAGCTTTTATAGTAACATTGTATCTGCGGAATTCTACATGAATATTCCGTTGACGTTCTTTCAAAAGTTTATATATTCGGTAAATGGATATAAAATTTATATTTTATCCACTGACTGACTAATACAAAGATCAGCTTTCTTTTTTATCCTATGCAGGCTATTTAGATATAATTCAGCATTAGCTTTTATTACTGATTGACTGACACATTACACCACTTAATTTGATTTAAACTGATAGAAAGTGTAAGTAATGGACACAATAGATAAATATTTGTAAAAAAAAAAAGACGAGATTTGTTTATGAAATTATTAAAAGCACAGATGCATTATGTCATAAATACATTAGCAATAACGATTTTTTTATTGATACTGTTAAAAGTATAAAGGGGTTTAGATATTTTTATGTTAATGCAAGCCGAATGGATTTACGATAAGTACGTCACTCGACACTCTCAATTATTTTTGTACTAATTTCTAAACGATACTATAAAATATTCACCATTAGCTATATGTAGTTTCAATTTTATCGCATATAGCAGGGTTTTCCGTTTAAATTCGAGACATCGTGTGCTGAGAGGCGGAACTCACCGCTCAAATTCGTTCCCCCAAGTGGAAATCGAATCCAAAACTATCGCGGTTACAGTCAGAAATTTATGATTGAGTATACGTACCTATATTAAATTTATAAGTATAATAAAATCTGATAAATGTTTAAAATTTAGGCATTATTTTATGCTATAGTGGTATACTTGGGAGGTTCTCTTTACGTAATGACTGTTGGGTAAAAACGTTTAGAGACAAATGTGTTGTACAATGTACATAGTTCAAGTAATGTAATTATTGTATGTTTTGATGGTTTTTAAAGTGTTAATCCACACTAAGGATAAAAAGGATGAGGATTAAAGAAAGCATATAAAAAATTGAACGCAGCGGGATTTGAACCCGCGCCTCGTGGAAACCGTACAAGTTTTAAAATTTTTATGTTTTTTTTTTTAAGTATTGTAATGCGATTGTAGAGCACGTAATGTGGGCGGACAGCTTAGTGACACACAGTGCGGACGTTGTGCCCCGCTAGCACTTAATCTATCTAAATGAACGTAATGTAAATCAAAAATTCACCTCTTAAATCCATTTTTTTTTCTGTGCAATCCATAAAAATGCTAAATCTCGAGTAAAATTAGTGTAAAGTATTAAATTTTAAGTTGTCCAGTGTGCAGGGGGTGTGGTAAATAATGAGAAGAACTGGTCTGCTATGGTCTTCTTTTGCAAATCAGTTATCGCACTTAGGGATGCCATCGATGCAGTTGCTCTGCCGTCGGAGGCCAGAGTACCCTCGAAAAGTAGCTTAGAAGGCGATACGCGCTTCTCCACTCCTCGCCCTAGAGAGGACACTGCAGAAGGGTCACGGTTTTCCTCATGCAAGTCATGGAGATTGCAAGTGCTCTGGGAGAAACCCCAGAAGGTGATAATGCCCGCCTTCCACTAATGCATCCGCAGTAGTATACGCGAGTAATCCTGCATAGACGTGTCATGTAAATGGAGAGTGTTTCCACTGTGTTTTATTAGCTTGTACTTGTGATAGATTTTTATGATATTTCTTAGTTTCCATTATAATATTAAAAACGAAAAAGAATTTCGGTTTATATTTAGTTATGATAATATGCGTGTATAAATGTCAAAATTCTCTTCTCTTGCTATAGGGTTGCTTTTAAATACCGCATTACTTAAATATTTATTAATTTATAAATTTATATTTTAAATATTTATTAGTAGAGCTCATCGTAGCGTAATGGGACTTTCAATCGAGGAAAGTGAACTATTTTCTTAAGTGATCTAGTTCCGCCATTCAACACGCAATGTTCTAAATGCGGGCTGAATGCTGTCGAGCTATGTCTATTCAATGATAAAAAAAGTGAATTTAAAAAATAATATGTATTCGAAAAGTCTGAAATAAGCTAAGTCTTCTTCTTCTTCTTATGGGTATTCTTCATATTAGAGAAAGTAAAAAATAGAGCTTATGTAGGCGTCGAGGTTCGATTGAGAAAAGGCATATTATTATTATTATAAATGTAAATGGCGCAATGGAATAGCGTCTAACCGTCCGATTTTTTTTTATTTGCTACATCGACAAAGAGCGGCGTTGAGTTCCGTAACTCAACAGGAAATGTCCCGAAAATTGGTTGGAGAGTTAATATCTACCCTGTTATATGTGGGTTAAAGCTACCAAGAAATGATTTGTATGTATTAAGTTTTTAAGGGTTATTTAGTTTATTCATTTTGTGACAAGCCACAGTTTATTTAAAAAAAGTTTATTTATCATAAATTTAACTTACATTATAACAAAATCCAAATCATACTTAAGCAAAATTACAAATATTTAAACAAAAATTACTATTATTACTTACATTTAAAATCTTATTCCCTCAACTGGTTCCATTTTGCATAACACAAATATGGATATTTAGTTGCGCGTGCGCCGGTCCTTAGCCAATCGTAGCTTTTGAAATCTTAAGGGCGGAGCTTGGACCTTGTCAGTTCAAGCCGACTAACTCAAGATGTACCGATAAACCTTTTTATGAGAACAATGCCATGTCATAATATTTTCATGTTTTATTTTATAGAAGGTAATTTCGATAGTTCTTAAAACTAAAGCGGTAAACACTTTTTTGCTGTGGCAGGGTGATTCGTAAGATTTTAATCGCGATGACCAGTTTCCCAGTGTATAATTTAACAAAATTTACTTTTATCATTTCTGAATTGCCTCGTAATAATATATTTGGTGTGTTTAATTTGAATGCAGAGCGCTACTTTGTGTTTTAATGCCGGTATTATTCTTTTGTGTTGTATATTTTTTATATAATTACGATTCTACAGTAGTATTTTATATAAAATCTACGGCTATCTAATATATGTTTAAATCTAGATTAATATATCTCTCTATAAGATATATAATATATTAATTGTCTTTATACAATGCATACATATGTACATACATTTGTACAAACCGTCGTGGCGCATTAGGATAAGGTTTGCTAGTATTAGCGACGAATGCGGGTTCGATACTCGTTCGAGGGAATTATATATATAAATTATTTTAATTTTGTCCGTTTTGGTAGACAAAAAACTGCTTTAAGTTCCAACACTCAACAGGCAAACCTTCCTCTAATAATAATTAATACATTCTAATAATAATTAATACAACAAAAAAGGAATTATCGAAATCGTTTCATCCGTTTCCGCGTGATGTGATTGACCAAGGATATATATATATATATATATATATATATATATATATATATATATATATATATATATATATATATATATATATATATATATATATATATATATATATATATATATATATATATATATATATATATATATATATATATATATATATATATATATATATATATATATATATATATCTTCTTCTTCTTCTTCTTGGCATTAGTCCCGGCTTTTGCCAGGGTCTGCCTTCCGACTGAGCCTACTCCACTTTGCACGGTCTTTAACATCCTCAGTGGATAATTTATTGGCTCTCATGTCTTGTGTCACGACATCCAGCCATCGCTTCCTTGGGCGTCCGGGTGGTCTAACTCCAGGGACAGACATGTCAAGGCACTTCCTTCCGACATAGTTCTCAGATCGGCGCATGACATGGCCATACCATCTCAGGCGACGCTCTTGGAGCTTATCCGCTACGTCACGGACCCCAAGACTACCTCGAATGAATGTGTTGCGTATGCGGTCGGACCGCGTAACGCCACACATCCATCTCAGCATCTTCATCTCTTCATCTCTAGTATTATGTTGAATTCGAATAAATAGAGAGAGGAAATAGCACAGTGGATTTGAGCGTTAATGCTTATATTAAACGTGCACTTGAGGTGCAAGTCCAATGCACTGCTCTGAGCACCTCTCCCCGCAACGCTATGGGCCTAATGGCTAATGATAAGTAACTTCCCAAAATATATAATTGAAGGCAATCTCTTCATATCTCCACTTTGTTATATTATTATAATTCATTCATCTACAAAAAGGGTGGCGTTGAGTTCCGTCACTCAACATGCAATATCTCATAATGGCGGAATGCGGAGGGCTTGGACACTTAGCTCCCTCTGTCTACCCTGGTTCTTTTAAAATACTTTTGAGGAAGAATATAAGAATAGGTTATATTACATTTCATTAAATATTTTGATGTAGCCCCCTGTACCTGATCTCGCAGTTGCCAAGAAAATGAGAACGAAGCCGTAGAAAAATGCTTGTAATATATTAAATTCAAATTCAAATAATTTTATTCCAAATAAGAAACACATGATTCGTTTTTTAAACGTCAAATACTTTCCTACTGGATCACTAGAGTTAACGCCTCAGACCTGAGAGGAACCGGCGCAAGAAATTCAACGGGATACTGGCATTATCAAAAGCTATTATGTTTTTGGACCGACATAGAATATGACATTTTCCTTAACTAAAATATAAACAAACCTTTACGATTGCAAATATTCCCTCGAGTGAGATTAAAACTCACTACCATCGCATTCAATCAGTAAAGTCCCAAGTAAACAGAAGACTCTAGCCTTAAGTCTCTATATTTCATAGATATGCCTTACACATTTGCCACGTACAACAGGGTAGGTGGAGAGAATGTAGAGGTTGCTTTAAGACACTCCTTTCTTCTTTTTCTCTCCTTTTTTTCAAATACAGTCATTTGCAATTTTACAATTATTTATTCCCAAGACGTGCTATCATTTAAAAATCATGAATTAGACACACAAACGCCTTTTCACAATTCTTTTAAGTCGTGATGTGGAATATTCTCAGACGTTTTTTGGCATTCTATTGTAAAAGCGTATACACTTTCCCATTTTCATGGGACTTGCGGACTCGACGCAATCGAGTTACAGGCGCTTGAAGTTTATAGAGTCATTTTTCTCAAATACCAGTATGGACATGTTGTGTCACAGAAATTTTTAAATATTCGCACTCTTGTTTCTTCATACTTATTTATATAAAAGTGAAGAGGTTTTTAGCTGACTCTTTTTCGCGTATACTGGCTAAGTATATATAGCTAGCTATAGCTGGGAAGGTAGAAGGAACCTAGTGTTAAGACACTCTATTCCCGACGCGGCGCCCTATAGAGACATTGCGTCTTGAGTGACTGAACTCAACGCCGCGCTCTGTCTTCTTACCAGAGGGAGGAGAATAATAGTTCGGTTACGTCATGAGAATCGAACCCCCAACCGTCACGCTTACAGTCAGACGCTGTTCCGCTGCGCCACGACAGCAAATAAATAGATATTTTCTCTATATTTAAAATACATATGTTCACTCAATATTGGCCACCACTTTAGTTAATAATGGTGATTTTAGTATGAAATAGGGCCAATTTTAGAAAATCGCTTAAGTGCTTCAAGCAAAAAGCTCACCCTAAAGCTTCTTATGATTTAGCCGCGTGTCTTCCTAAGGGTAATCTATTGTAATATAACAATTTGATACTTATAACCAAACAAATAAGGTTGTAATTGTATTAATTACAAAGTTCTTGTACATTTCGGGTATTCTTAACTTAAAATATTATTGACATGCTTGAAATGTGTATATGACTGTACGTGATGGGCTCAATCTTCACACATATATATATATATATATATATATATGAATGTACCGCCAAGAATGTACTGTCTCTGAGTCTCAGTATGGGTTTCAACCAGGATCAGGCACTATGGATGCCATTTTTGCCCTCAGAACTTTGATCGAGGCTTACAGGGAAAAAAGGAGAGCTCTGCATGTGGCCTTTTTGGACCTGCAGAAGGCCTTTGACTGTGTGCCACGTCAGTGTATCTGGTGGGCATTGCGATCCAAGGGGATCCCTGAAGCCTATATTGAGGTTATCAGAGATATGTACAACGACTCCGCTTCAGTGGTTAGGACCGCTGTTGGCGACACCAAGCCCTTCCCGATTACAGTAGGGGTTCACCAGGGCTCAGCTCTTAGTCCGTTCTTATTCAATGTAGTGCTGGATACTGTCTCGGCTCACATCCAATGCCAGCCTCCGTGGCTGATGATGTATGCCGATGACATAGTACTCATCGATGAGAACCGACTGATGCTGGAGCGTAAAGTGAACGCCTGGAAGGGTGCGCTTGAGAACGGTGGTCTCAAACTGAATGTGTCGAAGACCGAGTACATGGCTTGTGGGAACCAGGACTCGAGCACCATCCATATCGGGCCTGAGCCAGCCGTTAAGTCGGAGAAGTTCAGGTACCTTGGAGCCGTTATGCATGAGTCTGGAGGCATCGACCACGACATCCATGCCCGTATAAACGCTGCCTGGGCCAAATGGCGGGAGGTCACTGGTGTGGTCTGCGATAGCAGAATACCGCCCAAGCTCAAGGGACTGATGTACAAGAGCATTATCCGACCTGTTCTTATATACGGCAGCGAATGTTGGCCAACATTATCTCGGCACACTCAGGAGCTTCACGTCACGGAGATGAAGATGCTGAGATGGATGTGTGGCGTGACGCGGTCCGACCGCATACGCAACACATTCATTCGAGGTAGTCTTGGGGTCCGTGACGTAGCGGATAAGCTCCAAGAGCGTCGCCTGAGATGGTATGGCCATGTTATGCGCCGATCTGAGAACTATGTCGGAAGGAAGTGCCTTGACATGTCTGTACCTGGAGTTAGACCACCCGGACGCCCAAGGAAGCGATGGCTGGATGTCGTGACACAAGACATGAGAGCCAATAAATTATCCACTGAGGATGTTAAAGACCGTGCAAAATGGAGTAGGCTCAGTCGGAAGGCAGACCCTGGCAAAAGCCGGGACTAATGCCAAGAAGAAGAAGAAGAAGATATATATATATATATATATATATATATATATATATATATATATATATATATATATATATATATATATATATATATATATATATATATATATATATATTTATATATATATATATATATATATATATAGAATATATTATATATATATATATATATATAGATAAAAGAAGAAAGGAGTGTCTTAAAGCAACCTCTACATTCTCTCCACCTACCCTGTTGTACGTGGCAAATGTGTAAGGCATATCTATGAAATATAGAGACTTAAGGCTAGAGTCTTCTGTTTACTTGGGACTTTACTGATTGAATGCGATGGTAGTGAGTTTTAATCTCACTCGAGGGAATATTTGCAATCGTAAAGGTTTGTTTATATTTTAGTTAAGGAAAATGTCATATTCTATGTCGGTCCAAAAACATAATAGCTTTTGATAATGCCAGTATCCCGCTGAATTTCTTGCGCCGGTTCCTCTCAGGTCTGAGGCGTTAACTCTAGTGATCCAGTAGGAAAGTATTTGACGTTTAAAAAACGAATCATGTGTTTCTTATTTGGAATAAAATTATTTGAATTTGAATTTAATATATTACAAGCAATTTTTTTTGGCTTCGTTATCATTTTCTTGGCAACTGCGGGATCAGGTACAGGGGGCTACATCAAAATATTTAATGAAATGTAATATAACCTATTCTTATATTCTTCCTCAAAAGTATTTTAAAAGAACCAGGGTAGACAGAGGGAGCTAAGTGTCCAAGCCCTCCGCATTCCGCCATTATGAGATATTGCATGTTGAGTGACGGAACTCAACGCCACCCTTTTTGTAGATGAATGAATTATAACTAATATAACAAAGTGGAGATATGAAGAGATTGCCTTCAATTATATATTTTGGGAAGTTACTTATCATTAGCCATTAGGCCCATAGCGTTGCGGGGAGAGGTGCTCAGAGCAGTGCATTGGACTTGCACCTCAAGTGCACGTTTAATATAAGCATTAACGCTCAAATCCACTGTGCTATTTCCTCTCTCTATTTATTCGAATTCAACATAATACTAGTATAGCCGCTTCCGAAAAAAAATCTCTTCTACTAATATTATTAAAATAAATATATTATCATTATACAATACAATATATAAATGATGAGAGAATTCTTTAGTAAAACGTGTATTGTAAAGGTTGCAGTACAGTCAGTACATTTATAATAATATTTAGCTTGTCCGTAAAAGTATTCAAAATTATTTATAAAACAGTAATTGATAGACACGGTATATATACAAGAAATAAAAATAAGCTGGTAAATCCTAGTTTTCGTCTTCAGCAGGTTAATAAATCATTCAAGGCTCAAGATATACCTATTTATAATAAAAATCCACAACAGCTATCAGATCTTCCAGTGGAACAATTTAAAGTTAAATTTAAAAATGTATTAATAAATGAAGACTATTCTTCTATCCAAGAATGTTATAATGACTATATTTCAAAAGAGCAACTGTTGAGTTTCTCGCCGGCTCTTCTCAGCAGAATTTGCCTTCCGAGCTGGTGGCAGCCTCCTGGAAGACTGACAATACTGACATTCCAATGTAAGTTGACGATCCAAAAGTGCTTGTAATGGCCTAATTTAATAAAAATTATTTTGATTTTGATATTAGATTCGCTCTGCCCTTGCGGGGTATGCGGGATTGCGGGATACAGCGTGAAAGTGAATAAACATAATACATATATTCAAACAATATAATTTACCAGACATGAGAATAACAGAGATAAGAATTGGAATTTCTATTAAAAAGATATTTTTCGCGATTGGTCCCAGTCATAAATTTGATACATCATATTTATATGCTATAAATAAAATGCCTCTCAATATTTTTATACGGATATTAGCACAAGTATATAATGTTGTGTTTATTGTGAAGGGGACAGTTGCTTGCTTTTGGGACTGTAGAGCTGAAGGTAAGTGCCTTTTACTTTTGTAAATTGTTATATTTGCGGAGTGTCTGGACTCTCCGCCTATTCTAGTGTATGTGAAGTCGTCGTGACGTAGTCGTCTGACAGTGAGTTTATAATGCAAATGTTGTGATGTATAAATTTTTGAATATATTAATTTTCCCTTGCTCTGACAAGAAGAGTACCGGCACTTAACACGCTATATAACGTAAGCCGGTAGCGGAGAACAGAGTGTCTCTCGCGTGGAGTGGCCTCTGCCTGCCCAACTATCTGCACGATAAATACAGAAATTTTAGAGTTTGGTCAGTTTTACTTTAAGCGTGTGAAAAAACCATGAGAATAATCAAGTTGTTTACTTAGCGAATATTTTATGGTTTCTACTGCAAGATATAATTGAATGCAAGATTTATAGTGGATTTATTAGTTAGTTATTTACCATTTATTAAGATTTATAAAAGGTCACCCGATGGGAATCGTGTTGTATGGAAACTTCGCCACTGACACATATATAAGATTGAGCAAAACGAGAATGGAAAGACATTTTGTTTGTCTGTCAATGTGCGTGCGCGTGCGCATTACATTAATAATTACTATACTCTAATACTATGACTAGTAAAATTGAACACTTAATATTAAAGATGTCAAAAATAACAAACTGTTTCATAAATGTCACATTAAACGCTTAACTTATGATAGCCGTGACAAATAATGATACTAAATTTAATTTTATCGCTGTTAAAAATATTTGATTTCTAATTTTCTTGGTTAATAGGTTAATTAAGATGTAGCGTTATATGTAGAAATAGAGAGAAAAAAGAGAGAGAACATATGCTCTCCTCTTTTTTATCAGGTACCCACAAAATTCCGCATAGGTATAGCAAAGTAGATATAGATGGAGCGTAGTGTTAAGACACTCCGTTTCCTATTATCTGACCAATTCTCGAGACGTTGTGTGTGGTGTGGCTCAATACCACGCTTTGCAAACTTACCAGAGAAAAGAAATAAAAATATTTCATTCCCTAAGTGGAAATCGAATCTGAGGATTCGATTTCCACGTAGGGAATGAAATATTGTCTCCTCAGTCAGCTTTGCCGTTGCACTGTGACGGCTCTCTCTTCCTCTATTTTATAGGAGAACTATTATAAGGTATTATTATAACATAAGTAAGAGGGAAGTATGCAATAAAAAAATATAATTTGAAGACTTTTATAAATTTTTGAATTAAATAATTTTGTTTTTTTTTTAACCATACAATGTATTTTTTTTTCTTTTAGTTTGATTTCTGCGATGACGTATCTTTATTTAGTATTCCTGCTATGTACGCTTACGAACGCTTATCGGCGAAATGAGGACGTGAGCGTTGAACACGGGGTTGTACCGAACGTTCACCCCGTGGTACACGCTGTACACGAGAAACATGCCAATGAAGTGGCAGATGATCACAGCTCCCGATCTGGCGTTGCAGAAGATGATCATGTAGCAGGAAGAAGTTCGCAAGGTCATGTGCCACAAGATGTCTTAAATGCTTTACAAGAAATAAGTCGACGAGGTCAAATTATACAAAGACCACCGCTGCCAATCCATATGAATTATCAGATTCCACAAAAAGTGAATATCCCTCAACGTCCAAATTTGTATGGCTTGAGTAGAAATGCTCATGATGAACCAAGCGCAGCAGAACACCAAAATAAACATGGCGATGACGATAGTTCTGTTCATGAAGTTCATCATGACGCAGTTAGTGCTTCCAGGAGACAAGCAGTGGAAGATGGAAAACAGCTTCATCACCCTCACCGTCCTCATCATGACGTTGCTGCAAGATCTGACGTAGTTCACCCTGCTGTTGCTCATGAAGTGAGCCGCTCTAGCGCACCTGGTCATGAAGGTCATCATGCGGTAGTTGAAGGTAGCGTTGTGGACGCTGTAAGAACCTCACACGTTAGACCCAGTGAAGTAAATGATGATGTTGTAAGAGGTAGTGAGCATAATGAAGCAGAAGAAACAAGCAGGGTCGGTCTATACCACTTGGATGAAGCTGATCATAATGCACATTCGTCACCTGTTGATGTTAACAGGAACAGTCCTGTCCATAATAACCAAGACGACAGTAGAGCAAGTTTGTATGATTTGAATGGGATAGGCGGATTGGGAGGTATAGGTGGGTTTGGTGGACTGAATCCATTTGTTGGATTGAATAATCCGTTTGTCGGAAACGGCGGCTTAGGCGGCGTGGGCGGCCTGGGCGGCCTGGGCGGCTTGGGTGGCCTGGGCGGACTGGGTGGAGCGAGTGGAATCCCTGGAGGTATGAAAGTATATAACATTCCTCAATTTCCAAGCCCACCTGCCAACCAAATTCCTGGTCTCTATGGTAGATAATTGAGATATCTGAATTAATGACGAATAAGCTATCTCATTATAATAACATAAAA
Source organism: Dione juno (assembly GCA_037127375.1). NCBI lineage: Eukaryota > Metazoa > Arthropoda > Insecta > Lepidoptera > Nymphalidae > Dione > Dione juno. Next base: position 104,851 of record JAXRJS010000080.1, on the reverse strand, counting down.
TAGACTTATTTATAATATAATATATAAAATTGTTTCATATTACGTATTATATTTTTACATACATATGTTCATATAATCTATTGTGGCCTTTAAATAAATTGTACGTCTTGTTTTACCGAAATAAATTTTAGTCTATTCTAAATGTTGTCTTATTTAAATGTTAACAGCATTGTTTAAAATATCTTTGGATATACCGAAACCAAATTGTGATTTTTTCTAATATCCCTCAGATACAAGAACTCGTGTTTTCCGTTTTCGAGTTTAGAATTTGGGCTGACAGTAGACACACGTTGATTGGCGGAAAACAATTTATTACTCTAAGTGGGAATCAAACCCACAACCTTGTTGGTACAAAAAATGAAACATTTATCAACACTTAGCATTTATAATTGAAAGATCTACGAATTCCAAGCATTGTTTGGAAATTTTTTTTTAAATTTAAACAAAAATTTAAGCAATCACTATTTCAACGAGATCAAATTAAAATTATTTATATATATATATATATATATATATATATATATATATATATATATATATATATATATATATATATATATATATATATATATATATATATATATATATATATATATATATATATATATATATATATATATATATATATATATATATATATACAAAAATGTATATTTATTTAAATTTTTGTCTGTTTGTCTTTGCGTTTTTGCACGCTAATCTCAAAAACGGCTAAATTTTCAGTTTGTTTTATTTAGATCAGTTTATAAATAAAAAACTTACTTCAATTGAAAGTGTTTTGTTTTGCCAAATTTGCAACAAAATAACTATTTTACTAAATTATACTAATTGGCTGAAAGTCTAAAAGAGACATAAAGGAACATAAGGCTTGGAGAAATCTCATCTCATGAACTTAGTAGAATGACATCAAGCCCGAGAGAAAACCGAAGGTTTTTGGGTTCGATTCCCACTCGGTGAGAATTAATTATTTTCATTTTGTTCGCTCTGGTAACAAGACAAAGTGCGGCATTGATTTCCGCCACTCCACATGCAAATGCCTCAAAAGGCGGAAAACGGGGACCAGGAGTGTCTTAACACTAGGTTCCTACGGTTCCCTCAGCCTACCCTACCATGTGCGGGATACAGCGTGAAGCTATTACTATTGTTATAACTAAAAGTGTGCTATGAATAAACGAGTGAAATTCAGTATATTAAATGAATATTCCTATAGTCCTAGCGGCCGATTGGGGTCGCTAGTGCTTAATATAGTTTTATTTCCCTGGTTTGGACAAAACGCGTCGTTGGTTCATCTTCGTTTCTGTAAATGTAGTGAGAGATCATTTTCAATAAAAAATGTTTTCCAAAATAGTCTAGTAGGTATCTTACATTACATTAGGATTACAAAGTTAATGATAATTCTGATATCTCTAGTAAGTAGCAGAAGTAATATGACGAAATGTATAAGTAATAATCTAAAAAAATATAACAAAATGTATCGACCGTGTTTTCGTAATGATAAAACAAAAGCTAAAATAAAAAAAAGTACATTAGCATTAGCCTTAGTAATTAAAATAAAGAAAATTAATATTTAAAATCATGCGGAACCAAATATCGAAATATGTATTAAAAATATACTTTTAATACATTTTAGGGTCAAATTTCTATAAAATATTGTTATCATCTGTCAAATCTGACGTTTCAAAACCGCCATTGTTTTGAAGCCGCCAATGGCGGCTTACTTTTTGAAAATTGAATGTTTTCTTTTTTATACTCACATTGTCTTAGAACGATTAGTGATTCGGCCTTTTTGTTTTCTTATTGTGCTTCAAGTTAGATGTATATCATTTCCGATGTTGTTAATATCGATTTTATTTAATGTAATATTTTAAAAGATTTTGTCGTATAAATTATGATATGAAATATTTCTTGTTTTTACTTATCGCACATTTTGCGCGTTGCATGCGAAGGAAGCTGAATTTCACACTTTGTCAAAATTAGTGAAAAAACCATTTACTATATTAAAATGGGCCGTCGTGACGCAGCGGCACAGCGTCTGAATGTAAATGCGACGGTTATGGGTTCGATTCCCACTCGGGGAAAAGGGATTATTTGCATTTTCATTGCTCTGGTAACAAGGCAAAGCAAGGCAATGTCTCGAGAGGCGAAAAACAGACTGGTTCACTCTGTCTTCTATCTCATTTTTTTCACCTTAATGTTTTGTATGTGGGACAAGATGACAGCAGCAGTGGAAATAGATGACATATACTCATTGGCGAGAGCCGACTGATGCTGGAGTGTAAAGTGAACGCTCGGAAGGGTGCGCTTGAGAACGGAGGTCTTAAACTGAATGTGTCAAAGACCGAGTACATGGCTTGCGGGAACCCAGACTCGAGCACCATCCACATCGGGCCTGCGCCAGCTGTTAAGTCGGAGAAGTTCAGGTACCTTGGATCCATTATGCACGAGTTCGGAGGCATCGACTATGATGTCCACGCCCGGGTTAGCGCTGCTTGGGCCAAATGGCGGGAGGTCACTGGTGTGGTCTGCGATCATAGAATACCGCCCAAACTCAAGGGGCTGATATACAAGAGCATGATCCGACCAGTTCTTTTATACGGCAGCGAATGTTGGCCAGCATTATCTCGGCACACTCAGGAGCTTCACGTAACGGAGATGAAGATGCTGAGGTGGATGTGTGGCGTTACTCGGGCTGACCGCATACGCAACACATTCATTCGAGGTAGTCTTGGGGTCCGTGACGTAGCGGATAAGCTCCAAGAGCTTCGTCTGAGATGGTATGGCCACGTTTTGCGCCGGCCTAAGAACTAAAAGTCGGAAGAAAATGCCTTGATATGTCTGTCCCTGGAGTAAGACCCTCGGACCCCCAAGGAAACGATGGCTGGACGTCGTGATACAGGACAGGACATGAGAGCCAATGGACTAACCACTGAGGATGCTCAAGACGGTGCAAAGTGGATTCGATTAAATAGGAAAGCAGACCCTGGCAATAGGCCGGGATAATTCTAAGTAGAAGAAGTGAGCAGTGGAAATAGAACCTAGTATCTATTAGGACACTCTGGTAATTTCTTTCCGTCAATTCGAGATGTCTTACCAAAGTTTGGTCTGGAATGTTTTATGAAGCTTTTATGAGGCTGGTCCGCATGCCAGCCTCATAAAAGCCTCATAAAATGTTCTACCATATAGTACTCCCTTCGACCAATAATAATATTGGCATATGAAAATTTCAAATAAATAATGAACTCATCTAATGATGTCCGTGTGAACATGTCGAGTACGGTGGTTGGAGGAAGTTGGCTCTACTTCATTTGTTTTATTTATAATTATATTTGACTGTTTAGTAGGGGTGAATTCAAGAAACCTCTTCTTATAAAGTCAAGTCGTCGATTAAAATGTACATACATACATACATACATACATATATACATACATACATACATACATACATACATACATACATACATACATACATACATACATACATATATACATACATACATTCATACATACATACATACATATCTACACGCTTTATCCCTAGCGAGGCAGTCAAAGAGAACGGAGTGCCAAACTTTCACCTCGTTCACTGTCATTAACCTCTTTTTTACCATACTTTCATCAAATTCTAATCCCGCTGCGTTCAAGATTTTCATATATTTTCTGTCAGCATCTTAAAATTATCAAAAAAGTAAAAAAAGCTGGATTTTTAACTTATTTATAATTAGAATTTTGTAAATATAGTAGAGTACACTCAGTACAGACACCTCACGACACGGCACCGTGACGGATCGTGATATGTTAGTAACGCGTGGGGCGTGGGAACGGCACCGTGACGAGCCCGACACGTGACAATTAGTGGTTTTTAACACTGATATTGTAAAGGGATGTTTTTAAATTAAATGTATGTATTGTAAGGAAGACTGTTATTTTTGTTTATTTTATTGCTATTTCGTTTTGTTTGTATATCGTTATATGCACGGACTATAATATACATTATATATATATATATATATATATATATATATATATATATATATATATATATATATATATATATATATATATATATATATATATATATATATATATATATATATATATATCTATATATATATATATATATAATATATATATATATATATATATATATATATATATATATATATATATATATATATATATATATATATATATATATATATATATATATATATATATATATATATATATATATATATATATATATATATATATACATGAGTAACAATTAAACCATTTTCGTAGTCATAAGCCTTGTTTGGCACTTGGCCTTGTTTGTATGTATGTATATAGCATATATTTCTGTGTATCCAATATGATAAAAATATATTTTAACTAAACTGTAGGCAAAAATTTGGAATGTCATGTGATATGTAAAAATATGGGAAGCTTAGCCTGGTAACAGTTCAGTCCGGTTAAAAAGAAAAATAATAAATATTGCCAAATTACTAGAGTATGTTTGGTTTAAGACAATTTTTTTTTGAATATTTTGTTTATATTGGATAGTACAATTATCATAGGTAGGTCATATTAAATCACTTGATCCTTTAGTACACCATTTGTCATACAAAATTCAAAGTTATTTCCATTCAACGACGCGAGCCAAGCCGCGGTTATAAACTAGTAAGTTTTTATTAACTATGCATTTTATCATGTTTGAATATAAATACTTTGGCGACTCACGATTTTGAGATATTTTGTATTAATTGCTGCAACTCAACGCAAGTCTCATAATTACAGACATACAACTGACCATGCACATATACAACATTTTATATATATATTTTAATCAATTAGTTAATAAAAAAATAAAACTGTTTAAAAAATAAATTATACCATTTAAGTATACCTTTAAGTAAGTTTTCCAGATCTTCGTCCTCGTCTGTCTAAGTAACAGTCACGGCTTGACCTCACACAATGGCCGGTAGTCACTTAAAAACAGCGAAAACGCTTTAATAGTACACGTTAAATAGATGTTCTTGGCTAATGTTTGTTTTAGGGAACTGTTTTTTTATTATTTTCACACTATTTCCCTCATATAGCAAATAGGCAGAGGGAAGGAGGACCGTGGTGGCGCAGAGGCGACAGAGTCTGCCTGTATACGTGACGGTTTGTGGATTCGAATCCCACAAATCCCACAAAGTGGGGAACGGAGTGTCTCCACAATAAGTTCCTGCCGCTACTCCAAGATGACCTCTGGACTCCAATTGTATGTGATAATGGTGTGGTGTTGTCAACTGAATACCTGCCTACCTAATACCTGCCAGTAACTTTGTGTAAGTTAGTAGTCTAGTACCTAAAATGCTTCAGTGGGTAGTAAAGTTATAGGTAGCGTGTATTTCATATGTTTTACATTAAACTTATTTTATTTTTAAGTGTGTATTTGGTTGAACGAGGTAATCTCTGGAACTAATGGTTCTAGTTTCTTGTGCGGTTACTTATGGACTCTACTGTCTCCTCATTAAGTTGCTCCTGTACACTATATTTTTATTTTTCTATTTTCTTTAGTTATATTTTGTAATTAAACTTAACCAACAATAAAGACGGTAATATATCATATGTGTTAATTCCTCATTTCTGGTAGGTTATATGTTTATGAATATATGTACAAATCATCTTATATATTTAAATTCATTAAAATATTAGATTTTTTTTGTACGTAAGAACAATAAAAATAATTACATATAATTAATAATTATAGTCTGTGATTTTTTTTATTTATCTGTACTTTAAAAAATTAACTAGGCTGATAGGCAGATCTAATCGATCTTTGCCTAATAAATCAATTACTATTAAAAAAAAAACAATCTTTTTATCCTATCTTCAACCACAACCCCCATTCCTATTCACCCTATAAATAATTTCTCTAATGCACTATACCTATTTATCGATGCTGTACAACCCTCAAGCAATCTAAAAACAACGATATTGTTCATACGATTTTCGAACTTATCGTTTGTAAGATAAAGTATATATTGGTATATAACAATTTACGTTAAGATTATAATGTAAAAACATCTTGTAATTTTCCGGCCAATGCCACATATGAAATATTCATAAGATTATTTTAAGCCTGCTTTAGATGTTATTGAAATGTGTTATGCAATATTTTAATTTTTTTTGTAATATTAGTTTAAATCATTTTTTCATTTAGCATTTTAGATAAATAATAAAAAAAAATATATATTTATCCAATTTTTAATTGATTTAATTGAATTGGATTTTTTGTCATCATTGTCATCATCGTTGTGATCATATATATCAAGAGTATACTTTATGGTGCGCTCTGATAGCTCGTATATACCAGGATAGGCAGATTAAACATATTGTCAAGACATTTTGGTCTCCAGTTTTTACCTATTTTGGGTAATTGTGTGTTGAATTGAAAGCCCATGATGTGTTTCGCCAAACTACAGGAACTAGTTTGGCGAAACACATCATGGACCTTAAATTGGTTTGATTTATCTAATTATTGCTAATCCACACATCTAAATTAAGTGCATATAGATAAATATACTATAATATAAAAGATAACTTTCAATCGAAACAGATCAATCGATATCTTTAAGAAAGCTCAAAGTTCCACAGATTTTACCCAAACGCCAAACATAAGTTTCTTAAAAAAACAGCCAAAAATAAAAAAAATACATTAAATAATATTACATGAACGATTCACAAAATTAATTTTATTACATACACCGCCAAATCTGCGTGGACGATTCACAAAAGTCACTGAATCAGTGACAGATTGCGTTAATCCTGGATTCGATTCCCCGTTCTTACATGTCATTATCAGCTATTACGACCCCATATGACGTAGAGTTTGTATAAGAGATTATTTATGTGATAATATTGTGTAGATGTAATATTGTAGGCGGAAAGGTAAATTTCCGGAAAGCAATTTTGCTAAGCAAGCTTTAGTACGCCATGTCTATTTGAAAGTAAATCAAAAATAATATTCATAGTGTAGTAATTATATTTATTAAATAAATACAATTCCATGAATTATAAATATTACTATAAAATGTTATAGTATAAATAAAATAACATAAAAAAAACTTATGTAATCCAAGAAATATCGTCCCATAAATAAATGCCGCAAAACATCAATCTTTATCACCGGAAGTGGGAGCGGAACGATTTATCAAAAAACCGCCTAAAAGCCGCCATTACCAACGTGGCGGAAGTTCCCGCCAAATAATGCAATATGGCGCGTGCGGATTTTTTACGGATCGCGAATAAAATATTGTGTTGACATTACAAATTATTCTTCTTGTAAGTGGCGTTTTATATTTTAATTTCGTGTTGTTTTTTTTTTTTACTACATTTTGTATGTATTTATGACAAAGATATCATTAGAGTATTTATATGTCTAGTGTTATTTCCTTGGTCTAGTTGGACAGGATAGGATTAAAATAGACAGTAAGATGACTTTCGATTGGATGTCTAAATAAAACATGTATATATAAGAAATAAATGTTAAACTTTAAAATGTTAAACGATTAATGCTTTGTAAATTAAATAATAAATAATTAAAAATGCTTTGTACCTTTTTTTCTATATCTGGTTCATAACAATTATGAATTTAAAAATTTTCAATTTCATTTTAAATTTCATGACACGCTAATTTAAGTATCAATTTCATCATCCCAATATATGCTTAAAATAATATTTATCCAATTTTAAACTAAATAATTTATTTATATATTTAGCTTCACGCTGTGTCCTGCATATAACAGGGGAAGGCAGGAACCTAGTGTTAAGACACTCCGTTCTCCAACTTTCGCCATTCGAAGCATTGCGTGTTGAGCGGCGGAACTCAACGCCACGCTTTGCCTTGTTGCCAGAGCGAAGAAAATGGAAATAATTCATTCTCCCCTCATGGGAATCGAACCCACAAACCGTCTCTCTTACAGGCAGATACTATGCCTCTGCGCCACGACGGTCCTACATAATTTATGACATTATTCTAATTCTATTCAACAAAATAATATAAGTTTTAATATAAAAAATAAAACAAGATTAATATAAACAAAATAAAATTCTCAAACACTGGAAATCGTAATACCGCACATTAATCTAATCAACACAAAACATTGTAATGACTGTCAAAAGTCGACGCAACGCCGACGCGTGTTGGCCGCGTGCCGCCAAATGGATACCATTGTCTTGGTTTCCATCCTTTTAGGAAATAACCCTTAATAATGTTACCCATGGCATTTTCAACCATAATCGTTGAGTATAAAACCTATTTTCCTGAAACCTATTTATTAGTTATTATTTTAACCATAGTCTCTACTATATTGTATGGAGATTTTGTAATTTAAAATGTATGCTCTGGTTATAGAGTTCAAAATTGAGTGATCGGGTTCGGCAGAAAAGTTAAACTTTTTAAATTATTATGCCTCAGTTCCTATTCGTTCTGCCTGAACATTTTGAATTGAATATGAATTTTGAGCTTTATTATAACGTTGGTAGTATTGTTATTGGAAGAGTAAGCATTTTCTCCGATTTCTATAATAAAAGTGGCATATTGGTCGCTTTTGTACAATTATGCTTATTGTCAACGAACGCGTTCGGAAGTCAGAATTGCATCCTATAATCGTCGGCAATTTGCTCTTTGTTTGCCATCATCGAGGCTACGTTATCGACTATGGACTTTTTTTTTTAATTTTCCATATTTACATTTCAGTAACTGACTCACTAACTACTAGATAGTTAGTGAAGTAGTCTAGTTGGTAGTGAAGTAGTGAAGTTAGTCTAGTAGTTTACATATTACAAATATATAATTAGAGTGATTGGACTGTTTACTAGAGGTGCGGGTTCAAGTTCTGTTACGTACAAATTGTTTTAGGTATTTTTCATTGTGTGGAAAAAATACTTTAAAACTTAAAACAGATTTAGACTTATTTAGAATTCATACGTTTCACTAATGACATAAAAACAAAATATATAGGCTATAAAAAAAGAAAAAAAAAAAAACCTCCATAATTAATATTACATAGTAAAATTTTAATCGTTCAACGTCTTCATCCCTATGACCTTTGGGTCCCATAGGAAATGTCATAGACAAATTAGATTACGGTTTAAATGGTAAAAAAAAATAATGAAAAAATAATACACCGCGCCAGCCAGCTGCGGAGTATACATTTTGGGACACGTGCCGACTATAGTGCCGCTGGGAGAAGAAACATAATATTTAGCTTTTACGCAAATAAAATAATGTTGGGACCAAAGATGTTTATCTGGAAGGTGCCTACGCTTCCTAATGGAAATATTTTTGTGACTAATATCTATGTGAATAGGGAACAAGGCTTTACATTGAATGACGTTGAATGATGTTCTAAAGGATATATTGAAATATATAATAGAGGGAAACTAAACGAAAATGAAATCTTATATAAATATTTAATGTTGGTTAATTAATATAATATAAACAACATAGTAAACAGTTAAATAATATAAAATAAAACAATATTTGACAAAGCAATAACCGTAATTGCAATTACTTACTGAACGCATCAACAGACCTTAAATATTAATATACATTTGTCATCAACTTCCGAATTTACTCAAACGTATGCATAACAAAACGTGAAGGACCTAGGCATCACCCTTGCGGCACACCCCAGCGCATTACCGCCAGTTTTAATCAAAAAACCATGGGTGTGAAATCTAAACATAAGGGGGCGAAATTTTCCCATATCGATAATAAAAACCGGGAATAGAGGTGAAAAAAGCATTTTTTTTTTCAATATATTATTCGTGTGCTTTTTAATCAGAAGTCAATCAAGGATGTGTCAATAATTATGGGACTGTGATTTTCGGATACGCCATCGGTGATTAGAATCCGTGGGGTTTTAATGGAAATGTACATATTGTAGGTATGCTATTAAATAAATGCATCGTGCATTCAGGGTGTCTGTTTGATAACTAAGATTAAATTCATAGATATTTGTATATGTTATTAGTGAAGTAAACATTGTTGATAAGGTGGCTAACTGTATGGAGAATATTTATATTTTTTGATTACCATAGAAATGTAGCAAATGTAGTAAATAATAATAATAATATTATTTTTTTATAATGAAGACTGTTGTTGCGAATATGCGCAGATTCTTTGTGGGTTTGTGGGTTTGATTCCCACTCGGGGAGAATAATTTATTTTCTTTCTTCTTCTGCTTCTTCTTTCTTCTTCTTTTCTTCGCTCTGACAACAGGCAAAGCGCGGCGTTGAGTGCCGCCGCTCAACACGCAATGTGTCAGAAATCGAAAACCGGTGAACGCAGTGTCTTAACACTAGGTTCCTTGAGCCTATACGATACTCTCTATCTACTCCGCTATGTAGCTAATTTTTTTTTGGATGCCTCTGTTACCATGTTAGAGAAATAGCATCAATTGTCAATTTTTCATTTTATATATTTTATTAAGGTACTCGTAATGATCTCAAAGAAATTTGTTTTAATTATTTTTAAATTGTTGTTGAAAGATACCTAGACGTGCTATTACAAAAATACGAGTTCTAATCTAGTAGTATTTAATAAAAATGTACTATGTACATATTTAAAAAAAATTATACAAGTATGATATATTTTAATTTAAAAACTAACATAAATGGGTCAAGACCATACGTTGGAAAAAGTGTGAAACTAAAATAAAATAAGGAGTAGATATGCATTTTTTTATAAGCGACATGCATATATATATATATATATATATATATATATATATATATATATATATATATATATATATATATAATTTAAAAATTATAATTTATGTTGTATCCCAAATATAGCATGGCAGGTAGAGACTAGAGAGAAAATGGTCTTAAGACCTCACCTATTTTTCGCCCAATTTCCTAGACATTGCATGTTGAGTGGTGGAAGTCATCGCCACGTTCCGGAAACGTAGTCTTCAGTTATTAAAATGAGAATCGAACCTACAACCGTCGCACGACGAAGGCCACAAAACAAAAAATATTTATATGTCATAAAACGTCTTTATGCTGACTTTAGTTGCAGTTTTTTTAGATTTATAATAACTTTAGTATGGTATACAAGCACATAAATAAGTGTAATATAATAAAGCGCATCGATTCAATGAGGTGCGTTAAGCACGCGTTACCCCATATGTCGAACAAGCGCAAGTTCAATCTCAGTATTTTTGATACTCGCTTTAGATGTTTTATTGGGATATATATATATATATATATATATATATATATATATATATATATATATATATATATATATATATATATATATATATATATATGACATGACAATCTTATTACAATTTTTCACTTTCTAAGATATATGCTATAACTTAACGATACATTTTTCTACCAAATGCTAATATTTAATTTACTACGCACACACACGTACTCGTATTATCAATAATTTTGTTTTCTTTTTTTTTTTTACAGAAATATACAATTGTATCAAGCGATCTCAATCCAAATACACCTCACCCCGTTTTTTGATGGACAAGTAAAAAAAAATTTCTATAGCGCTGAATATTAATTATTATATGAATATAATTTTATAATTCAATGGATATGCCTTTTTGCATTGTGCATTTTATTATAATTATTCAATAACGGTTAATGTAGAGGGCTTAATCTATTGTTTGTGTTTGTATTACTTGTCAAGACATGTCATGGCATGTTTATTGTTTGTAACATTTTGATTTTTACAAAACAATTAGATTTTTTGCTACATTCTTCACATTTGTCTGGGAGGGAAGGAATATACTTTCACATTCAATTCAAGTTACTATTTTTGATGTAAGCGTGCCCGTTGACCATTTACCACTTTGCCAAATTCACGTTGTATGGAGAAATCAGGAGAAGGATCTTATTAAAATACAGCTATTGTTATGACAATAATAATATATATTTTCATTTACTTTTTAATGGTACCAATATAGTTCTTTAGTAATGGAAAAAAAATCTAATGTCACATGTCTCAAGTATGATTTATATATAATGATATTTTTTTTAAATATTTTTATTATTTTTAAAGTGTTATTACATACTTAGGATAGAAGATGTTTATTCAAAACAAATTTATTCTAAATATATTTTACTTATAACGTTTATTTTTCTTTTTTATATTAGTATTATTCTAATTTTAAAATTTTAACGCTTTTTTATGCTAGCCTGGTGGCCACCAGCTTCTCTGCAGAAGTCACCGTGGATCAGTGGCACAATGTCTTACTGTGAACGCGATAGTTTTGGGTTTGACCTAATAAGGCATATATAGTGAATCTGCTATTTTGCTCCTCTAAAGAGTATGTATATGCGTTAACATACTTACTAAAAATATACATTTTTTATCTGTGTAACAAAGCAACTGTCATTATTATAGATAGATCATTAAATATAACGCAATTACAATACTCGCCCCTTTCAATAAAGCGTGACTGTTGCTTTCAGGTCATTTATATCAATTCATTTTTATTTATTACTTGCTCTTTAGCCATCGATAAAAAAATGCAGTACTATCGCTATGCATATATTATTTATTTTACTTCGTCTCTTCATACGGTACTTGGGACCCAATGTCCCGAGACTTAAGCGGCCTCTGTGAAAAGAGGCTAACGTTCGCCTCTTAGTCAACTATATGACTGACAGTTCGTATTTAACTAAATTGGATATATCACGTCTGCTAGAGTCACGGTCACGGTTAGGTTACTAAATCAGCTTCATATATATATATATATATATATATATATATATATATATATATATATATATATATATATATATATATATATATATATATATATATATATATATATATATAGATACTTTCTAACTAACTTTTACAAGCAGCCTTATATTGGGCTTAGAAGAATAACACAGACGTACAGACAGACAACATTCCGTTGTGGCGACGCCTTTATCGCGGATATAAATTTTTGTCCTGTCCTCGACGGTCTTAAATACCTGTTTTAGTAGATATCTACACCAATGGTCGAATTTAACGATTTAGTTTTAGGATGGTTTTTTTTTCTTTTTCTATACTTATATAATACTTTTGTTATCATTCACGCGTCTCTTACATGGTAAAGGAATTGGTGATTCATGGCTGTCTTCTACCTTTTTTGAGAAACGTTTTGTATGGGAATGTGTATGCTATTATATATATATCCCTTCTCTTATTAAGCAACGCGGTGTTTAGTTCCGCCACTTAATATGCAATGTATTAGATTTGGGCGGAATGTGTTAAACGAAGTGTTTTGACACCAATCTCTCTACGTCTGACCGCACTATGAAGAATATTAAATAGAGTAAAGTTTTACATTATGTTAGTATTTGAAAAATTAACCCTACATTACACCAGTAAGTGTAATATTAATACATAAACAGAGAGACGTTCTATTTCATCTGGAAATTTGGTCAAAAAGCGGAGAGCTGAGTGTCTTCTTTGTCTACCTCGCTATAGATACTAAAACTAGGAAAAAATAGAGATGTCAATAACTCCATAAGTGTATACTTTTTTAAGGAGTAAATAATCATTTAATTGTACAAAAATGTTGTCTATGAAATTTTTTTTCATTATTATATATTTTTACTAAGCTTACTACTAGCTTATGAAAGTAAAATTCCCTATGAATGTAAGAATTGAAGCCACACACATTATATAGGAACTTTTTAAATATTTTTGTTATTTTTAAAGTGTTATTCTAGGGATTAAAAAAAATACCTACAAACATCTTTAACGAAGCGGGATTTGAACCCGCGTCTCTTGGAAACCAATCCTTCTGACGACTAAGCCATACGTCATCAAATTATGGTGAAATTCTTATACATTTTGTATAACTCATTTATATAGTAAAAATATATATACATCAATTTAAATTGTCTCTATAAGAGATATTCGAAACATTTTCAATTTGCAGGCTGGATTATCCATCACTGAGTGAAGGCGAATGGTATAGAATAGTTCTATACTACAGTAAAACAGTAAGAAATTGTGTCTGTACATTGAATATTTTTACAAAATAATAATGTATATGATTTACTATAGTTTTTGACTGTTTAACTGTTTGTACACGCACATTCATTAGCAGACGGATTTGAATGATTATTTTTTATTATATATCTGTTAGGTCAGGTGAGAATATAGGCTATAGCCCAGCAAGACTAAGCTTAAAATCTATTATGATAAATTTTTAATATTATACCTAAAGCAGAACCACAGTAAACCAGCTAAATTATAATAAATGACATGCTGTTATAGCAAAAATGTTTGACCGTGACAAGCACTTTCTAATAACATATAGAACGAAGGATATGGAACATCTGATGTTACCACAATAGAACATCTAAACTATGAGAACTCAGAAAATGGCTCCTCGGTAAAAGTCGTAGAACAAGATCAAGAATATCTCATGAAGAGCCAATATGTCCAGCTAAACTACATGAAATACGAAAATGGCGCCTTCACAAAAGTAATTTATTGTGGTGGATATTTTCCATTGACATTTTGATACATAATATCAAGTATCTGGAACACCTGATGGAGGAGAACACCTGACAAGCTAAAAAAATACAATATGACTTTAGTTATAATTATAATAATTATTATTGAGCTTAATGTTGTCCTGCAAAAATCTAACATATGGAATACCCTCTCATGAATCTAAATGAAAATGGATAGCAGGTCTAGTAGTTATAAATACTTATATTTGATGTGAAATTACATTTACTACTGAATAACTTCTTCTTCTCACTTAGACCCTGCGGTCTAAGGGTATATATACGGTATATAGTTATATATAGGGTGTTATATAATGAACACATGTAACTATAGTCTTTCATTTTTAAATGGGCTATCCAAATATTAATACTTAGACCAGTATATATCCTGAAACACATTCTTCGTTATACAATAAAATTTACGTAGAACACTTTTGTCATACAAAATTCTAAAAGTTCGAAGTCCATTCGATAACATGGGCGAAGTCACAGGTGAAACTAGTATAGTTATAAAAACACCTTGTAACTACACATATAACCCCAATAATTGTAAAAGGATTATAGAAATAAAGCTATTTGCGATAAAACGTTTTACCATATGGCTTCATACAAAGCTTTCACGCGTTATGTTGACACACAAATTATTGTATCAGATATGTTATCCAGATTGATACTGTGGATCTCGAGAGCTTTTTATGATAAGGGGAAGATATACTAATGTTGTAATATACTAACCACTCGATATGACTTCAGCTGGGTTTTTTTTTTGGAGCTTTAAGCTTTTTTCTCTATATAGCGTAAGCAGAGAGATTCTAGAGATAAATCACTCTGTTTTAATTAAGGTTTCGAGTATTTCTTATACCTACCTGTAAAGTAATATAAAATGCACTATTTACTAAGTTGTGTATTTAATGTGTAAAATTTGATTGGTTTTAGAATGTCTTAACTTATTAAAACTTTTAGGATTTCTTTATTTTCTGTTAGTCTGTCTATCCGACTGTTTGTCTGTACGCGAATCGAGTCGAATTAGCACTTAACTGATTAAATCCTAGGTATATGCAGGGTAGGTCTCTACCTAAGACCTCTACCTCTTGTAAGACTTGATTGTGTTTACAACGTAGCCCTAAGCTATACCGTTTTTATTCGTGAGTGGCGGAACCCAAATAACGAGCTAGATGTTGTGGAAATCAAAACTATCCTACTAGAGATCGATCCTTGAAAAGATTTAAAATTAATTTATTATTAATTATTTAATTTAAATTTAAAATTAGTTAAAAAAAAATATATATATATATATATATATATACATATATATATATATATATATATATATATATATATATATATATATATATATATATATATATATATATATATATATATATATATATATATATATATATATATATATATATATATATATATATATATATATATACGTGAGTAATTTTAAATGTCAGTAATAAATCCATTATTTCCATTCTTATCAATAAATATTCTTATCCTTTTCAACCTCCTCCTCCTCAAATCCTTTCCAACAAAAATGTAATTACTCGAAGTAATATTATTTATTTAAAGGCATTTATTTTGAATATCACCCACAATTGCGTGAGAACGTATAACAAAATAAGAAGGGCTACTGTATCTCGAGTGGGAGTTATCTGTAACAGACGCTGTTATTTAGTTTTAAATGGCATATTTAAATTTCATCAAATATTATAGACGAATTAATTTTATTTTTTATCTGTATAGAACAACATGAAATGTCAAAAGAATCTGATGGTCACTTTCCTCTAAAATCCGATTGTCAATATTTGTATTTATTTCTTGTACCAGCTCTTATAGTGCCTTGACATGCCTGTCCCTGGAGTTAGATGACCCGGACGCCCAAGGAATCGATGGCTGGATGTCGTGACGCAGGATATGAGAGCCAACAGCTTGTCCACTTAGGATCTTACAGACCGAGCAAAGTGGAGTAAGCTTAGTCGGTAGGCAGACCCTGGTAAACGAGGCCGGGAATAATGCCAGGCAGAAGAAGTTCTTGTATCAGCTCTTCTCAGCAGAACTGCCCTCCGAGCTGGTGGTAGCTTCTAGTAGGACTGACAATACTGACACTTATGTTAATTGACGATTCGAAAGTGCTTGTAATAACCTATTTGAATAAAGAATATTTTGATTTTTATGTAAATACATCTACATTTATACTTTATACGTATGAATATTATGAAGTAGAGACAATTATTTTTGTATCGGATTGATATTAAGGAAGGCCATAGGCTATATAACATTTATAGGCTACAGGCTAAGATGAAACTATAAATTAAGACTTTATTAAAATAATATTTGAGCTTGCTTTGCTGTACATATTGTAAATAACTAGATATTTTAAAACATACATTATTCTTTTATATATACATATATATATATATATATATTATATATATATATATATATATATATATATATATATATATATATATATATATATATATATATATATATATATATATATATATATATATATATATATATCTCCTTTATGTGTCTGCCATATGACGGCGATATGATATAATGGCGAAATTACTAGTTTATTATACTTATAGAAAACGCGCCTCATGGCTACAGTCCAAGTGCTCTGACCACTAAGCCATGCGTTCTCCATCAAGCGGTGTCGAAATTCTCATATGCTTTACACAACTTATTACGTTGTTAGCATCTCTGTAGGGAGCGTTTTACAAATTTCCGCTAACCAAAGATTATTGCAAAGAACAATCATTTGGCAAGTGAGAATGCTGTTTTTACTAACTATTTTCATGATTTATGAAGTGTTTTGTATGTTTTCTTTCTGTTCTGTGAATTTTTATATATTTTCTTCAAAGTATTTCATCTATCTATCTTTAATATGACAAGTTTAATATGATTCGCTCAAAATGCTATAGAGCTGTATACGTGTCGAGTGGCGGAACTCAACACCGCGACTTATAGTTCTAGAGCTTGAAAATGAAAATGACTTTAAGGAAATCCAAACCATTCTTCCAAGTGGGCGAAGGCAAATATAGATTTTACAGTCAGATACTCCATTACGCTACAAGGCGCCGCTAGTTAATAATTTATAATGCATACTTGGTAGCTAATGCGGATTAGAGCCGAAAAACATAAAAAAATGCTATAGAAGTAAATAAAAAATCTCATAAGGATTTCTTAGTGCGTGATGACAGGATTATCTGCCACCGGTGTTCCTTTACAGTGTCCTCGCTTGGACGCGTTTAAGTAAACAAATTTATATAAGTATTATAATATATAGAATTGTATGTATACGAGTAACATTGTTTTGCTCTAAAGCCTGTTTGTATATGTTTACAGTCGGTGTAGATATAGAGAGAATGTAGAGCCAAGACACTCTGCCTCTTCGATTTTAATTAATAATGTAAATATCTGAAGGCTGTTATCGCAACGGCAACGTGAATGTAATCGCGACAGGTGTAGGTTCAATTCTCACTTGTGGAGAATGTATTATTTTTATTTTCCTAGCTCTGCTGGCAAAACAAAGCGCGGCTTTGAGTTTAGCATGTGCCTATGTAGAGTGAAGCTAAGTTCCTTATAGCTTAAAGTTTCAGAATCACCAACCGAAGTTTTAAAATCCGCGCATATATATCATCCATTTTATGCAAAATTTTTGAATAAGTTATGTTTTTTTTTGGTTCGTCATATTAAAAATACTCACAAGTGTGATAACAAATTAGGCCAGAAAGTGCAGATTCGCTTCTCGTCTTAGGTAAAATTTCTTGAAAGCAACAAATACTTGGCCGGATTTCACGGTACATGGTGACAGGATTAGCTTCGTAAATCCGAGATGCCTTGTCGCGTTGCTCTTTTGAAAGCTCGTTCAAAAGAACAGTGTTTTGGATACAGAATGGACACTTACTTTGGGCAAACTTCAAATGCGCAACGTTTTTTTTTAAATTACACCTCTATGGTGCAGTCGAAAACAGATTTTTTTTTTAATAATTATGTTATATGATTCAAAAAGCTCATAGTAATTATATTGCAAGGAGGTAAAGTGCGGTGTAGAGCTCCGCTGTGTAACATACTATGTGTAGAATTTGGACGGAAAAGGGCACGGTACTATACTCAGAACAAAAAAAGAATATTAACATTTTATATACCTATAAAAAAATTGGTCTAAATACTGAACGCGAAATTTGAAGATATATGTATTTAGTTTCATAGACTTCAATACCTCCACTAATACCCTCTAATACCAGATTCTACCCGGACATCCTGTCAAGATATAAAAAGCTTTTGGAAGTTCTCTCTTTTAGGTACTATACCTACAGTGTACAGTAATTACAATATGAAATCTCGTCATATTTACGTATAAAAACTTATTTACTTCAATAAAAAACTTAATCGTTAACGCACCATCGACCTCTGATCCTATTCCCGTCACGTACATAATAAGGCCCCTGATGCCAGATTAGCACATTCCACGACGGACGAGATTAAGAGATTCTTTCTTCCCTCTTCTCTTATAAAATGGCTAGCTAAGGCTGTTAAAATAGTTTCTCTATAACTAAGGAACTAAAACTACTTGTTGATATATTGAGCTTTACGATACATTATTCCTATATGTAAAAAAAAAATAAATGCTATTGAAGACCGTCATGGTGCAGGGGCACAGCGCCTGCTTGTAAACGCGATGGTTTGTGGGTTCGATTTCCATGAGGGGAGGATGAATTATTTTCAGTTTTTTAGCGCTAGTATCAAGACGAAGCGTGGCGTAGAGTTCCGGCACTCAACACGCAATGTCTAGGAAAGCGGAATGCGGGTAATGGAGTGTCTTGACGCTAAGTTCACTCTGACTACTTACCCTATTATATGCGAGATACAGCATGATTTTGTATACCTACCTATTGATGTTGAATTATATCTTATTAATTATTTGTGTCATCATTTATTTAGTTGATTAAAATATAGAGTCGTCAAATTCTTTTGCAATTCTAACATTTTGCAGATTGAACAAGGAGAATTGAGCGGCTTCCATTAGGGTACGCCATAAGGCACTATCTCCATAATGAGCCGTTAATGTTTTCGCCATAATGAGCCGTGTGGTGCCGGCAGAGTAGACTAGCACCATCAAGTCTGATCGTGAGTATCGTAAGAGGCGATTAAGGGTTCCTGGGAGGTGGGCAGCAGCACTTTCCGTATAGACATCATAGTCCAAAATTACACACTGCGGTCACCAGCCCGCCTGCCCAGCATGGTGACTACGGGTATAAACCCCAATCACTAGAGAGAATAATTTATTAATCCTCCGCTCTTGTAATAAAAGCGCAGCGTTGAGTTACGACATACAAAAGCTGTGCGAGACGAACGTAAAGCAAAAAATGTATTAAAAATACCCCACAAAGAAGATATAAGTATCAAATGAACAAGGCGCTCTAAGGTTAATCCTATCATACGCTGTGACGGAAAGTTTCGCCGCATATTGTCACATTTTTTGTTAGAGATACCTCCTACAATATATTTATAAGTATTAACTATTATGGTAGTGTCATAATGTAATATTATTAGCTACTGTACTTTAACTGAATTCGAATTGAACAAATAAAAATTTAATTTTAATAAAGGTATTTACGTAATTTAACGAAGCTGGAATCGAACCCGGTACTGGTTAGATAAGCTAACCTTTCTCTGTAACATTTTAATGCATAAAGAACTCCATATTTTTGTTTTCTTATTCTTATAACGAATAAGCTTTTTTTCTTATTGGAATTAACATAAGCTCTTGTGATATTAAAGCATATATTTGTATCGGATAGTCCATATATCGATGGATAGCTATTATAGGCTATGATACAGCATGTTAATCACCTTAATGTACCTGCGGTCACCTTAGGCACTTAGATATTTTCATTTAATCACGCGAGCGAAACCACAGTATAAAGTTAGTTATTTATATAGTTTTAATCATTTTTTTATGAAAAAAAAGCTACCTAAGCTACAGCTACCTACCATAAGGCTATCATGTCGAAATATCTATATTATAAGTCCGACGTAGCTGCGTCAAGTGGAGTGTTAAACGCGAGGGGGCGAGTAATCTTCTTATTCTTGGCTACCTGTGATTTCGGTTACAATTTTATGTGATTCTATAGTTAATAGCGGTTTGTATTTACTGTTGAGGTTAATATAAAGAAATGAGCTTCACGTTGTATCCCGCTTATAGCAGGTTAGAAAGAAGGAACCTAGTGTTAAGACACTCCGTTCCCAATTTTCGAGTGGAGAAAATCAACGTCACGCATTGTCTTCTAACAAGAGCGAGGAAATGAAATGATTAATTCTCCCCTCATAAAGAATTGAACCCATAACCGTTATGCTTAGAGACGGCTTAGAGTTCGATTCCCATCCGGAGAATTTTTTTTTTTCAATTCTTCTCTCTGATAACAAGATAAAACGCAGGCGGAAAGTGGGGAACGGAGTGTCTTAACACTAGGTTTCCTCTGACTACTCTTCTTATGGCATACATATATATGTATATGTGGCTGATACAGCGTGAAAATATTTCAATTTTATTTTTTTTTCCATTTCCGTCTCTGATCTCATTCTATACAAGACATAAGCCTACATTGTGAGGCTGAAAGGTCTAAGTGACAGCGCAATTTTCACGTTTTGTCACACATTGTGTACTTCGCCTCTTTTCAAAAGCCGTGAATGCCTTTTTCTATTCACCAAGCCGTGTCTGTTTGTCACACCGTAATAGTTACTAAAGTATATTTATAAAGAAAGTATATCTTGTATTATAATATAAAGTTTTTATATATTTTTTCCAAAAAAACTTGTTATATATCTATTTTATTTAGCTTTATGCCTCTACAGTATTATGTAAAGTTGGCAGTGTAAAGATACTCTGCTGCTTTTTATGCTTAAAACAATTGAAATACAATCATACCGCGACTGCGGATCGAATGTGTTATAATATATATATATATATATATATATATATATATATATATATATATATATATATATATATATATATATATATATATATATATATATATATATATATATATATATATATATATATATATATATATATATATATATATATATATATATATAGTCTTTGTATAGGGAACCTATTACGAAAACACTTCGGTCTTCTCTTTCTAATCAACTTTAAGCCTATTGCATGATAAATGGAGGAACTTAACGGCGCACATCAATTTACTCCCCCGAGTGGATATCGAACTCACGACCGTCGCTTTCCCACTGCGCCACGACGGACTAAACAAAGGGGACTCAACACAAATTCAAATTTAGAAGTAATAAATATCCTTCCAAATTCAAATTTACACACACTGGTATAGTACCAGCTATACACACACAGCACAGTACCTACCTACTGTGCCGGTAGTGTAAACATAAAATCGTGATAAAGACGATTCCATGTTAGAACGCTAATTAACAAGGACATCACGTTTGCTCGTGTTTAAACGATTGCATTAGATGGACCGCGTCATCCAAATATACTTTATAGCTCAGTGCTTAATTGAACTGTTGATATAGGTTCGATTTTTAGGGTAAAATGGAACCCTATTACTTAGACTCCAGTCTGTCTCTCTGTCATCAGGAACCATGATAGTTAGAAAGATGAAATTTTCACAGATGATGTGTACTACATTACTTCTGTTTCCGCTATAATAACAAATACTAAAAATAATAAAATATTTATTTAAGCTATGGATAAAGTAAGAGTATTGTGACGTATAGTATAGGTAACCACTTTTAGTATTTGCTGTAAATGAATAGAACATTTGTTTAGATTACGGCATAAGTGATCTTTCCATATCATTAATTAAAAAAAGTTATATATATATTACGATAAATATATATAAATTATATATATATATATATATATATATATATATATATATATATATATATATATATATATATATATATATATATATATATATATATATATATATATATCGTAATAAGTTTATTCATCGGGTCATATATTAAGAGAAAATACAAGAAAATAGACCAAATCAATAACTGAATGGGAAGATAATTCGAAGTAGACAAGAAACTCGTTGACAAGACGACTTTAAACGATGAGATTAGCAAAAGATAAAGAGAAGAGGAGGTCTCTGCGGAGACAAGCTGTGGAGAAAAAAAAATTATAGCCATGATAAAATTACTTATATTTAACATTTCAAGCAGCAATAAAGGCTTATTTTATTTTATTATATATATATATTTTTTTTTATTTTTTATACAAAGATAATTTATTCATATATAAAGATAATTTTAAGCACATCGCAGTCGCAGTCGCAGTCGCATCGCAGTCGCTGACTTATATCTAATAATACTGTAAATATCTCTTTTGTTTCACGTTACGGCTCTAATCATATTCGGTCATGAACTTGTTTTCATCAATATTAGCTCGTAGAGTCTAATTGAATGACTTCTTCTTCACTTTCACGCTGTATCCCGCGTATAATATGGTATAGGCAGTAGTGGCGAAGTGTCCATACAACACGATTCTCGTCGGAAATAAATCTCGGAAATCTCAGTATAAATCAATTTTGTTTCAATGGAATGGAAACCATAATATATTTGGTTAGAATATTTTTTATTTTCTTATGTTTTTTTCGACGTCGGCTTACCTTTATTAAAATAGCACTCGCCGCTAAAAGGCAGAGATAACCTAGTGTCTTTGCCACACCAAGAAAATATAATTTAAACCTTACTCAAGTAAAAGTATAACTTTACTTAAAAAATTGTAATTAGTTAAGGATAATTTTCAGTCAAAAACGCATTGATTTAATATTATTATAATAATATTAATTTAATAATATTATTAAAAAATCGTAGTATTAAGGCTGGTAGGTATTGTATAGAAATATTTAATTTAAAATTCATCAAATTTTCATGTGGTTTTTCAAAATGCACATCATCTAGTGTTAAGATACTCTATTCTGGATTTCCTTCATATTTTTGAAAAAGTGACAGTGTTTATTTGCTTTGACACACAAATCTCAGGAACTGTTGGTACAAATGTTAGTAAAAAATGTATATTTTTGGAATAGATAGTACATTTAATTAGAAAGCCTATACCTTAGCTAGCTACCTAGCTCTTAGTTATTTCCATATGGATAGCCAGGCAAAGCCGTAGGTAAAATCTAGTCGATTATAATCGACAACTAGACAAGCGCAATTAATAATTATTTTTTCTTACAAGAAACTTGTACTGAAATCGATCAAGAGGTTATTTATTACACCAGCCATATATCTTTGTACGAAACAAAGGAATGACCGGAAATGACGGACCGGAAGGAGGGACTGACTCGGAAGCCGGGTTGCATATTGATTGTGGTTAATTAATTTGTATAACGAGACTTACGATATATGAGATACGATATATGTTTTGCTTATAATATTTTCTATATTGTATAAAATATCTACAATTTTTTTTTTTATTTGAATTATAGTATATTATATATTATTAAGAAATAGTGTTGCAGTGTTTATTCTATGGGTGGGTTTGATTTCCAACTAGGGGAATTAATTATTAATATTATATTATTATTTCATTTTTCAAGTCCGGTGAGACAAAGCTCGGGTTGAGTTTCGCCAACTCGCAATATTTTTATACTAGACTATCTCTGCCGACTTTTTTACTTGATACGGGATAAAGCGTGAAACTTGTAATATATATTAAATCATATAAAAAAATGAAAAGAATTCTTTACTGTATACAAAGCAAATTTTAATAGCAAAAATATGTTGATATATATATATATATATATATATATATATATATATATATATATATATATATATATATATATATATATATATATATATATATATATATATATATATATATATATATATATATATATATATATATAACATTAATTGGTACAATTTTCTTGTATACAATATAACGACCAAAAGCATATATGGGTGACCTATTTAAGTTATATATTATTCAAGTTATCTTTAGTTATTAGTAACATTTGTTTATTGCATATATTATATTCACATCTGTCTGTCCAGTTTTTACACAATTGACACATATTGTAAGTTTAAATACAACTGAAAGGGCGACAGCTAGTTTTATAAAGATATCAATATCACTTAACCATTAAAAACGTCTACACTCTGTTCTTAAGTACTTTAGTAAAAATCCCTATCGAAAATCGCAACATCTGCGATCTTTAAGGACTTATTTCACTTCCTTCCTCCAATTCCGCCATACGAATATAGTCTGTATGTCCATATACAGAAGGAATGCTTAAAAATATTTTTATCATCTGTGCAGATGCTACGATAAGTTTATTATCTGTGTGTTATTTTATCTGGCTAATGACGTGGCGGGAACATTTGGCGCCTATTTTTTTGGCGTTTTTGCAAAACCTCACACATAGTTGATAGCTGACGATGTAATTAGAAGAAGATTGATGAGTTTTTAGTTTAAAATAGTTTCTGGTTGTGCAATCAACGCGATCACCGTGAAATTGTTGTGTAAAGTTCAAAATGGTAGACTATTCTTGATTTATATTTATATTTATATGGCGTTTTTAATTTTAAGCTTACAAATGAAGTAAGTGACACTTTTGACAATTTAGAATAATATTGTCTAATTAAAAATTTATTTGGTGTAGGTTACGCGTATACAAAAAAAACAGTAATGTGTCAAAAGAAAAGGTAAATAAAATTAATTAAATAAAATTAATTAATTAAAATAAAATTAATATAATAGAAAATTGAAAATTTCAAGACGTAACCAAAACCGAACACCGAGAGAAAAAAGCAAACTTGGGTAAAAAAAAACTTAAACTTCAGTATGTGTATATATTTCATATAAGACAGACAGAGAGACAGAGGCACAAATAACAAAGTCACAAGAGACTCAAGTCGTCGAGACCAAACCGTGACATAAATCGAGCGGTAGTATTCTACATCATCCAACGTTGAGTTCCGCCGCTCAATACGCAATGTCTAAAAATTGGGCAGAAAGTGGAGAAACAGTGTTTTAACACTGGCTTACTTCTGCCTACCTATATACGGGAAATAGCCTGAAGCTATTTATTTTATATTTTATTTTGTTATCTTATTTAATCGATTTCTCATACAGGAGATCGAGTCAGACTGAGCTAGTAACTTAAATAAATCATTTATGATAATTCCTTATATAATTCATCTATGTAGAATAAATATGAGCTGTACTTACTGCTTTCAATAAATACATTATCTTGTACAAAAGCATTGCCAGCAACGCTCTTCCTTTGTAGAGAAAAAAGCAAAAAATATACAGAAGACTCTTCCATTGGTAAGTATCTATTCAATTAAACCATAATAGATAGAACTATTTTAAAATATTAAATAAATAATTGAAAACTAACGGATATAATTCATATTTAAAGAAAATAAATGTTTTAAGAATATTGTTTCTTTAAAGATAAAGACAAACTAGAGATTAATTTGAAACTTAATATTTAAGTGACACTGTGGGACACTAAAAGCTTTTAAGCTTCGAACTTAGTTCTAATTTGACACTATAATACATAGAAAATATGGTTAAGTATAAAAATATAACAATCTTATATTATAATAATAAATAAATAAATGTAAATAATATTGTTTTAAAATCATACCTACGAGTATATGTACAAATTGCCATCACCGTATCTAATTACAATAATTTAAACACAAAAAAAAATCATATATATATAAATGACTTACTTTAAATAGCATTTTAGATAAATAAACAAATGTACAATTACAAAACATTTATCCGCTGAACACGAAACGAGTTAAAAAAAAGATATATTAACACGACTAGATTAAACGAAAAAAGCGGCCGCGGATCAAAATCATAAATCATGCTCATTATATTAGAACAGGATTATTTTTTACCGAAGAAAATGTTCAAAAAAGCATCAAAAGGCTATAAGGGGGCGCCATTTTGTGAGGGTACTGTCATTTAGGGCGGGAAAATGGGAAGCTCTCAACCTATCACGGATGCCCATTTCAAAAGGCGTTCTGAAATTCGGCCAATGGCAAGAGAGGACGGTCTGCGCACGCGTAGTATAGTCGATCCATAGAGTTATAGATATAATACGGCAGTGTGGGCTTGGCCTCTGCCGTGGCGAGATGTGTTGCAAAGACGTAAACATAAAAATATAATGCCGTAGTGCCTAATGACCTAGTGTTTTTAGTGTTGTGATAATTTTATTTTAATTAACTCTTACTTATATTTATTCTATCTACCTGTATATATATAGTTATTTAAAAAATCACGGACATCTTTGTTAAAAAAAAACGAGTAAGTCCTAGTAAAAATTGTTTTGAAATTATCTTCTTTCTTAAAATTTATCAAATCCTTAAATTCAAGTGGGGGTAAAATTGTACCACATAGTGAAATTGTTAGAGATATAAAATTTTGGCGTGATATAGCGTGATATATCAGGGGAGTTCTATCTAAACCAGTGATGGTGATGGCCAGCGGCGGTGGCGGACTGGTGCAGTCCCCGCCGGACATGTTGCACCATCACAACATCATGGACACGTCGTCGCACGTCGAGATGATGCCCAGTAAGCGATTTTATATTGAAATTATATAGTTAATAGCAAATTCCTGGTTTTTAGCGATATATTATTTTGTTTAGTATATTGGTAGCTACGTTGTTATCATTAATAAAAATGTGCCTTTACTGCAACGACCTACTGAATATTGAGCTAGCTATCAAGCTATCAATGATTTTTTTCGATAAATTTAATATTGATTAAATAGGTAAAAAGATTTCGTTTGTATGGATGATATTTTTATTATTTGTTTTATTTTTATCTATTAAATATCACCCATAATTTACTGGATTGAGCAGAAAAAAACCTAAGGTTAACGTTCAGGAACTTAGTGCTTCAGTTGATGTGTATACTGTCACAAATTTTTCACCGAAAGAAATTTAAACCCACGACCATCAGTTTCTATAGAACTCATCCCATCTATATAACAACTGCGTCATGAGAAATATGTTACAAATTCAATGTATCTACTAAGATTATATGTAATCTTATTTTATTTAAAACTTATATCGTTATAATATATCTTTTAATGGTTTTTTTTTTTTATTTTTAAACAATACTCACTTGAGTAAAGATGTGCTAAATTTAAAAAAATAATCGTAATTATTAACACAAAGCTAATTAAGCTATCTCAAAAATAATAATAAAATATAAAATGAAAATAACAAATATTTATTTATTCTTTAAAAATTTTCATATATAAAATCGAAAGAGACGTATAGTTGAGTAATAGTTATCTAAATAATTTTAATACTGAACAGCAACTATCGTACATACATAAGAATTTACTAAACATAGCCCAAGCTATAATCGAGCTAAGTGGCGTGCCATTGGAGAGGTTGATGATAATGACGAAACCCATAGTGTTATGAAATTCAAACATATTTAAAACCTGAACCTTATATAATATATCCTTATTTATATTATGTAAATTTATTCAAATATATGTGCTAATTTTAAAATTTATAATCGTATATTTATTTATGTATTTTTTATATATTTATAAATATATAAAAAATACAAATAAAAACATTTTAAATTTTTTTAATATATTTTTTATCACTACCTAGAAATATCTGTTTTAATTGTTTTTTTTTTCAAGTTCTATGTGTTAAGATCCATAAAATAAGACTAAACTAATAACACAATCATTGCACCCAAAATTTAACCAATAAATGTAAAAGAAAGGGGATGATCTGATTGATTTATAAATATAAATGGTGGGGTGGCATGGACCCGTTCCGCTAATGCAAGTGAAACCGGCCATTAGAGGGTTACAAGATTTATTGTGTTGTTTGAGAAATCATTGTGATTAGAACTTGGATTTTGGAAATGTAAGAAATATATCTTTTTTAAAACAATCTGAGCAAAACATACAAAATTATGACGTTTATATATTTTTTTCTAATCTTATAATTGTGAATTAAATATTGTAACAGTGTTATTACAAATGTAGCTCAAAAGTGTTTATATAAATCTTAGCTGGCAAAAGTGATAAGATAAATTTAGCTACTTTATTACACTTCTTAGCATGATTTCTACACTTTCTTGGGATCTAAATCTAATAATTTAATTTAGTACAAAAATTTGATACAATTTGTTTGGCATTATGCTGGATCCTGCAAGTAGCAGGGTAGGCAGAGGGAACCAAGGGGAGCCAGAGGGAGTTCCAAGTGCCTTTACCCACTTTTTTAGACTATGTGGCGAATGTCAACATCACACTTCGTCTTCTTAACAGAGTGACTTAAAGAAAATAATTCATACACAGTGGAGTGGAAATCGTAGCCATAGAAAATCTCAATATAATATTTAACATATAATTAATTTATTGTCATCTTTCATGTTTTTTTTTTAATTTCATAAGTAGTTGCCTACGCATATATGTATGTATCTACAAAAGAAGTGCAATACAGTATTACGTTACAAGGTAAAAAGGAGAAAAATGCAGAAAGATAAACACACACCTTTTAGCGAGGTTTATTGTGCCCACTAAGTAGCACTGCAAACAGTTTAAGTTATTTTTAGATTTTTCCATACATGCATAGCATGTGTATACGGAGTTTTATGGAAAATTTTAATATACGTACACTAGGAGGATATTGCTTTGAAATGAAGGAATATAGACGTTTGTGGGTACAGATATAAAAGTCGGTCAAGTGCGAGTAATACTCGTTCACCGAAGGTTCCGTACCTATTTTATAGGTATTAAATAATGTTTTTTTTTTATTTTAAGTACATGTTGTAATAGCGGCAACGGAAATATATAATTTGTGAAAATTTCAGCTTTCTAGCTATCAGGGTTTGTGAGATATAGCCTGGTGACAGACAGACGGACGTACAGACAGCGGAGGCTTAGTAATAGTGTCCCGTTTCTATCTTTTAGGTACGGATCTTTAAAAACATATGTGGTAGGTGTTTGAGTAGCATCGTATGTAAATACACCTCTACCTTCATAGTTGGCAACTCCTCGGTTGTTGGAGATGTCCTTGGTGCCTACTACATCTTTATCATAAACTATTCTTTATCATAAATTATTCTAAATCTTTATAAACTATTCTGTTTCAGGATGTTGTTATTTGTACTTATAGAGAATTTTTACCATTTTTTGGTAAATCTAACATTTAAGTCTTAGGATCTACTTATTTGCGTTGATATATATATATATATATATATATATATATATATATATATATATATATATATATATATATATATATATATATATATATATATATACACATATATATATATATATATATATATATATATATATATATATATATATATATATATATATATATATATATATATATATATATATATATATATATATATATATATATATGAAAGGGAAACTATTGATCAGAGAGTCTTAATTTGATTTAACATCACTATATTTGTTTATAGAAGAATTAATGTTGTTAATATATACTCCGTTTCCTACTTTTTGAGAAGGAATCGTGCCCGTGACTGCCTCAATTTATTTTACAGTTATTAGTTAACTTAAGGAATGTACAAATTAAATTCTACTTAATAAAAGACAAAGGTAATCAATTAATACATAATTTCTATCACTTTTCATTAATACTTTAAATTAAAAGAAATAATCATATTAAAAAAAAAATAAATCCTTTTTAATTATGGAGTAGGCAGAAATAGTTTAACCTGGTCTAGTATTATTCTCCAAAAAAAAAAAAAAATAAGCTAGACATACACGACTCCAAGGATAATAAACAGGGATGAGACCACCTTGCAAGTTTTACAACGCAAAAGCCGGTAGCGTTCACACTTATATTCTAAACTGTTTGCTACTGGTGCCGACACGGCAAATGCGAAACTAAAAGATAAATATTATTTTATATGGCCTAGCTTATTAAATATTGTAAACGTGTGTATGCATTTCCCTTATTTTGTTAGCTAGGTACAGCGAGCGTAATGATTTTAGTTCCACACAACGTATATTTAAATGTATTTAATATTACTTATCTGTAAACTAACATAAATTTTTTTATTATTTTTTTTTAGGCAAATGTGAACTGATCCACGTTTGCACGTTCTTTTTTAATAATATTGTTCCAAATCCAAACCATTCATACATAGTAAGGACTAGTAATATATTTTTTTTCTCGCTATATCTCGCATATAGCAAGGTAGACAAATAGAAAGTAGTGTCAAAGCACTACGTTCTTTGCTTATCCCCGGAATTTATGACATTGTGTGTTGAGCGGTGGAACACAACGCCACGCTTGGTCACACCATACCTGGTAAAGACCTGGTAAAGTAGTTTTATTTCTCTGAGTGGGACTCAGACACAGTCCCACTGTATTAATAGTATACAATAATAGTCCATAATATATTATTTTTACAATATCATTATAGATATTTGGGTATACTAATATTTCTATATTTATTTTTTTATAGGTATATAGGTAATTAAGTAATGCTAACAATATTCTAAAAGCATAAAGTATCAAAATTGCGTCAATTTGACCTTAACATTTGTTAAAAAATTATTAAAAGAATAATAAAAAAATATATTTATTTATTTAGATACCCTACGTATTTCTTTTTTATTTCATAAACTAGAATTACTTAGTTACTTATGTCTATAAAAATAAAATGCGTTGTTGGACTTATACATGTCAGTAAGTAATCTAGATTGTGGAGAACGGAGTGTCTTAACATTCTCTCCGCTTTCTATGCTATATGAGAAATATAAGTGAACTAATTACTTATTTTTTCATATAAACTATCAAATTTGATAATAAAAACCTGAAAAAAGTCCTTTATTTAAGCTAATGTGTCGAACCCTATGGCGAACACGTCGGCATCTATGATCATCATATTACCAATTTACGCTTTTACAACCGGATATTACTTTTTAGGCGGATTCAAATGAAGGGCTTTATAGCTACTTGTAGGTATATCTTTTTATATATATATATATATTTTGTTTTAACATTATATTATTTATGTCGATATTTAATTTTTTATTTTTTTAATAATGTTAAATTGTATTAATTATAGCTTGATTGATATAGATAATATATTTGTGAATTTGAAACCGAAAAGAGTTGATTAAAGGCAAGGTAATTATATTAATTATTATATAATTTATTAAGAAAATAAATAAGAGCATTATTATAAATATAATTGATGTCTAGTAGATTGAAGCAGATAAAAAAAATAAAGTTGTTCAATTTATTACTGAATACAAGTACTTTCTGTGCTATCAGTACATACATTTTCAATAAACGGTAATTTTTTTAAATGTTTCTTACCTAAATCATTTATAGGCCAAGTACAAGTTTTTTTTCTTGACAAACAAAATATACTTAAAATAAAATTGAAAAAAAATATATATGATCAATCTTAAAAGAAACTATCACTACGTAAGAAATCCTTCTATCCATATATACTTTCCATCATATCATATATATTTTCTCCAATATCTCATAGAAATTTGTATCACAATTGGACAGTTACTTGTTAGTCGTCATTTAAATAGTTCCAGTGCACAGTGTCGAGGGGGCTAATGCGGACATATGTTCGTAGATAGCTTATCACTGACTACAGTAGCTATAAGTTATACGCAAATTGGTTTATCTGTACCACCTGTACGCACTCATCAGCATATGTTTAATTTGAGGTAATGCTACTTGCTATAGAATAGTATACTTGGGTTGTGTAAAATATATACTATTAAATATGTGGAAAAATTATTTCATTATAAGTACACTCAGATATGTCAAATGGCATTAAATGCGTGCGGGATATAGTGTGAAGCTTTTTTTTTAAATCCAAATAACTATTATGTGCCACCTTCTTGCTCTTCCGGCCTACAAGCCTATTATTTATCATAGTATCAAATTTATTATCTGTCTGTCCCACATAAGTTTTTAGGTAATTTACCGAAAAAATGGCATAACTCACAGCTTATCGCTCTAACTAATCAAATTTGTGTTTGAAATTTGTCCATTTTACTCATTAGCGCTAGATTGGACTCAAAACTGAGTTAAGCGGACTAATTAGCTACTGTATGAAAGTTTTAGTTTTACGATTTCAGTTCCGACGGAAATAGTATTTAAGCTCATAGCAAAGAGCTTTAATTAAGAATCTAAATTTTGTTCAAAACTTCACAATTGTTTAAAATTAAATTTAATGCCCTTCAATTTTGAAATTTTAGAACACCGATTGAGGTGGAAATCCAAGTATTGTCTCCATGCCTAGCCCGCTATAAAAGTATGCGAGACAGCGTGTTCTTATCGAAGCTGGAAATTTGAACTAAAGCCCACCGATTTCAAATAACCAATTTCTACTGAACCAATATATATATATATATATATATATATATATATATATATATATATATATATATATATATATATATATATATATATATATATAGCAAGAAAAAAATGCAAGAATTTTTACTTTAATAAAACGCAGCTGTGTGATTCTATTAAAAAATACCAGTTCAATTTCATATAATGTACTTAGCATATAACTTGTAAAGAGTATAAAGTACGAAGACTGGTAACGGGTATTTTTTTTTCTATTTAGCAGGAAAGGTAGAATGACAACAGTGTTCGGATACTCACCACTGCCACTTTACATATATCACATACAACAATAACTACCCTGCGTGACGTAACACAACCCTGCGCTTTATCTGAGCCTAGAAAAAAAATACGAAAGCTCTCTCCTAGCTTACATGCGTTTAAAGTTCAGAATTTCATCTAATTTAATTTTAATTTAAAAATGTACTCAGAACATTCGAAATAGTTTTAAGCTATAAAAGTGTATGACACAACTATCCTCTAAAAGACCACCGACGTATTTAATAATATTAATTAAATAATAGTTTCATTGAGTATTAAAGCGCCATTAAAACGTTTTGGCTCCCACAAATTATGCGATTTACATTAGATTTTCTTTTGCTGTGGAGAAAACAGAGAGATTTTAGTGACAAATTATTCCATTTTTCCCTCTACGATATACGACATAGAGATCAATCACTCTTTAACAAGAGTCAATAATAAAAAGAAAAAAGATTTTAATATAAGAAACATCACGTTATGGTATCTTCCTATACAAAAGATATTGTAATTATTATTATTATTTTTTTATGTATTTATATTATATGTATATATATATATATATATATATATATATATATATATATATATATATATATATATATATATATATATATATATATATATATATATATATATATATATATATATATATATATATATATATATATATATATATATATATATATATATGTATATATATATAAAATTTATTAACATTCTCTTTTATGTATATATCCAAATCCACAGCGTATATATATGGCAGTAAGTTAGTTAGGTATCACACTGCATATTACTTAAATCTTAGAGCTCAACAAGTAGAATATCGAAATCGGCCAGAGAGTAGAGAATTAAATGTCATAACACATGATTCTCTCTGCCTATCCTGCTATATGCGGGATACAGCGTGAAACAGAAAAAAAACATCATTAATCCCTTAATTAACATTACTTATGCGGCCGACTGTACCGACCGGAACTAGTCAGATCGTTATCAGGTTTCAAAATCATTTGGACACGAGGCGCCCAAGATTCTGATCTAATTAAGTGAGAAATTATTGATTTTTTTTTATTGAGCATTTTACTTTCATCTTGCCGACGGTGGAAGATTAATTTGGTAGCTTTATATTGTAATAAATCACTGTAAGTAAGTAATATTTTGATTTACTATGATATTTTTGTGAATAAATATTAAGCTTGACGGTCGTGGGTTCGTTTCCACTTGTGGGAGTGGAATTTTTAATCTACCCAAAGACCCACAGATTACCAAAAAATTTCGGTATCCGGTAAAAAGGTTTTATTTAAGATTGTGTAAAAAACGCGAATCTTTTTTCTAAATTTTAAATTTTGAATTCTGGTATGATAGAGCGCGGCGTTGAGTTCCACCACTCTACATAAATTTATAGTGTAAGTGTGTCTCTTACACGACATTCTATGGTTTTGGATTCGATTCCCACTTAGTGCACTGTTGTTGCTTGAAAGATTATTGTTTGTAACTAAATAAGATCAATATGCTAAGCTTATTAAGTAATTATTATACCAAATAAACTTTAGTCATAATATATATATATATATATATATATATATATATATATATATATATATATATATATATATATATATATATATATATATATATATATATATATATATATATATATATATATATATATATATTATATGCTTGTTTTTGTTACTAAAGATAAATAATTTATATTTACTTTCACTATACTTAATTTCATTAAATATACTGTAAAAGTCATGTCTAGTTATTCTATTGAATAATTACAGGCAAATTTAGGGCATCTATCCTAATCGGGTTAACCAGAATAATGGAGCGCCGAACCCTGCGATCCCTGCATACCTCTTTCGCCTCGTCCACTGTCATTAACCTCTTCATACATGGCCTCCTCATGCTTTTTAGGTGACTTCAATAATAATTATTAAATTAATTCATTAATATTAAAAAAAAAACACCAGAAACAAAACAAACATATGCTAATAAAAGCCTAAAATGTATAAATATATACCTAATTTACCAAATGAATACTCTTCGTTCTTCGTTCGTCTTTGTTACAAAGCCAAACCTGCAGACGTCTACAGTGCAGGAGATAGCGGGCTGATCAAACAGTCAAGAGCATGCACCGCGGATGAAAACGAAAGCGACTTGCAGCGGATTATCTGTCTATATATATATATATATATATATATATATATATATATATATATATATATATATATATATATATATATATATATATATATATATATATATATATATATATATATATATATATATATATATATATATATATATATATATATATATATATATATATATATATATATATATATATATATATATATATATATATATATATATATATATATATATATATGTATATATATATATATATATATATATATATATATATATATATATATATATATATATATATATATATATAGATTTCTAAAGCTATTTCTTGCATATAAGAGAGAGAGAGAGAGAATCTGGCTTTGGCACTGCTTTCTCCACTTTCTGGAATTTGAGACATTGTGTTTTGAGTGGCGGAACTCAACGCCGCTCTTTGTTGTTATTCGCAGTTTTTCGCACCTTATTTGAAAATTTACTTTCAAAGATATTTTTATTTCCATTACAGACGTAAGCCCCTTGTCGATTTAATTATAGTATATATTTATTTAATGGTTATTTTCTTACATTTCATTAGAGCGTGTAATTTTAAATAATATATATATATTGCTTTGTATATTGCTAAGAGCTTAAAAAGTCGCCTCTGTATGATGCATTTGTAATTTTGTAAATGCTTGGAATATAAAAAAAATATCAGTTTAGTGTAAAATTAATTTATACCCAGAGATTAATGCTTACAAAGCGTCGTGTCGCCATTTTGGTATTCATCTTCTGACATTTAATCGTCACGCAAGTTTTTCTTTATAATTTGTTTTTTGCCTTCACCTGCCATTCTTACATTTATATGTATGTATGTATGTATAGCAGTTTGTCTATTTACTTATTATATATATATATATATATATATATATATATATATATATATATATATATATATATATATATATATATATATATATATATATATATATATATATATATATATATATATATATATATATATATATATATATATATATATATTATATATATATATATATATATATATATATATATATATATATATATATATATATATATATATATATATATATATATATATATAAAACATAAGTGGAGATGAGATGAGATGAGTTATAATTAAGATTGAAACACCTTTACTATTAAAAATTTACTTAGTTTTAAAAATAAGCATTATGATTTTATCTATCTATGTGGCTATAATTTAAAAATAAAAAAAACTCAATGTCAGTTTTCTACCGCCTTCACTCACAGCCTTTTGTATCTCTATACCTAGTCTACCTACCTACCTACTGAACGCTTAGATATTGAGATAAACTTATAAATTCGAACCTACTTCCATGAGATGTCGTCCAAACACCACACAATCTACGAGTACATACCTACTATCTAGTTAGTTACCCAAACAATATTTAAATTAAGTAAAACCGAAACCGACTGTAAATATAAAAGTTCTTTTATCTGCAACGTAAATTGTGTCAATTATGTCGATGCATTTTTGCCTTCGAGTGAAATAAGTATAAAAAACCTTTACCCCGCCTCGCTACCTTGGCGCCGTATAGAGATAACGCTGGGCCCTTTTTACCTCAAGTCTTTTATGGGACGATAATAATAGTTTTTTTTAACCCGTTCGCTTTTGGATCTAACGTGAGTATTGGCGATATATATTTGGTTGGTAGAGTTTTGTTCTCATTTTTGTATGTGACATTTTTACAGTATAAAAACGTTTTGTATATTAGCTAAGATAGGTACTATATGTAGTAATAATGCAATAAAAAAATATATATAAATAATATATACATAAATAAAAATAATTAGATGTTTTTTCGAAATTTATAACAATATTTATCTTTCAAATGACGCATCATTATCCCATTATAATGATTTGTTCATTTAATATATACCAAAACAGGTATTGTTTAATATTTTTGTTCGGATACTCGTAAGCATATTCTAAAATATTTAAAATCTATATATATATATATATATATATATATATATATATATATATATATATATATATATATATATATATATATATATATATATATATATATATATATATATATATATATATATATATATATATATATATATATATATATATATATATATTTATATTTTATTTTTATTTTTTTTTTCAAATCGTGGGCCATTTTTAAATCATACAATTTTTAGAGTCTATTAAGAAAAAGCATGAAATTTATCTACATCTTAAATTTTTTTATATACGCAACCCATATTTCCAAATTTCTAACGATTCAATCATAATTTGCCACAAACAACGCCCACTTTGACGGCTGTCAAATTAAACTGACATCTTCATTCGTTTTGACATTTATTTTGACAATAGATTTTTTTTCTGCCATTGGTCAGGCACGCACATTTTTTTGAAGTGACGTACAGCCAAAATATTGTTACCTAAGCTATTTTGCGATCTGATAAGACCGGCGCCTCGAGGATTGGGCTCCTTAATCTCTTAAAAATATGCGTCATTTGCTTTCTTTTGTGTTTTATAAGAAATTCTTACGTTATACTCACATTTTATGTCACGTTTGTGATTTCTGATTGTAATTTCTTTTGTATTACATAATTTTACGAACAAACGAAAGTTAAATTTATTATTATATTATATATGAAATATATTCCAAGTAAATATTATATTTTTTTATAAAATTAGTACATTTGCTGCATTTTGTGAAATAAACAAAAAAAATCTAGAAAGTCACATTCTCCTTATACGGTCAATTTAGAAAGAATTTGTATATAAAGTACATATGTGTGATGTGTATGTGTAGTAAAAAAAATATTTTTGATATATACTTCTATAATTAGATAATAGTAATAATAATAATAATAATAATAATCTAATAATAATCTATATGTAGTTCTATCATTAGAGATATTTGATACCTCTTTGAATAATGCAATGCTACCAATAAAGTTCTTACTAACAAAATGTTTGCAAATAACCAATTTTCAATAGAGTCAAAACTAAGATACCTTTATCGCTCACTCGAGCTACTTTTTGTTTGTAACCCGAGGCCTCTAAGACAAAAGAAAGATTCGGTGACAATTATTAGAATGACCGTTAATTTATCAAAAATGTACCCTATTAAAAATAATTAGGGTTGATTTTTCAATAATTACGTAATGAAATAAAAAAGAAATAGGCGCCACACTTTTGTCGCCTCTGATATCCGGTATGAAAGAGAATCTTGTGTTTTTTTTTATTTTTTTTTCCGACACAGTAGGTCAGTGACCACGCCAGTGGTCTATATACCCTAATGATTTATAGGACTGCCGGTGGCGACAGTCCAGACCAGTTTTTTACAAGTTACATGTGTTGAAACTCCTTTAAATTCTTAAAGATAGATTTTATTACAGATTTTTGACGCCATAGTGGCGCTTTTGGGAAGTTTTACAGTATACGATAGGTGTGGGTTCGATATTACTAACAATATAATTTTTTGAGAGAGGGTAGAGAAGTCCATACAAACTGTATTTACCATAAGTATAAACTACCTGCTCACTAAAAATTAGAGTACTTACTGTCTTATGTAATTTAAAAAAATACTATATATATATATATATATATATATATATATATATATATATATATATATATATATATATATATATATATATATATATATATATATATATATATATATATATATATATATAATATATATATATATATATATATATATATATATATATATATATATATATATATATATATAATAATAATATTAAAAATACGTAATTTACATAGCACAGTTCTTGGAATGGAACGGAATTTTCTTATCATTAGCTACTTTAATATCAGAGAGAGAGAGAAAAGGACATTTTCAGGCCTGCAAGCCAACATCATAGGCCAAGAATCCGATAAGTAAACTAAATGTGAATCGGTGTCAGAACAATTTCACCGTAACTCTATATAGTAAATACTGCGGCGTTGTCTACAAATATTGCTCATTAATCTACTAATATTTGTTGTTTGTTTTGTACGAATTTTCTCACGAAGCTCTGATGTACGTACATATGGACGGTCACATTCTTTTAATACCTATAGGTACATAGGTGTTTATAATTAATAGACGTTCGAGCATGGAAGGAAAAATTTAAGCTCTTACATAAATAGCTTAATTTGTTTTTACGAGACATATATTAGTAACTTTGCCATTATTTCTGACTAATAAAAATTAAAAAAATACACCGCGAGTCCCAAGAACTACGGCGACGTCATCTTTATATAAGATAAACCAAAAATCATCTATATAATAAAATTTAATATATTTAATAAAGTGAAATTTGAACTTACACCCATAGTATAACCATTAAATTCTATTAATTATGCCTAATGCCTGGTTTTTTTTAGCTTCATGCTGTATCCCGCATATAGCAGGGTAGGCAGGTATTGTTAAAGCACTCCATTCCTGGCTTCACGCATCGAGCGAGGAAAATGAAACTTATTAATTTACCCCGAGTGAGAATCGAACTCACAACTGTTTATAATCATGGGCGTAGGAATAGTGAATAAGAATGGTACAATAGGACTGCCCACTTCACACGTCTCGCACATATATCAGGGTAGAATCTAGTGTCAAGACACTTCTAGTTAGATGGTGAACTAGCGAATTCTAGACAAGAGGCGAAATTAGTTTTTAAATTTTAAATTAATCCTAGTGAAGCTAAAACTATCGCGTGCATAAAAAATATACTTTTTTCATAGACATCGCGTGTGACATTACAGAAATAATTGTTGTTTGACGGAAGCTGTCATGTTATTAGTTATGGAAATATCTGAAATTAGTGCAGGAAACATATATTATACCTTATATATATAACATAATTATATAATAAATTTAAAAAAAAATATATTACAAACAAAAACAATCAAAATCAAAACAAACCAAAATGTAAATTATTAAAATGCGTTCAAAAATAAATATTATGTATGAAAATCGTCATGCATCTTTGCGTTTAGTTGTTTTACTGTGAAACGACTGGCGCCAGAGTAATTGTTTTTTTTTTTCAAAACATGCAGACAAGACATAATTATATATAATATTTAGTATGTACATTTTATAATTTTCTTATTTTTTTGTTTTCATATTCGTAATAAAATGAATCTAAAATATATAAATCATAACTTACATAAACATTATACAGCTAATATACAGGAGTCGATTCTGTCATGTCAAAATGACAGCTAACTTTTTTTATTTAATAAAGGTTTATAACTTTACAGCCTATGGTTTTTTCGTCTCTCCTTCGCATTGTCATAAATCCCTTACAGTAGCTCGGATCTGTCGAATTCTTTGTTATTTTTCAATATTTTTGGTTAAGTTGGTTATACAGTGGTGATATCTTCTGTATAAAGTACTAAAAACCTGACATGACATTGACATTGACATTATTCAAAAATGATAACTAAAAAGAAAATATCGTAATTTTATTTATATATATTTTAATATATTTTATAATTTGATTTAAAAGTTGTAGAATACAAATAAGTAATTATT
Organism: Dione juno; assembly: GCA_037127375.1. NCBI lineage: Eukaryota > Metazoa > Arthropoda > Insecta > Lepidoptera > Nymphalidae > Dione > Dione juno. Next base: position 63,921 of record JAXRJS010000080.1, on the reverse strand, counting down.
AATTACTACACAGTATATAAATTAAAAAAAATATAAACTGTGATTTATATTTACCTATAGATATACCTATATATACACCTTATAGTTATTTATTCATATCTAAATATACATTTTGTAGCGGAGTGTACATCAAACTTAACGTTAAGCTGCTCAGAATGCGTAATCCGACGTATAAAGTATTCAAATTGAAATACACTAAACACAAACAGCAGTATGACCTTTACAATTATATGTATGTACAGACCTATTGCCGTGTCTACAATTTTTTTATTTCTATATATATATATATATATATATATATATATATATATATATATATATATATATATATATATATATATATATATATATATATATATATATATATATACAAATATAATGATGACTTTAAAGCTTCGACCAACATGTTAAGAGGTTATCGCTTAGCTGTTATAACCGGATGCAGAAGGCAGTATTGTTAGAGACAGAGTCTATTGTGAGGAGGTTCTTCACGCTGGAGTCCTAGCCACCGATGACCTGAACCATTGTCCCGTTCCATTCGAAGAGAATTTTTTTTTCATATTTTCAAATGTATATTTTTCTAAATTGAGAATTAAAATGTAAAATGTAAACAGCTTATATTATGAAAGTATTGAGCTTAAATAATTAAAAAGGTCGCTTGAATTGCATTTAACGCTTGCTTGCGTGCTTTTTTTTTATAAAAATATTTTTGTTGATTGATTCGATAAATTTAAAAAATATAGCGAAACAGATATCACTATACCTTTTTATATTGAAACAATGCAAAGTGTTATCCTGAACTCATTATAAATATGAGGATTTAAAGAATTCATAAAAAAATATGAGAATATTCGGTAATAATAGTAATGTGAAATAAAATAATTGTATTCAAAAAAATCAAGATTCAGTTCTTTTTTATTTATTATATATATATAAATAAAATAATATTTTCTTATTTATTCTTATTGACATGATAAAATAATATGTACAGTCCAATTAACAATGAAGTACAGTAGCTTTAAACTTTTTGCTCCTGTCAGACTAGCTTATTAGTAGCTGAGCTGATTAAAGTGGGCATTAGTGTCAAATTAGAAGGCATACTTTTGACAATAATATATAATAATATGGAGACGATCGCAGGTTCGATGATCGCTTCGATTAAATATTATCTAGAACTATTCCAAGGATTATAATAATAATTTAAAAAAAATAACTTAACTTATTTTCATACATAATATTTACCAGTAAGCTTTTATTTACTATGTATAATTAAATGTTGTATTTAATAAGGTTGCTAATGTTACCTTTACTTTACCCACATAACTTATAGAAATTATAAATTATCTGTATGTGTGTATAGTGAATATATATATATATATATATATATATATATATATATATATATATATATAATATATATATATATATATATATATATATATATATATATATATATATATGGCCGTTATAATATGTCATATATCATAACTGCTCGTTAAAATATACGTTGTAATAACAATAATACGTACCTACTGTTGCATTTCTGTGATATGTATATGAGTAAATAAACTTAAACAAACAGACAGACAACTTTCATTATGTTTACTCTTCTATATATAGATGTAGGTCATTACATATTGCCGTCTGTTTTCTGCATTTGCATAACTAGAGGACGATAATGAGCGGCCGTCCCTTAGACAATATTCTATAATATATGTAATTAATATATTCATTTTGATATATTTATGTAGGTAGGTAGGTACCTACTAAAGTTTGATGTTTGAATTTGAAATTTTTTTTTCTTTATTCTTTATTATATTTGCATTAGGATATGTAAAGAGAGCTTAGTGTCAATACACTCCTTATGTCTAATTCGAGTGCTATTGAGTGTTGTGTGACGGAACCAAACGCCGCTAGAGCAAGGAATTGAAAATAAATCACTCTATTATAAGTGGATAGGTCGTAAATAGTACGTAAAGAAGATGTGGATATATATATATATATGATGTTTCATATTATATATATATATATATATATATATATATATATATATATATATATATATATATATATATATATATATATATATATATATATATATATATATATATATAACATCATATCCGGATACGAAGTTAGACCGTCCCAGTCGTCATGCCGGCACAATGACTCACCGTGAGAATGAAAAGCTACAAGTCATTAGGTTCTATCATATCAATAATATCAGTATTATCCACGCTACCGAAACCATGAGTGAACACTAAAGTAGCGGAAAAGCGATTATAATTTTCTTTAGAATCCATTTTTTGGAGCTAATCTCAGTATTGATAGCTATATTATTGTTGCAGCGTTTAATTACGCCGCATTCGTCGTAATATATTGTATAAAAAAACTCCTTTTTTTATATAATTATATTTAAAAAGAAAACTCTTCCCTTTCCCTCCTTTTGACGTTGAAAAAATGAAACTTGTATTCTTTTTTTTAATCAATTTGAATTTGAATTGTTAATCTACTTGTTTCTCTCTAGGTTCTCTCTGCTTAACCCAGGAATTGTAGCAAACGAGTAAGTGATTATCTTATAGGAAAATATTAATTTAGTGTTGTTACCATTACTTTAATTTCCATTATTTTTCTATGTTTAATATTTAAAAAAAAAGGGCTAAAATTATTCCATTTCAGCATAACACTATATATAGAAACACTATACGGAATAGAACTATACGGTATAGTCTCAAATCACTCTGTCCTCTGTTTCCCGCTCGAATTCGAGATACTGCGTGTTGATTGGTGCAATTCACTATAGGGTTATACAGATATTTCACAGTATAATAGCTATAGCCTATAGGCTAAAGCCTTTCTCGATAAATTGACTATCTAACACAGAAATAAATTTTCAATTCGAATCATTAGTTCCCGAGATAAGTGCGTTGAAGCAAGCAAACGCTTCAGCTTAATAATATTAGTATAGAAGCATAGACATTATCACAAGCTGGAATAAAATTCATTGAAATTTGACTCCAAAACATAATTTTCAAGATAAATTTAGACAATTGTTGATATCATGTTTTACATTTATTTCCAAAATCGAAACACTCGTTTATGCTTTTATCGTCATAAGTTAAGAGTTTTACAAGCAATTTTGAGATTGGAATTTTATTACTAAGATAAACTACATATAAATAAATGTTATAAAGATATATACATATATATATATATATATATATATATATATATATATATATATATATATATATATATATATATATATATATATATATATATATATATATATATATATATATATATATATATTATATATATATATTTTTTTTTCACAAATCGATATAAGATATTATCGATATTTGAACTTTTTATTGCTGTCGTAATGCATTGAGGCTGTGCATTTAACGCGATTAATACGAGTTCGAATGATTTCATTTAAATTGTTTTCATTTGTTTGCTTTGGTAAGACAGAACGCGGTGTTAAGTTACGCCACTCAACACGCAATGTCTCCAAATTTAACGGAAATGGAAGTCATTAGGTAAGACAGAGGCATTTGCTTCTGAGGCATATAATGGTATTTTATAGAATTAGAAGAATTCTATAGAAGTACTTTTCTTGTGTGGAACTAATTTGGAATAATTAGTTACTAAATTTCATAGAAATAGAAAGTATATCTATATATCTATAAACTGTATATGTATAAACTTTATATGTATAAGCATATATGTTAAATATGTAACTGGTTACCATCGTAGGCATCACTTGGATTAGGTCAGTAGTTTCAGCTTGTAGCAAACAACAAAAAAAAATTACAGTTCATTAATATGTATAAATTTATACACTACAAGATCATAGCATTATCGATAACTTAATTGTCGAGTTGCACATCCATATTCTATTTCAAAGAGATCTTACATTTTTAAAAAACATTTGTTTTTTTTTAAACATAAAATTAATAATAAACAAATCTAATGGCCCAACTGGCAAGGTCGATAGATCGAGATAAAATCTCAATTTGATGTCTAAATTCACATATCGAACGCCATCTTGAAATATTATTGAAAAAAATAAAAAAAAAGAAACATGGCGTCTGAGTGTCAAATGATCGAAGATATCGAGCCTTTGACGTTACTAGTGTTACGCTTTATTTGATCCGTTTAAATTTTAAATATAGTTTTTAAATTAAAATTTCTTAGCCCACTGAGCCGTAGCGGCAATGAACAAGTAAAAACAATAAATATAGGTAAATAATTGTTAATTATTATTTTATGGATGTATAACGTTCAGCCGTGTACAAAAAAATATTAATTACGATTAAATATCTTCACGCTATAGCAGATGGACAAATAGAGCGGAGTGGGTCATCGATCTCGTAGCGTGTTGGGTCGAGACTCTAAAACTGTGTTTCCGACATACATAAATAAATAATAGTAATATCCTGTGAAAGCAGTACATAGTAGTAACTGAAATTTGTCTAAGGGGCAGTGATTTTTGTCAATAGCATAAGAGGTCGGAAATCAAACAAGATTCTACTTGATAGATATTATATTAGTAATAATATAAATAAAACATATAATATAAAAATATGATTATTAAATAACAAACTCTTTAGACATATTAGTAATAAAAACCTGTACTTGATTTGCTTGTACCATAGATACATTATTACAATCTCGGGAATAAAATGCACAGCCTAATCTAATCGTGACATTAAAAATACCTAAAACCTTTGCAATTACTTAGTACAAACCCAATGAGAAAAAGTGGCTAAAACAAAAAAAAAGTGAGGTTTTTTATATCGATACGTAAACACGGAATGCGGCGTCCTTTGGCGGTGCGGGAAAGGCGGGCAAACTCTGAACTTCAACTTGAAGATCGGTAAAAAGGATTTTAGATATATATTTATTTTGTGGCAACACTTTTTTGACTGTCCAGGGTTGAGTTTGTACGAAATTTTTAAATTTTAATATATTTGTTTTTTTTTTTATTTTCTACATTCAACTGGTTTTTTGACAATATATCAATGACGTCATAAAGTACGACACTCGGCTCGGATATGGTGCTTAGTTAACGATTAAATATGTATGCATATAGAATTAAAATCAAATATGTTCTACAAATAGAGTACGAAGTGATTTGTCACTTATCATTAATAATGAGATAATAATGAGATGTGTTACTAGAAACTGCGTGTAAATTATGTTTATATACCGTTTATAATCGGTATTTATGCGTTTGCGCATTGTTCGTTTTTCAAACACTTTTATGAAAAGAAAAAAAAACTTGTAACATTATATGATTTAATTTTTTTTATTGATTCTACAAAACTATTTTTACTGGGGTAAAAAAAATAGTAAAATAAATTGTTTATACATTTTTTTTAAGAAATATGTAGTCACCTAAAATAAATATGTCAAATTAATAAATCAATAAATCGATATGACCTACTTAAATACTTTTTTATGTAAGTACAATTTCTTTATTCCACGGTATTTGTATACTATTTTATATAAAAAATTAAACCTGTACCTTTATTATTAATTATTAATAATTATTTATTAATTAAACATTATAAATTATTAATAATTATTTACTTACAAAATATTTTATTTTTTCTTTTTTTTACTCTATCCTGCTCCCTAACCTAACGATGTTATCTAATTTTACTATAAGAATTCTATAAAAAAAATAAAACCATTTGACGATTTATATGAAAGCATTCCATCTGATTGTTATTTAAAAAAAACTCTAAGCTAAGTTCCACCTATGTGGGTGGGTGGTAATACCACTTTTCTGTTCAATTTACTTCATATGAAAAAAAATCACATATTATATATATATATATATATATATATATATATATATATATATATATATATATATATATATATATATATATATATATATATATATTAAATACAATCTTATTGCTCTGATCATTGCAGCGTTGAATTCCACCTCACAGAAACTCTGAAATTTGCAGAGAGTGGAGAACAAAGAAATATATATATGAAAAGATTTATTTTTGAAATAAGTACAAAGTATGACAGTACCACCAACTTATACAGTTGCACCATGACACGTTGCCACAGTATACTGATTGGTTGCGGAATAAATGTCCACAGTTCCAATATTTGCAATATCCCTTGTGCAACGTGCGGTGTTGAGTTACGCAACTCAAGACCTAATGTGACGTCACTAGCGGCATCATAGGTTCCCTCTGACCACTGTATGCTTGAGATATAAAGCTAAAAGTAGAGTCATGCTACTTAATTTCTAACGTGTTAATATCTAGCGTAAATTTCTCTCACAATAAGGTATTTTTCGACCAAACCCTATCTCTTTATTTGTTTGTGCCATTAGAACCAATAGTGGGATCTCCATAAATATTGTTTATATATAGAAAATTGTTTTATTATTATAATATTTTCTAGACAATGTTTTTATTTGTTATTTTAAAATGCTTTTTTTTAATTTTTCTTATTATTTACTAGAGCTAAAGGTTATGTGATAAAATTCCATCTATGGATAATTTATATTATTAATATATTAGCACTAGATAAGACCCCTAGTATTTCTTTTAATTATTGTATTAATAATATTATTGTACTTATAATAATATATTAATAGTTCAGCAGATTGACAAGTCAGGTAAGTTAACTTATTTTAATTTGCACTAATAAAAATATATAACTATAGATATTCTCCTACGAGAAATTTTCATCTACAAATTACCTATAATCTCTTAAAATCAATACTTTTTTATTTTTTACTTACCAAGTTAGGTAAGTAAGAGTTAAACTTTCAAATTACGCGTTTCATCAGTTAAAACTACGACATTTCATAGAACTGTTTTATAAACCCTATTTTACTTACAAAACTTGAGCGGATTGTCCACAACTTCTTTCTTAGTGCCCATTTACTTCACACAAATGACTTATCTGCAAAATTTTTATATTCTAAGTTCAGAGGTTTGGATCTTACGTTGATTTCTCTATATGTCAGTCACTTTAAAGCTATAGTTATCTATATAAGGCAAAGTGCGGCGTTGAGTTCCGTAATTCAAAATGTTCCAAATTTTGACAGAAAGTCCTGACAGAGTGTTTTGACATATGAGTCTAGCCGCAAGAAACATTATATTAATCATAAGAAAACAATTTTTCCTAAGTCATTTATCAGAATTTACTCTGAATGTATAAATAATAATATATTTCTATCCTATACCTATAAATCTAAATGGCCGCCCTACTGAAGACGTCCTTTAACCGATGCCGCGGTAGTAGTCGCTAATTTAAACCGTCCTTTTTAAACAGTGTTAAATAAACAAGCTCGTCAATACGGGTTACATTTCTATCCATAAAAACTACCTGCTCAATACAATATAAACGTAATTTACTATAACTTTTCATACAATTTTCACCTTAAGTGCAGTGTAAATTTTGAATCTGTCTGTTTGTTAAGTCATTATACTGCATTTTTCACTGTTTTATTAGATTTTGAATATTGAGACGTTTAAAGATTTATATTGGATATTATCGATCATAATGTGCTAGATTTTTGAACTGAACGGAATGTGCCTGACTTTGAAAGATACAGTCAGGGGTTCAAATTCGGAGGGTATAGATTTATGATGTTTTATTTTGGCGAGTTGTATACATTGTAAATGATAGATAGTGTATATTTTCGTATTTAAATATATCTATTTTTGGAAATTAGACGTTTTGAACTTTTTGTAATCTGTGGTCACAAACTATATCTATAGGATATCAAAAATATCAAAAATAGTATATTAACAGAGCTTTTAACAGGTAATAAATCAGTAAAATAGAGCTTTATGGTTTAGAAACTTTCAATGACAGATTGACAGCGAGCTTTCCAAGGAGTCAACTTTACAATGCTAGTGTCCCTTGAGTGCTGATAACTTCTACTGTACTTTGCTTAATCAGCCTGTGGAAACGAAAGTATTTTAATATGAGCATTCAAAATTCAAAAATCTTTCAGCTTGTTTATAATATTAACGATGATAAATTTTATTTATTAATAACAAATATTAGCTCTTGGGCTATAATATACCATAATAGCATAAACTATAAAATATAAGCCCCTTTCTTCCCCTGTCTTCTCCATTGCTGTAGGAATTTCCTGAAATCCTCCTTCCTTAATGCTCCTTCTATAGATACTTCTCAAAAAACCATGACAAATTTGAATTTGAACTTTGCAAGCACAGTTTGAAGTTTCGCCTGTGCTTTGTTAATTAGTTCCTCATTTGGCAATGATAGAGCTTTATTATATGGAACAGATATAATTTGTTAAATCTAATCATTAATCGGAAATCGTAAATTTTTGGGCTATAAATTACTTTACGGTCAGAATTTCGTTATAGAACTATAAATATCAAATGTATACCCACATATGACTATGGACATTTGGCACTCACAGAAGTATTTAAAATATATTTTTTCTATGTCCGGTTTGTCTAGACAAAAGCCTGGCTGTCAGGTTTTGTACTCCGCCAGGTATGAAAATATGAAAACGGAGTGTCTGAACACTAGCTTCTCTGTATTTATGAGAAAGAATTAATTTATATAAGGCTTGTTCTTAAAGAACAAGTACAGTATCCCGATGGTAATCGCGGAGATACGCGGCGGCTTTGTTGTGCCGCCTACTTTGATTATTGGTTTCAGGGCTGCCACTTGTTTGATTATACGATATTATATTATTCTCTTAGAAAAATTGTTTTTGTTTTTTTTTTCTATATAAATATAAGCACATCACTCGCTGTTGATAATATAATGTTATATTTTACACTTATAATTTATCCTCCATTCCACTTATAATTTATGCTCCAAATAACCAAGGAACAGAAGCATTTTTTTCATTAGCGTAGGATATATGACTAGGATTACACTGTATCTAAATAGTATGTACGTTGTACATGTTATATACATGTAGCTTAAATTATATTATTATATTTATGTTTAGCTTCACGCTATATCCCGCACATAGCAGGACAGGCAGAGGGAACCGTAGGTTAAAGGAACCTAGTATTAAGACACTCCGTTACCCGCTTTCCGCCATTCCGTGTTGAGGCATTGCGTGTTGAGTGGCGGAACTCAACGCCGCGCTTTGTCTTGTTGCTAGAGCGAGGAAAATGGATATAATTCATTCTCAGTGGGAATCGAACCTATAAACCGTCGCGTTTACAGGCAGACCAGGTGCCTCTGCGCCACGACGGTCCTTAAAAATTATAATCCTCCTCTTAACTTATAATAAAAAAAATTTTTTTTTTGGACTTAGCCCAAAAAAAACCTAACAATTTTCAAACGATTGTACAACCCTAATCCGCATAGTCGGCTCATTATTGACACAATAAATTCTAACGCACGCGTTTTTAAAACCAGCTTCACACAAACTCTTGCTCTGTGTGCACTATACGTATACACGTATAAGCACACAAGCTTCTATGTGTGTATACGTATATGCATATACAGGTGTGTTTAAACACATTTGAACGTATGCTTGTGTGCGTGTGGGATAAAGACAATTAATGTACAGCCTCTCCCATGTGTTAGATATATTATTATTGTATATGTGATTTTGTAATTACCTGTAGTAGGTGACCGTTACTACTGAACGGAAGGGGATTTATAAACTAAAGTGGTTACGTGTTCGATTTCTGTATGACAATGATACGTGGTGACGTCATCAGAGCCGTGTGGAAGTGTCTAATTGTAATGGAGGCGGTTGCAGGTTCGATATTAAATCGTGGGAGAGATTATTTTTGAAATGTTATCATTATTTTATCAAGTACAACAAGGAGGTCTCATCGAAAAAGTAAAATAAATAAAAAATATATATTTAGTTTTGCAAATATTGGGTTATTAATGTTGTCTGTATCTGACTATACACTCAACAGTTAGGGATTCGATTCCTATCCGGGGAAAATCAATTATTTCATTTTGTCGCTCTGGTAACAAGACAAAGCGCAGCGTTGAGTTCGGTCATTTAACAAAATGTCTTAAAATTGGATTGAAAGTGGGGAAAGGGGTGTTTTGACATTAGGTTCCTTCTGTCAACTCTGTTTTTTTTAATATCAATCTTCTAATGTCGCTTCATACACAACTTCATTTATTAAAGAATTGGTTAACCTAAACTTAAATTAGTAAAAATAAACATAAATCAATTAATTTAATTTTTACATATCCATCGCTTTGTGCCCGTTTCGTGGGTAAAGTAGATATAGTATACCTAGTGATATGATATATTTAGTATATGTACATCATGAATCCGTTCTCAGTTCACTTTTGGATCTTTATATTGTTACCATTTTGTACTTGTCTTCAAATATTTTCTAAGATAAAAAAAACTAAAATTAAGAATTAAATATATATTTTTTTATTAATTTTTGTTCAGCAACACGCTTTATTATATTGTATAGCAGTGTATGCGGAGAGAACTTTGTGTGAAGACACTCCATTCTCTGCTTTCTAACTGAATTCACAACATCGTCTGTTGGATAGCGGAGCTGTACGCCGCGTTTTGTCCTTCCATAGTGGGATAACAAGAATAAATAAATATGATCATCCTCTGAATGTGGATCACAATCGCAATATATATACTTTTTTTTTGTGTAAAGTGTGACTTATCAATTATCGCATTCATAAACAAACAAGTTTTTATAGTATCCATTTATATTTAACTGTATGTGAATATAATATTTAGAGCACAAGAATATATTTTAACCAGTTACATCTAGTACGGAAAAGGTGTTAAAACTCACAACATTAGTATGTACCTACATATAAAAAAAAATGTTGAAGCATGTGTTTTTTTTATCAAAAACAGTTAGATGACGTGTGTGTATGCTAATGACAATTGTAAAGAATAAATTCGTGGTACTGATTATGTTCTAGGACCTTATGCCAGGTTCCAATTATACGTATTTCTTTGCTTTAAGGCAGAACAAGAATATATTTTAAGGTAGCTTAGCTTAAGACCGTCATGGCACAAGAGTCTCAATGTAAATGCGACGAGTGTGGGTTTGATTCCCTCTAGAGGCCATGAATTATTTCCTCGTTCAAGTTAAAAGATGAAGCGCAGCGTTGAGTTCCGCTACTCAATGCAATGTCTAGGAAATTGAGCGGAAAGTGGGGAACGGAGTTGTTTTTATACTAGATTCCCTCCGTCTAAGAATATGTAGAAAGCAAACAGAGAAATTTGAGATAAGCTTTGGTTACAACTTTTTTTATCTGTATTTTTACTACGCGAAAAAGCAGCTGCCATGATATGACGTCATACGGTGTTGTAAAAACAGTGCTAACTGACCAACTTAGTGGCATAGTGTCCGGTATATGTTGCAGTCATTTAAATGCATCTTATGAATTTTAAATGAATTTATTGAATAAAAATATAATTTTATATACTTAATGGGTTGTTAGGACCTAGCACTACTTTGTCAAAGGGGATTTCAAAAAAAAAGTATGATTTGAAACCGTAACTATCGTGTCTACTGGATAAATAACTACAATATCAACATATTATCTTTACAAATAATTTAAATAAAAGACTAGATTATTCCTGGGACTTTTATTAACGGTCATATGAAAATTCGACTCAACTACTAGTACAATAACTAACAGTAACGATTGACGTGAGTATAGCCTTCCACCAAGTGGTTCCTGAGATAAGCTCGCTCAAACAAACAAACCTACAGCTTTAACTATCTTTATAATATAACAAAATATTTATTAATATTTATTCAAATATTGTAAATACTGAAAGACGTACCTAATCCATACTTTGTTAAGCTAATAGCCATAGATAATAGATAGCTTACATTGTATCAATTAATTATAATATAGACTATAAAAAACCTAGTTTACGATAGGCCTTTAATAGTATTGTCATAAATAAAGCTACTGAAGCATAAAACAATAAAATTTTAATCATTAAATATATAATAAAAAGGTTTTATATAATAAGGCGGCAGAGACAAAGTCGTTTGGGCTTCATTAATTAATCAAATGTTTTAATTTATGTAGGTTGGTACGTTTGTTTTGATTTTGTGTTACAATTTAATTTTAAATATGGCGACACTATTTTGTTTTTAATGTAGGTATATAATACTTATATAGATATACTACCAGCAGTAGGTACCTAGTATTTGTATTATGACAAAGAGCGGCGTTGAACTCCGCTTTGTCTCGAATTCGTGTTAAAATCGGACAATCTAGGTAGCTTTCATATCTGTTTTTCCACGCTCCGCTTGTCTTACTACCATTGCTTCGCTTCAGTTTCGCCCTTGTATGACATATGACACATTCTATATGTAACTAATGTATAAATGAAGTAACCAATATAAAGAGGTATTTTAGTTGAAATCAAGTTCTTGAGATAAGCACGTTCAACCAAACAGACAGACAATTTATATAATAATTATTAAAATAAATATATACGCTCTCAAGACCTCCTAGCTCCATAGCTCGTCAGATTGTATGATTGCGGGTTCGAATCTCACTCAATACAAAGCTTTGAGAACATGAATATAAATGACCTTAAAGTGCACTTAAGATTTTATAGCGCAACCGTGAGCTAAATAACCATTACTCAATTAAAAGTCGCGGAAGATCAAATTAAAGGCCTTCATAAAGAGTTCTCCATCAAAATATAATAAAGTGCAATTACTTGGTAAGTAAATTATATATGTATACATATATTTTTTATATGTTTGCGTGTCCCTCAAATTTTTTAAGTACGAAAGATCAAGTCTTTAGTCCAGTTATATACCTACAGTAACAAATTTCAATTATTCTTGATTAGCTGGTAGGTCCAGTGGCTTCACGATTTATTCCTCTAGAGTAATCAGGTCTATTACTATAGGTTCCCTGTGGAGGCAGAAGGATCCTAGAGTCAAAACACCCCATTTACCAATTTACACCCATTTATAAATCTTATGTGACAATCGAAACCCATTTTCACACTTCCTTACACTATCGTTTTTGTAGCCTCACGTTTTATCCATGGCATAGAAGCCAGAGAGAATTGTTTGTCAAATGCTACCTCTTTTACCTCATCTTCTTCCATCAACCTCTTCATACATACGACATATCCATGCAGTGGCATGTAATGCCTTGGCATGGTTTCCTCAATATCGATATGATTTTCTGGAAGTTCAACTAAGTTTTTCAAATTATTCTTTCATCACTCATTCTTTTAAAGAGTCCAAGCCACTTGACAACATTTCTCTTTATTCTTCTCCATTCTCGCTAGTACCTGCCATTGTGTATACACATTGTGTATACACATACATGTCTGTGTAGAAATCACGATTAACGTCGAATTATCACGAAATAACGATTTCTACACAGACTCATATCGTCATTTGTTCTAATATATTTTCGTTTAAATATATTTTGCATTCCATTCTAGATCTCTTTCAACTTCTCGTCCCTTGTGGAAATCCCGTCTGGAAATCTGGATTTGAACCCAGAACTATTAAGCTCAATTAACAACTTATCCCATAATGCTGTTATAATAGCTTTTTTTAAGATAATTAATATGAGTATAATATATACGGAAGAAGTCGTTGTAACAATGTGTTTGAAGGAAACGATTATTAGGTATAAAAGGATAATTAACTTTATGACTATTATAATTGTTTTAAGTGGCCTTGTTTGAGAGAAAGGAGGTTTTTATTTTGTTTTTTTTTTTAATCTGTGCCTATTTTTTTGCTGTTAAATTTAGTTTTTTTATGTATCTGCCTATAGTGTTCAAGCTCGTGCTAATTGGAACCAGACTTCTTTGTTAATGTCATATTGTGTCTAGTTTGTCGTTTTTATGAAGAACTAGAATAATAGCTACTGCAATTAAATATCTACTTCGTTTTTTTATAATTATTTACATGGTCAGCTTAGATGCTTATTAGTTTTAATTATTTTTATTGGCGTACAAATTGAATTAACCTGTATTATTCAGTAGTACGTGTTTGTTTTATCTTAATAACTATGCAAATTATCAACTCACATTAAAAAATATGTACAGGTATAGCAGGTTAAACAGAGGGAACCTAGTGTTAAGACACTCCGTAGCCCACGCACCGCCCAATTTTGAGACTGCGTGTTGGGTGACGGAACTCAATGTAGCGCTATGTCTTGTGACCCGAGCGAAGAAAATTAATAATTCATTATCCCCTGACGGGAATTGAACTCACAATCGTCACGTTTACAGTCACCCGCTGCGCCACAACTATCAGGTTATTAAATTTAAAAAAACTAGTTATATGAAGTAAATTTAACTTAAATTGTACGCACAGTTGTAATAAGTCTACTAAAAGTCGATGGATGTAAGCTTAGATCTCTTTGAACATTTTTTTTAGCACCACGCTTTCTTCGCTTAGGAAAATACTATGCAGAGATAACTCAGCTATAAACCACTATCCACCCATTGCACCCGCTATATAATAAATTATAAAAAGTAAAAACTTACCTACTTAAGGGTATGACAAACTGTACGCACTTTACATTTGTTCCAGTGAGTTCGATAATAAATGAAGATATTATTAATTCAATAATTCCTTAAAACAAACTAAAAATGAAATCAGATCATAATCATATGACCTTACGTCAAAATGTCCATCAATCATATACAATAATCATTCATAGAACACAGTACATGACAATAATAATATTAATATGACAATAATACAAACAATATGACGACTATAAATAAAGCCAAATAAAGGCAGTCATTAAATAGCATTTTGTAACAAGAGTATTAAAGCGAGAGGTTCAGAGTGAAAGAGACAGTAGGATAAGTGGGTGTGGTCAGACCACGCCCATTGAATATCGATTTGAGCACAGATAAATTATTCATATTTCTGTACCATGTTTACGTTTTGACCATTTTATTTTATCTATGAGTATTTGCATTTTATGAATAATCATTCGATTGTTTGTTTTCTTTTTATAATCGATATTCGTGAAGGTGAATTATTTTTGTAGATTTATGTTGCGATAAAACAAAAATATTTGCATATTTTTTGTGAGACATAGATTTATCAATAAATATGTGACATATAATGATATATATAGAGCTTGTAGAAGTTTTTATACGAGTATTATGATTGTGGGTTCGAATCCTGTTTTTAGCAATATTTGTCAAATCTCTTCGGTTAAGTAACAGAAAGATCGACAGGATAAACAAATATTGCTAGATTCTATATGCTTATTACGAATTAATATAAAACCGTATACATTGGAAAGAATAAAAAACATACGTATAAGACTACTAGCGAGTCGCTTAGTAGCAGCTTTCATATTTTAATAACTACGTACTACTTACTTTAGACCAATGTACAGCATTTGACTATACACGCGTAGTTGTAGGTTGAATGCTCGATTTAAAACTCAGTTTTGATTTAATTTGTATTTCCCCGTACTAGTACAGGTGACAGTAGAGGATTGAGTGTCTTAACAATCGGTTCTCTCTACTGATACGTGAAGCTGAAGAGGACTATTATACAGCAATTTTATGCTTTAAAACCGATTCAGAAAAAAAGATTCAGAGTAAATACCTTTGCTTTACTTTATCAAATAGTTATTTTTAATATATATATATATATATATATATATATATATATATATATATATATATATATATATATATATATATATATATATATATATATATATATATATTGAAATCAACGACAGAAGTACCAATAACATAATATATGTACATGTAAATGCAAATATTTAGTATATATTTAAGAACCTACCTACATAAACGATACAAAAACAAACAGCGAGACGACGGAGATAATTCCGTTTCTGGTTTTATTGAACTAGATATAGTGCGGTGGGTCTCAATTATGTTATGATTTTTAACTGCGACTTCGCCTTCGTGATAAAATGTCATAATAAATAATATATATATATATATATATATATATATATATATATATATATATATATATATATATATATATATATATATATATATATATATATATATATATATATATATATATATGTTGCATTTTAAATGCTTGAGGTTAGATACAGATGCGAATGGGTTACATCGAAACGATAAAAGTTAAATAATCTATGGTCTTCATAGATAAATGGACTATAATAAAAACGAAATTCAAAAAGAACAAGTAGTTTCTGAGATAAATGCATTCAGCCAAACAAACGTTTCAGCTTAATAATATTAGTGTAAGTTTAAGTAATAAAAGTTTTTACATACTAAGTAGTTAAACATGTGTAGTGATTTTATTTCAATATATATTTATTTTTTCTTTTTAGTGTAAAAATAGTTAGTACTTGAGAGATAAAACTTCAAATGCATCGACATTACGTATTTAAGATGAGTTTCATTTTTCCATTCGATTGTGGATTCGATTCCGCTCTGGTGAGATTAAATAATATATTTAGATTCACCACTCGACATGGAGTAGGTATCTCAAATTCGAACAGAAAGTAGAGTGTTTTGACACTAGGTTCTCTCTGTCGACCCTGACTTACGCGAGATACAGTGTGAAAGTCAACAGAATTTTATAAAAAAAGATAATGTCTTTTTATATTTTATTTTTAAATAAATTGTATTAATATTCATTCATATACCTATTTGATTTGAGTCAGAATTGAATCTTGGCAAGTCAAAATTTTGGCATTTATTTTAAAATTTCTTTTTTTTTCAGAAAAACTCCGCTTATCCCTATGTGTAGGGTGTGGGGGTCAGATCCACGACCAGTATATACTACGGGTTGCACCCGACTTGGAGTGGCACGCGGCTTGCCTCAAATGTCAAGAATGTAGGCAATTTTTGGATGAATCGTGTACGTGTTTTGTGAGAGACGGGAAGACGTATTGCAAGAGAGATTATACTAGGTAAGCTGTTTTTGTATACATTTCAAGTATTTTTTATATTTTTAAGCTTCAAAGCTCGTCTACATATCTACAGTAGAGAAGCTTTTATACAAATCGAGATCTTAAAATACCTATAGAATAAGTGTAATATTATTTTAGTTAAAATTGTTTTTGTCGTTTTAGAATACCTATAGGTATATTTTTTTCACTAATAATTTGTAATCTGCTATATTACATAGGAAAGCTAGTTAAAACACTAAATTAGAAACCTCCTCCTCCTTTAGGATTATACAATAAAAGCGGAAGCTTTTTAACACGAAATATTATAAAATTATGTTAAACTTATATAGAGTAATAGTAGAGAGTTCCTTATCTGAAATATTATGTTTTGAATACCGGTGAAAACTAAAGACCGGAATAAGTCTTGACAAAATAAAAATAATCGTAGATCTAAATTTCTTTATTTTAACAGAGGTATATATAGGTGTTACCCATGTACCATTTACGTATTTTTTTACTTTAATTTTAAGTATTTTCCTTCACTTAGTGTGGATTGTCACTTTAAAAATCTTAAAAAAATTTAATACCATTCCAAATTCATATGACATGCATATTAATCTTCAACAGGTTTCAGTCAGAATAGCTGTATATATGTTTTCAGTCAGAATAGCTGTATATATGTTTATTTACTCGGTGACGACTATACCTATGACATGTGCGCTATATATAAGAAATTATCACTCAAATGTTAATATTTCTGTAAATACTAATTTGCAATACAAATAGAATTGCTTACGTACAATAGGTACGAGTTAAATTTATTAGCAAATATTGCTTGAAAGTTTTTTTAGTTAATGTGTGTTTTTCTAAACTTTCCATAATAATGGAATAAGTGAAATGGAAATATCTAGAAGCACCTTGTGTGTGACACATGTCACAGCTTTAACCATATATAGCCTATAGCCTTCCTCTATTAACGGACTATCCTACATAAAAACAAATGAACCTCAACGAGCACTTCCTGAGATTCATACATTCATCTAAACTAACTTATCAATTGTATAGGCTATAAATAATTGATTGTAGAAATGTAAATAACATAAATAGTTATTTAAATATTGCATTATACATCAAAATTTAAGGACAATATAAATTAAAGACTATCCAGATGTAAATTAAAATTCATAATAATTAATTAATTATGTAAAATTTTATTAAATAATACAACTAAATTAAATAATAAAAAAATGTTTCATGCTATTTCTGCATATAGATAGAGAGAGAACCTAGTGTGAAGACACTCCGCCTCCCACTCTCCGCCCAACTTTGAGACATTGCGTATTGAGTGGCGGAGATCAACGCTATTGTCGCATTGTGGTGTCTGAGGAAATAAAATGATTCGTTGTCATCTCATGAGAATCGTACCTACAACTTATGTAAACTAAACAAATTAATTAATATAGTTAATATATAAGTACTAGATTTTAATACTTTATCCACGTTTAGATAATATATATTTTGTTCTATTTAACATCTAAAAGAATCATAATGTTAATGACTGCTCCACATAACAGTTTATATTACAACTCCATTTATAAACTCCGTTTACATTCCATATTTAGTCTGTGGCTTACGATAAATATCATCTTAAAAAAAATCCATAACATGCCAATCAAGCATCGCGGCGCCACTTTTTAAACACAGACAAAATCCAAAGATGAATTCACTAAAATAACTCGGCTGTTTACCTTTTCACCCTTCTATCTCGCGGCTAAAATATAGAATTACATATCAGCAAACAAGTTATGCTTCTTTGTGTAAACAGTTCCCTTCATTCTTTTTCTATTAGGAATAGGGAATAATATTGTCTAACATAAAGTAAAAGTGAATTTGGCCGTAACACGAATTGTCTTTGCCGCTTTGAATGCGCCGAGAAAAACAAACCGGCGTTATGTATTTTGGCGCCAAAACAAACGTCAGTTTGACAGCGGGCGGCGGGAACCCGATATGTCTATGGTGTGTTTCCGTTCGGAAGATCGATTAGTTTTTACCTCCTAATGCACTATTTATTTTTACAATGCAGTGTTAATTGAAATTTTCTCACAGCATTTACTTTTTTCAAACAACACGAGTAAGCAATGTAGGTACACAGCTATAATTTAAATACATATTTCTATCATCTGAATTCAATATTTTTAATAAAAAATAGCCACCACTTATTATAAACGTCTATGTTTGAGCCATATTGTCTAAATAAATTATTTTACATATTTAACTAATGAATATTTACTATCTACATACATTTTTTTTAATTAAAAGTCAAAATAATATATAAAAAGTTTCTCATCTCATCGACTGTAGGTATTCTATCCTTACATTTATTGTTATGACAATAGATTAACCTCTTACGGAAATATTTGTTTATATATCATATTTCTTTACTTCCACTCTTAACATTAATAACTAATTAATACGGAAGCTTCTCAAGGAAGGACGTATCAATTGATAGTATATTATTAATATGTTTGTATAAAAAATCTTTAATTATAATAATAGGTAAGTAGCGGAATTAAACGCGGCCATTTCTCTGACCAGACGTTTTGTATATTCTCTCGCATACGCTTCTTAAATGCGTAAATAGAGAACGCAATTACAATATGGCTAAATTAGTTAAAAAAAAATTATTAATTATTATTTTATTACTTGATTAACAAATATTAATTATACGTAGGTACTTAAATATATATGTTTTTTAATTTTAAAAGATGTAAAATTTATTGATATTTTATTTATTTATTGGCTGTTTAAGTGTTGATCTTGATAAGATTTCTGTAATTTGTATATTTTAAAAACGAATATCCAAATATTATTAATTATCATCTGTTGCCAAAGAAATATATTTATTAAACAAAATTACTAGTTTGCTCATATCCAAGAGACGTAAGTTGAAATTAAGAAAAAAAATTAATATCGATGTTTAAAGAAATTCAAAGACATTTATATCATATTTCAAGATATATATATATATATATATATATATATATATATATATATATATATATATATATATATATATATATATATATATATATATATATATATATATATGTATATGTGTATGTGTGTATAGCTAAGAATATAATATAGAAGGCAACATATAAGGAACATATAACTAAAATTATACATACATACTAATATTGTTTAACCCAAATCGACCTCACACCCGTCAATTAGCGATATTTGAGATGTGACGCGGATATCTCCTTACATTTGTCTAAACATTAGCGCCAACTATAAATAGTTTCTGTACAACGTGGCCTACACAACTTGTGCGGCTGAGAGAGGATCTAGGAATAATTTTAGTTCCATAATTTTTCTCAAACACCTAGAGTTTGTGAGGTACATATGTAAATAGTGTAAATCTACAAAATATAAATGCATTTAAAGACTAACTTACCGTAAATGTAAAAAAAATAAATTTCGTAGGTACTTATTACGTCACTTACCTAACACGCCGTATTTCAAATTGGTGCGGAAAACGTAGAGAAAAGAGAGAGAGAAGGGAGATTCTTGCTATTATGCAAATATTATATTTTGTGTATTTATTATACCTACTTATATACACTATGTTATACCACACCATGAAAACGAAATCGTTTGAGATTTAAAAAAAAACACCTATGTACTGTAAAATATAGATATCTAAATAAAAACATCTTAAATTTGACCCTACGTTTAACCTAATTAATCTAAGCGGAATTTTTTGTTAAATTATTCTTAATTATATAAAATTTTGAGCATTTTTTAAGTTAATTTTGATTATAAAGGTGAGATATATTAAATATCTACACTATTATGAATACACACATGCGCAGTTTAGCGTTTCAACCCTAAACCTGCCCTCACGCCCTACAATTAGCGAAACCAAATACCGCCTTCGGATCTCCCGTTACACTCTACAGGACGAGTACATCTATCGATATATAGAGAAATGGTTCCTTATATATTTTTTTTTATTTCTATAATATCTTCATGACATCGCGCGACATCGTCCGACCATAGACTCGATGATTGCGGATTCAATTCTTGTTCTGTGAAATTAAAGTATGGCTTTGAGTTCTGCCATTAAAGGCGTAACGTCTCAAATTCAATTGGAAAATGGGGTCCTTGTCTACTTTGCTACCCTACAATATGCTGGATACAGGGTAGTATTATAAAAAAAGGAATTATACTTTACTTCTTAGTTCGATTAGATAACATACCTCTTCCTCCGCAATTTCCAAGTTGAATACCTTATATATATATATTTTATTATTTATATTATATCTAATTTCTTAATATATATATATATATATATATATATATATATATATATATATATATATATATTTTTTTTTTTTTTTTTTTTTTTTTTCTTAATATCATTTATACACCAACCACTATCCATGTAAAATATCCAGCTTAGATTAATAGAAATATAAATAAATGCACTAGAATAAACCTCGTCAAATCAAATGTCAAGTCAATCGCAACCCCGTTAAACAATCACATATGGTTAGAATGACAGCGTCAGAGAGCACTGCAGCTGCGATAACACGAAAGACCACACACATTGAAAATAAATGTCAATGTGATAAATATTTTAGCTATATAATAATATATAGACTTAGATTAGTTTATAAATCACACTCAGAAAGGTTGATTAAAGTTTAAATAACATAATATTGATGCTAACAGGTCATGTAAGTTTAACGTCAGTTATACGGTCATTGGTGTGTCTGGTAATGGCGGTGAATGGGCTTTTCAATTTACAATACACGTAAGTTAGTATATACAGGTATTTACGTTATTAGCAAATGAAAGTTACTAGTTTAAATATTGTCAGGAAAAGAAAAAAAAGCTCTCTTTTCTCCATATTTATATTTCTAATTATAAATACTGTTTGTTAATACACTTTGGGTATTAGAATTTAAGCTCTATTAGGCCTACCTACATTAATTGCATATTTATTAATTATTTTCTACTACCGATGAATAAATGAGACGTAGAAAAAGGACCGCGTGGCGCAGAGGCACAGCGTCTGCCTGTAAACGCAACGGCTTGTGGGTTCGATTCCCACTCGGGGAGAATGAATTATTTACATTTTCTTCGCTCTGGTAACAGGGCAAAGCGCGACATCGAGTTCCGCAACTCAACACGCAATAACTCGAAAGGCGGTTCCCCTTTGCCTACCCCGTCTTGTGCGTGAAGCTAAATCTAAATATATATGAATAAACGAACCAGAACATCTACCTATACCTGTATCTGTAGGTACCTACCATACTATAATTACTACACCTATAATATACCAAACCTCAGTAAGTACATAGGCAAAAATATTAAATTAAAATTACCTATTAGCCTTCAGGGTGTATCTTTAAATCCACCCCTCAGCGAAAGGGTTAATGGGGGAAAGGGTCACAGTTACATTCCCTTTTGAATATTTATCAAATGATATACATATCATTATATTAGCGATATTTAAGCTTTACGCTTTATCCTGCATACATTGCGTGTTGTGTGGCGTAACTCAACGCCGCGTTTTGTCTTAGAGAGCAGGGAAATAAATATGTTGATTTTCCCCTAGCGGGAATCGAACTTAAACCATTATGTCTAAAACCAAAAAATACCTTGCTACGGCACTCTGTTTTACAATGAATATCAGTAATAATCTCTCCGATCTACAACTACAGCTCGCCTTACGATATTGTGTAGTCAATATGGAGAATTAAACATTAAAAACTTATTTTAATGACTTTTTTAAACTGTTTTTCTACACTAAGGATTGAAAAAATACTTAAACAAAACATATACAAATTTAAACACAGCGGGATTTGCACCTGCTTCTTCTTGATTGTTCTTTGCAGTAATCTTTGGGTAGCGGAAATTTATAAAAATCTGCCCACAGAGATGCTAACAAAGTAATAAGTTGTATAAAGCATTTAAGAATTTCGACGCAGCGTGAGGAAGAACGCATGGCTTAGTGGTCAGAGCGCCAGAGCGCTTGGACGGTTTCCATGTGGCGCGGGTTCAAATTCAAGCATTAAAATGTAATGTTTTCTTTGAGTATTAAAAAATATACTTTATTTGACTTTTCCGTGTCTGACCACCTTGACTAGTATATTAACCACTGAGACATTAATATTATAAATATATTATATTCTCTCTATACAACACTCTTCATAACCTCATAATTTCCGCTGTCTCTAAACACTTTTATCTACAACAATATATATATATATATATATATATATATATATATATATATATATATATATATATATATATATATATATATATATATATATATATATATATATATATATATATATATATATACCTATGTATAAATTAAACCATACTAAGGTATATATTTATGTACATTTTAAAGTTATCAAACTCAAAAACTCTTTACAAAAAAAGGCAGAAAGAAGCATTTCCGCAGCTACACCGTGAAAGCGGTATACCGTAAACGTATTTTCGAGTATTGACCGGCACTTGCCACCCTAGCAATCTCGCTAAAAGCATCGTCTATACGTATATACAATACCTATATATATAGGTAGAAACGTATTTCTGTAGGGTCGGCACAATGTAGCCCGTTGTATGGACGTTTTATTTCGCATTTTACTTTAAAATTACGTTTTTGTATGGGTTTTTGTTATTTTGAAAGAGTAGGTTGAATTTTCATTGTTATTCTTTTAATATTTTCTAACATTTATCATTTATTCCATGGGTAAATTTTAGCATGGATATATTACTTTTTTTTATCTATGTCGACGGAGGCTGTCCAACTAAAGGCCCGTGGGCTATAACTTGGCCTGCCAAGTGCCAAGAATAGCCTACTAATTGTTGCCATTCGCATGAATGGCTAACCACGAACGAAATAGTGTATCATATTGATATTATTATTTTATCCAATTTATAATTATGCCAAAGAAATGAAATTTTATAATGTGATTTACATATCAAAAAATAGAACCTAGAACAATGAATTACAATCAGACAATTAGACCAACATGATTACGTAATTTAATTCACAAATTCCTTGTCCACAGGTTATTTGGTACAAAATGCGACAAATGTGGCGCCTCCTTTAGTAAAAATGACTTCGTGATGAGAGCGAAGACGAAGATCTACCACATCGACTGTTTTAGATGTTGCGCGTGCGCACGACAATTAATACCTGGTAAGTTTTTTTGGCTTCTCGCTTTATCCCGCATATAGCATATAGCATATAGTTGGCAGAGAACTTAGTGTCAAAACAATCCAATATCCGCATTCCCTCCTAATTCTAGGTACTATATCTAGCGTTGAGTGATAGAGAGAGAGAGAGAGTTAAGTAATAGAGATATATATCACGTAGACAAAGATGCCAAAGAGACAAGACAATCCAATTTTCGCTTTTTTTTTTAATTTGAGATGATGTTAATGCTTACGAGGTTATTACTATAAAATAAACAAATATTTCTAAATAAATTCATATCACATTACCTATAATAAAATGAATTTATTTATTGAAATTAATGAAAAGTAAATAAAAAAAGTATAAAATCTATATAAAATCTTTTTGGATTGATGTTTTTAATAGTCCAACAATATATAATTATTATTTTTCTTATATAAAGATAATTGTCATAATAGAAATATAGTATGATAAAATACAATCTTGCCAGTTGTAACTTGTAGACAGATAACTGGTTCTAATCTAACATATCAATGTAATAGATATGCCCAGCCTAAATGATAAAACAAAACAATGTAACAATTTTAATTTGAGGTCATTTTGGCTCAGTGCGACAGCGTCTGACTGTAAACTATGAGTGTGGCTTCTATACCGACTCGAGGGAGTTTATTATGCACATTTCCCCGATTTGACATAACAAATTGCGCATTGAGTTCCACTCACTCAATACGCCGTGCCTAGAATTTGGGCGGAAAACAGAGATATTTTTTAAATAAACATAAAAAGTTTAACGTAACTGAATTCGAACCCACGCCTCTTCCGGTTTCCAAATTACGGTTTACTTCTTGGACGATGTCCAGAATTCGAATTTCGAATCCTGCTACTTTAGTGTTTTCTAGTGTTTCAATAATTATATATAAATATATATGTCTATATTTATATATATATATATATATATATATATATATATATATGTCTATATTTATCACAAAACATGGGCTAACAATATTTTTTTAAATTATTTACTTATTTTTATAGGCGACGAATTCGCGTTAAGAGAAGGAGGTGCTTTATATTGTAGAGAAGACCATGACGTATTAGAAAAGGTGAGTTTCAATTTTTTTTTAATTTTCCATAAAAAATAGATAGTAAAAAAAAATTGTGAAATATCTTATACTCGTACATACATTCTTACAAATTATGTAGAGAAAAATATGAATTAAAGCCATATATAATTGTAGTTTGAGCTGAAATTTGAAATCTATGACACCAGTAACAAATATCTATCAAATCGCAATACCTAAAGAACTGTAATGAACCCGATAATGAAAATTATGTATCCAAAAATATTTTCATTGTAATCTTAACGGTAGAATCTGATTTGGCATTGCTAGATTTACTACCCGGCTGAGAAGGAAGCCTAAGGGCGGCAGGTGTTCTGGGCTGCAAATTTGCAAGCAAATGTTTTTGTTACTTCATTGAAATAAAAAAAATGTTAAAGTTCAACGATACAGTTGCATACAGTTCAAAATACAAATTCAAAATACAAATTATAAATAATATTTATATTCGGACGAATTACCTAATAAAAAAGTGCTTAGTGATGTGCCGTGATTGGATAAGCCCTTCTCCAGCACTCAACGATAAAAAGATAAATGAATGAATAAACACTATCATTAAATGATCTCAAATCACATCACCGATGATTAATTTCATCATCGAAAGCTTAAATAATTATTAATAACATATTAAAAATTTTCATTAGACAGCCAACACTAGCGGTAGCAGCGGAAACGCGGAAAGCAACAACAACACTACATTAAGTAACAACAATTCCCATCACCCACACGAATTAGGATCTATGTCAGGTAAGAAGATCTATGAAAATATTTATTAAAAAAAAAATTGTAAATATCTAAGAGTTTATCATATATATATATATATATATATATATATATATATATATATATATATATATATATATATATATATATATATATATATATATATATATATATATATATATATATATATATATATATATATATATATATATATATATATATATATATCTTCTTCTTCTTCTTCCTGGCATTAGTCCCGGCTTTTTGCCAGGGTCTGCCTTCCGACTAAGACCAATCGGTCCATATGAGTGGCGAAGTGGTTTTTTGTGGAGCGATTGCCATCTGACCTCCAAACCCATTACTGGGAGAAACCAAGAAAGGAAAGGGAATAAGAGGCAGAAAGACTTGGAATATAGGGGGGGGGGGGGGGGGGGGGGACACCACTTACATGGATTGGATCGGGTTATGAAAGTGGTGGCTCGAGGTCCCGGGGTCGCGTACCCGTATGCCGGAAACCAAATATCGGACAGATAATTGGCTAGACACCCTCTGAGATGCCAACGCCACGCGGTGTTCCCAGGCGGTCACCCATCCAAGTACTGAACGCGCCCGACGTTGCTTAACTTCGGTGATCGGACGAGAACCGGTGTGTTCAACGTGGCATGGCATACATATGCATGGCATACATATACATATACATATACATATACATATACATATATATATATATATATATATATATATATATATATATATATATATATATATACATATACATATACATATACATATACATATACATATACATATACATATACATATACATATACATATACATATACATATACATATACATATACATATACATATACATATACATATACATATACATATACATATACATATACATATACATATACATATACATATATATATATATATATATATATATATATATATATATATATATATATATATATATATATATATAGGTAAGTAAAAACTAAATACGTTCTGGAATCGGTTTTTGACTATCAAAGTTAAATCTAAGTACTATATATCATATTAATAACAGAAATTATTCATTTCCTTCTTTTATAATATATATCTAACGACGTAAGCAAAGGGGACCCAGTGTTAAGACACTCCGTTCTACATTATATTGTACTAAGTAGCGGGACTCAACGCCGCGCTTTGTCTTTCTGTAAAATATGAAAAAAATAAAAAATTATAAATAAGAATCATTAATATGAATGTTACGTTATCAGTATGGAGTGTCCGGTTTTATCGGAACAAGCGTAATGAGGAATATCCATATCGAATCAAAGTCATTATCGCACTGATTCAAGATTTGATTTCGCGTACAGCTAGCAAAATATGTTTAAAAAAATCACACTTAGTATGCTAGAAGAGCTATATCTTATTGTTTCTCCTATAAATTAATCAATATTATGCTTTATTGATAATTAAATTAAGTTAAGGCCACCGTGTGTACGCTACAGTTGTGGGTTCGAAGAACACTCGGGGTAATTAGTTATTTTTAAGCCTCCGCTACACAAAGCCTGGCATTGGCATTGGCCTGTCCATTTGATCGGAAATGCTTTCAATTACCGAGTCGACAAACAAACAAAACAAACTAAAAATGAAATCTATAGTGAATGATTTTATAAAACCATCCTTCGTTTGTACATTGACTCATTTCATACAGTTAAGTAATTTATACACTACATGAACTAAATAAACAAACACAGTCTCGTTCACTTTAATTCATTAATACGGGAGCCACTGGCGAGGGTAGACGTGCTGGCAATCTGTCCATAAAATGAAATACCCACTTACAGTAAACGACCGACTTTACCTGATCAAACGTGCATCCATCACACACACAAACACACCTAAATACCCATTCAAATATAAATAGAAAAAAAGCACACACACACAAGCAGACTGAATAAAATGGATGATGCATCCAATAAAATCCATTGAATCCGATTTTTTTCAAATCATTACCTGTTCTGTCCACTGTACGTTATCTGCCTTTGAAGTAGGCCGACAAAGCCGCCGCCAGCTTTAATTCGCCGCGTGAAAATTCGAGTGTCTTTTATCTAGTAATTATGAGTACGTGTCCTAAATTTGACCTTCAGAGACCTAGTACTAGGAAATTTTATATTCTATTATAATATTCTAATATATTCCTAATGGGAAAGACGAGAAGCAAGTGTTTTGACACTAATCACTGTTGACCAACCTGCTATATACAGGCAATGCAGCTAAATAAATCTACAGGATGAGCGATATTTATAATCTTAAATAATAAATAATAAAAATCAATTGTCATTATAATTTGTGCTTATTGCATTTTCCATACACTTCACACACATGGTTCCTTTTTTTAGTTAATTAGCACATTTTTTTTTAATTATTTCTTTACAATTTTGTTTATGACAATAATTAAATCTGGACATCATTTCTATACTTTAAACGACAATAATTTCATCATTTGGTTTCAATCGATTCACTATAATAGTATAATCTAAAATTAAATAAATAAAATTCAGTATGCTTAAGTTATATAAAATATCAATTATTTAATAATAACATAATATAATTTCACACTACACTAAGCTCGCGTTAATAATGTCCTAATAACTCCTTTGTGCATTTCTGAGCGTCCATGGATCGTGACAGGGAATGTATGAACGGGGATCTGTATGGGATTATGAGACTGACCGTTGGGGTTGCCTGTTTACACTTACCTTGATTATAGGGTAATTTGTTATGAATTTGGTGGCACTGAAGTATAGCATTTGACTGTACACACGATTTATTTTCTCGCTCTGGTAAGAAACTGGAGCATGGGGTGCCACCACCCAACACGCAAGGTCCCGAAAATTAAAAAAAGAGTGGAATGAAATATCTTATCCCAGCTGCCTACCCGGCTAGGGTAAGATTTTTCATGCGTCATTTATGCGGTATACAGCGTGTACCTAAAAATAAGGTTTTATATAAAAAACGTCATATATCTGCACATTTATAACAACACAAATCTATTATAGTATGTGCGCAATATAACCTGTGCCTTATCACAATAATTAAAAAAAAAAACCTGACTTTGATGTCCATCCAGAGCTTAGACTCGGGTGTGAAATGAGGATTACGTGTAGATCCGAGAGATTAGCTTCAAATTACCCCTTCTATGTCACTATGGGGGCTGACAAGGCATTTGCATGGCCAGCTTAGTGTAAATCACTATAAATATATTTAAACGATATTAAATTGTTACTAGGGTATAACGATTTTTCTTAACTTTTTTTTACATCGAATGACCTAGTTGTGGTCAACTTTTTTAAAAAATATATTACATTTGACTATGTTCAAAAATATTGATTAATCAAATGAAAATCAAACTCCAACTCGGAGAGAATAGAATATATTACTTTTCCCCGCTCCTGTCACCACTCTATACGCAATGTCTCGAAAACGCGGAAAGCGGAAAACGGAGGGTCTTAACACTCGGTTTTCTCTGCCTACCCTCCTAAATGAGCCATAGTCTAAAAAAACTGAAGCTAAAAAATATCACAATATGAGATATACTAGGTATATATATATGTAGGTATAGAAGATATAGGTACCTATATAGAGAATTTATAAAATTTGAAGTAAATTAAGCAATTAGTATATCAGTATAATAATAAATTATTAAAAATTTTTAGAACGTTTTCTAGAATTTTCTATCAAAATGAGTAGGTATTACAAGCCTATTTGAAATAAAAAAAAATTTAGAAGATAAAATTAACATAAAAATTGATGCTAAAAAGACGACGACACCTACTGTCGTTACCTAAAACGTATTAAAAAAAAACATTAATTACTTTTTAATTATAATGGTTCTACCATAGATAAGAAAACAATAAATTCCATAAATTATGGAAGTATCAATCCATGTAGGGGTTTTATACATACTAGAGGGACACCAAGCGATTATTTCTCAAAATTCCTACAAGAATAGGATAGTTCATGCAAACAAAGTCACTGGAAGAACTTGTATATAATATAATCTGCATTTGATATGGAAAAGAGATGTAAAAAATATAATCATAAAAAAAAAATCCTGGAATAAAAAAAAAACTCATACCTCTCATATCTTCAATATGTCATCGCGGTACCAAATTATCTGTACACATCAGATGACATTTACAGGTAGTATTAATATACTGAATGTGAATGTTATATTAATCATTCTCTTATCAGATAGGTATAAATAATATAATTTTATATTCATATCTGGAGGTAGTTACAAAAAAACAAATACAAAAGTATCTATACCTAATTATGTTTATGAATATCTTATTTACATATTAAACTACATACATATATATAAATTTTGAGGCGTTCGTAGCGCAGTAGCTCAGCGTTTGATTGTAAGCGCAACAGTCGTGGATTCGATTCCCAGTTGAGGGAACGAATTATTTTCCTTTCCGTGCTCTGGTAACATGACATACAGACAGACTAGGTTCCCTCGATATATTACATTAGGTATGTGGGATACAGTATGGAGCTACAAAATTTTTAGTATAGGACTCTAAGTTAAAGACACTAGAAACCTCACGAAAAGTCATATTTCAGGTGACTTAACCTAGGGCATTAGAAGTAGTGATGTAATCACCACAGGTGCTGCCAGATCAAAAGTACGGTGTCACTATTATATATTAAATATTATTTGTATTATTTATTAATTTGATTATTTATGATGATTTTAATTTATTTAATTTTTTTAATTTTAAATCTAGAATCATTGTGTATATAACAAATATATCTTCATTAATAACTTTTTGCACTTTAAAAGTTCAGATAGAAATTACTAGCAGTAATAATATATGAAATAAGCTTCTAGGTTTTTCTTATAGCCTACTTGTTTAAATATCAAGTGACTATAATATGCATATCATATAATAATATACAAAAATTATATCATTTTATTAAAACTCATAGAAGGCATGAGGACTGTCGTGGTACAGGTGGTCAGCCACTGCTTGTACACGCGACGGTTTGTGGGTTCGATTCCCACTCAAGGCAACTTCTCCAGCAACGAGGCATTAGCGCGGCGTTGAGTTCCACCACTCAACACGCAATTCTACAATTCCAATTCCTTGAGCCTACAGTTCCCTCTGCCTACCCTGGCATGTGCGAGATATAGCGTAAAATAAAAAAAAATCAATTTCATATCTACTTTTGACATAGGTATCCCTTAGTATATAGTCTCACCTTCATATTAATGTAACCTTTTTCAATTTATATTTGATTACTTATATATCGATTACGTCATAATTAAGCTCTAACTGAACCCAACTTTGCGAGCCACAAGCTTATTCATGGTAATAATGATACAGTGATAATAATGGTATAGCTTTCGAGGACTTTATGAGACTTCTTACTAATCTATCTCTTACATCTCTTAATCTCGTTTACCCTTGCTATAGTAATTTGTTGATATGAACTTATCTACTACCTTTATGACAAATTTAAATTTATTTAATTTTACGGTTAGTACTTAAAGCTGAATGTTGTATGTATAACATAATGTGTTATATAACAGAGTAGATAAAGACTTAGTGTTAGGACACTCCGTTCTACACTTCTTGCCCAAATTCGAGACATATCTTGTTAAGTGGCGAGACTCAACGCCGCGCTTTGGCTTACAAATTATATTAGGTACACAATATCTCTAAGTAAACGTAAAGTAACGAATACTCGTTTACCAATAGGTTATCTGTGCTTACTTTTACAGTATCTTTGAAGATATTATTTAAAAACAGTTATTTTATTTACTCACACACGTACAGGAGAATTTTTTAACAAAATTAACGAAAATTGAATACTATTTCAGATTCCGGCAGTGAATCTGGATCACATAAGAGCGGTCGAGCGCGTCCCGGCGCTGCGGCCGACGGCAAACCAACTAGAGTCCGCACTGTACTCAACGAGAAACAATTACATACGCTTAGGTAAGTTATTTATAATTAAATATATATATGTATGTATATATATATATATATATATATATATATATATATATATATATATATATATATATATATATATATATATATATATATATATATATATATATATATATATATATATATATATTTAATTATAAATAATCTTAACTTTGTTTTAAGTAGGTATAAGAAAGGAAATTTAAGATGTAAAATAGTTAATTATGTAATTGCTAACAAAGTCTCAGTTTTTCTATTTCTTCAAAACACGTCTAACATAAAATTGCATATAAATAGTAATAGTTTGTACTTATATATACATAAAATTTTTGTCCGTGATATATCATACTTTTTTTTATTGACAACAAATACTGTACCTATTTTTATGGTTTTTAAAGTGTTAATCCACTTAGTGTGGAATAGAATAAATACTTAAAGAAAACATAAAAATTTTAACGCAGCAGGATTTGAACCCGCGCCTCATTGAAACCGCCCATACATAAATACTGTACCTATTATCTATGTTATTTTACTAAGAACTTGAAATTACCTCCATTTTAAGGATCTCCTTTTAAGAAGGAAATAATGGAACCCTTATAGTTTATTGTTTTACAAAGTTAATGCATACTCTATATTTAGTATATAGAGTATACATCGTGAAAATTTAAAAAAAAATCCCTATAACAATTATAAAATTGCTAAGGAACGCTCGGTGCACGAATTCAATTCGCACTTGGCCGATTTTTTTTTAAGCACAATGCACTACCACGACGCGGTACTAAAGTGTTAATTAAATTTAGCCTAAATATGACTTACGATTTACAATAGCACGTTTTAAGTTAAATTAGTACCAATTAACGTGTTGCCTATATGTCAAATACTGCATTAATTAGGGAATTTTAGCATAATCCTAACAATGGTTGTGGATCGTGTGATTTATTTATAAAATATAAAAGAATATAATTTTTAATTAGTCGATGCTCCAAAATACTAAAGGCATAACCCCTATATTTTTAAATACATTATTATTATTTTTGCAAAACTCAATGCGACAATTGTAGTCCAAGCAACTATAAATAAAAAAGCTTTATATACATCGGGTAAGGAATTTATATTCTAAAAATGTTTGTTTAAATGGAGTGTTTTAACACTAGGTTTTCTCTGACAATATAATATCTGGGCGGAACAGAGATAACAAATTGAATTTTACTTCTCCCCCATTTCTCTCTATATATTACCGAGAAACAGGAAATAAAATAGAGATTAACAAATAATTTAGTTATTTACCATCTCTTTTGGTAATTGTGTAATACAAAATATATATATATGTATGTATATATGTTTGTCCATCTAGAACTTGCTACGCGGCGAATCCACGACCAGACGCGTTAATGAAAGAACAACTAGTAGAAATGACGGGGCTCAGTCCGAGGGTCATCAGAGTTTGGTTCCAAAACAAACGATGTAAGGATAAGAAAAAAACAATCCAGCTCAAGATGCAAATGCAGCAAGAGAAGGTGATTAGTTTACATTTAACTTGTTGCAGGCCGCAACTTCTTTTGCTTTGACTCTTTTTGATGTAACAAGTTATATCTCGTTTTAACCTGTTCCTGTAGGACTTTCTAGAAGTTGAAGCTTATATAAGCTTTATAGTATTATTATTAATGTATGCCGAATTTCAGTAGTTTTGTTAATGTTTATATTCTCCAATACTAATGATGTTTTAAAATTTGATTTACATTGAAAAAGGCAAAGGCTCATATCAGAAACTACTGTACTAGTTCAATTCTTTATGTGTCCATAGCATAGTCCACTTATCTAGGATAGCCTTAATAGCCTATAGGCTTTATATATCACATTTATCGTTTATGTAACCCACTGTACCTGGGATAAGGTGTGGTGTGTACAGAACCCTGTACACACGACACCAAACGCATATCCAAATACACTAAGCAACTGTAGGGTATGGTGCAGGAAGGCCGGCGCCTGGGCTACATGTCCATGGGTGTGCCGCTAGTGGCGGGCTCGCCGGTGCGCCACGAGGCGGGCTCGCTCGCGCTGGAGGTGACGGCGTACCAGCCGCCCTGGAAGGCCTTGTCGGACTTCGCCCTACACGCGGACCTCGACCGCGCCCCGCAACACTCTGCTGCGTTTCAGCAGCTCGTCAATCAGGTGTGTTGGCTGTTTGTTTACTGTTTGA
Source organism: Dione juno (assembly GCA_037127375.1). NCBI lineage: Eukaryota > Metazoa > Arthropoda > Insecta > Lepidoptera > Nymphalidae > Dione > Dione juno. Next base: position 29,781 of record JAXRJS010000080.1, on the reverse strand, counting down.
TTTCTTTGTAACTCATTTTATGCTACATTCAATTTTTCCCTTACATTTATATGAATCATTCATTAGTTCACTCATTTGCTAAGTAAGTATTTATTTTTACCTTCCACTATGTTTCCAGATGCATGGCTACGACATCCCCTCCTTGCCGCCGCCGCGACCTCACGGGGAGGACAATTACGTCACTTACTTGGAGAGTGACGACAGTCTCCCTCCCTCCCCCTAGTGCCATCTCTAACACTCACAGAGAGAAAATAGACTCTATATACCGTTATATCAATACTTAATAACAAAATGAACAAATTACGTGACATTTGCCGCCATTATAGTGACATTGACATTTACACAAATATATGGAAACATTCAAAAACAATTCGTATGTGTATAAAAAAAAAACAAGTGATGTGATTTTATTGATTCGATATCGCCTTATGGTACATGCTAAGTATTTCTAATGTATTTTATCAAGTATTAACATTTAATGCCTGAATTAAAATGTATTTTAATGAACGAACAACTTTAATTAAACTAAATATATAAAATAAGTTACCTATTAAATAGTCTTTGCTTTGGACATGAAATATTGGTTATACTGATGGGCAAAGTGTAATATATAGAATAAGGTGTTGCCAGTTTAATATGTTTTACTCCAAAATTAAAAAAAATTAACTGTATTTAATTTTGTCACGTATTAAGCATTTAATTGAACTCTATGTTGTTAAATTGCTTATTATTTTTCCTATTTAATTGCTTATTTGCTTTAACGGTTATATGTGATTACCACTAGTTGAATAACTAAATGTATGTATAACGCTATAGGCTTTTATTTTAAAGATCTGTTAGTTTTGTATATAAATTTGTGTAAATAAATTGTATAAATTTAATTATAATTATATATTTACCTGCAAGCTAAATATTAAGTGTATTCTAAATAGACTAAGAACTTATTGACTAATGCACAAAACCAAAATCCTTTTAATATGCATTATAAATAATTTTTGAACGGCACAAAATATAATACCGAATGAAATTTCATTTTGTTATATATATATATATATATATATATATTCTTCAATACGATGCGATTAAATGGTGATGTTATACTAATCCTTGATAGAGATTACCAGATTTTTAATTTATTCAGTAGGTAAAACTATACACTTCTTAGATTGTGAGCATAATATTAATAAAACATTGAGTACCTAAATATTTAGAGACTATTATTTTCCTTAATTTTTAGTAAAAGTAAAAGTAAGACAGGATTTTTTTTTATTATTAAACGATTACAATATGTTCTATTTTTGAATTTATAAAATTTACAACAACAAGTTTAGCTTTTACACTCTACAATAATTCAGATGACCAGCAAAAAGACATAAAAATGAAATACACTATTATTTACAGATTCTCAAATATCATTATGAAAAATAGAATAAAATACAATATAAATTTAATTAAAATTATTATTTATTAAAAATAATAATTTTAAATAAATTTATAGTTTAGATTTATTAATTAAATTCACTTCTTTTAATTTATAGCATTCCGAGTGTTCTGCTCAGTGTCCGATCCGTGTGGTGGTCTTAAGTCAATTAGTCAGTCAGTCATTATATATTATCAATGTCACGCGTTATAGTACATCTATAAATAAATAAATTAAATAACATATATCTCGACATAATAAGCGATATTAATAGTTGACACAAAATAGTTAAAATAGTTGACACGGAGTCACTTGAGTTTGTTTTGGTTGACAAACGTGAGAGTTAGTGAGAGTTTTTACATATTCTTCTTCTTCTTGGCATTAGTCCCGGCTTTTGCCAGGGTCTGCCTTCCGACTAAGCTTACTCCACTTTGCACGGTCTTTAACATCCTCAGTGGACAATCTATTGGCTCTCATGTCCTGCGTCACGACATCCAGCCATCGCTTCTTTGGTTGTCCGGGTGGTCTAACTCCAGGGACAGACATGTCAAGGCACTTCCTTCCGACATAGTTCTCAGGTCGGCGCATAACATGGCCATACCATCTCACGTCACGGACCCCAAGACTACCTCGAATGAATGTGTTGCGTATGCGGTCGGACCACGTAACGCCACACATCCACCTCAGCTTCTTCATCTCCGTGACGTGAAGCTCCTGAGTGTGCCGAGATAATGTTGGCCAACATTCGCTGCCGCATAAAAGAACCGGTCGGATAATGCTCTTGTATATCAGTCCCTTGGGCTTGGGCGGTATTCTGCTATCGCAGACCACACCAGTGACCTCCCGCCATTTGGCCCAGGCAGCGCTTATACGGGCATGGATGTCGTGGTCGATGCCTCCAGACTCATGCATAACGGATCCAAGGTACCTAAACTTCTCCGACTTAACGGCTGGCTCAAGCCTGATATGGATGGTGCTCGAGTCCGGGTTCCGGCAAGCCATGTACTCGGTCTTCGACACATTCAGTTTAAGACCACCGTTCTCAAGCGCAGCATTCCTAGGCGTTCAATTTACGCTCCAGTATCAGTCGGTTCTCGTCGATGAGTCATCGGCATACATCATCAGCCACAGAGGCTGGCATTGGATGTGAGCCGAGACAGTATCCAGCACTAAATTGAATAAGAACGGACTAGAGTTTTTATATTTTAGTGGCGATTATCTTTATTTTTTGAACTGGGAATAGTCGAAAGTTATAAAAATATATTTTCAACAAAGGTGTCTGGTAGTACGTGTTTGTGTTAGTATTTACATTAGTTATTAGTATAATTTCATTGTAAGGTAAGTTAGATTATTTACTGTTAAAATAGATCCTGATCCTCTGCCTGATCCTCCTGACGCTGGAGGTGGCATCAAAAACCCTCAGGGGACATCCCGTAAAAGACAGATAAAAGTGAGATCCGCCTTCTAATAATGGAGAGATTATTAAGAAAACCATACTTAATTCTTTTATCGCAACACCCTCCATCCAAAATGTATCCAGCATTATATAAAAGTCCACAATCATATATCCAGACAGATAAAGGCCCTTTCATGTGTCAAGGGAAACCTCTGACCCTACTGCTGGAACATCAATAAGAGCAATTAAATTTGGACAATTTTGGACATTTGGACAGACCCTGCTGTACAATGCCTTAATTCGTAGTCATATTGAATACAGATTATTTATTTTAGACCACATTCAAGTGTCCTCCCGAAACATCGGTGTTTACAGGTGAGGCTGTTGCTTTATTGAAAGCAATCCTGTTCACACTATTCCACGACTTTAAACAGACTGTTATTTGTACTGACTCTCTAAGCTGTCTTCTGGCTATAAGAGGGAATCCGTTTTATAGCAAATTAAGGTCTTCCATTATTTTACGGATCCATGAAGAATTATACGCATGTAATGTCTGAAGGGTTTGGATGTTACTTTGGCATAGATTCCAAGTGATTCTAGAATCAGTGGGAATGAATCTGCAACTCCTGGGAAAAATTTGCCATCCAGAGTGGTACTTTAGATCATTTTTCTAACTCGGCCCAGGATCTGTTGTCTCATGCTCTTACTCATTTGGATAAGTCCTGGTATGAATTCTGGGATGCTTCAAATTCTCAGAAAGGTAAGTACTATGCATCGATTCAACCCATTATTCCAAGATTTTATTTTACTCTCAAAAATGTATTTAACGGAGGATTATAACAACAATTTGTCGTTTGCGCCTTGGTAATGCTTGTACGCCTGTGCATCTGGCCAAGATCAGGGTTGGGGACCACTCACTGTGTGAATGTAGCCTAGATGAAGGATCCGCTTCGCATATCCTTTTCACTTGTCCTAGGTTAATTCATTCTTTATCCTTCCTCATAAAGTCCCCCGCCCCCTTAATATTTAATATTTGTTAATGTTTGTTTAGTCCCTTATGTAAATTTTTATGTAAATATTTTAAATATAATAACGTTAAACTGTAAATTTATTAACATGTTTGTACAATATGACTTATATTAATCTAAACCACGTTGCGTATAGACTATAAATAATAATTATTTTGTTATATGATGGCTGTAGTTTAATTGGATCTCTTTTAAACAGACACTCTTCCCTATGTGTAATATTATGTCTTTTTTACCGTACTATCTCCTTCGTGTGTTCTCCATAAAACGTAACATTGGCGAAGTGATTTGTGCTGAACTGGCACGTTCAGAACGCCATAATTAAAGAACTGAACTGAATAGTTGACACCATAACAAAACTAAATATAAGGGTCCACTGATTTTCACTAGTTTACCATTATATCACCACCATAACATTGGGCTATGAAGAAGTGTTCGCGTGTTCTAATGTTTTGTGGGACTAGTTCCTCGACTTGGAGCTAGTTCGGTTTGACGTTCGGCGTCCGCGCGTTAGATCTACGGACTCTCTTATTACTTATACGAATACCTGTATTATGTATAGTATGTTAAGTATAATATAATTTATTGTGTGTAAATACTGTGATATACATTTGTAATGATATTTGGTATCAAAAAGTATACATTAATTTTTTTTACGTCTATTAATCCACTTTTAAATTCAATCATCTAAGAGTGGATCTCTTCGATGATTGAATTTAAAAGTGGATTTGGACGACAAAAAGGAGATAGATGTATATGTGTGTCCATGTGTTCTACTTCTTCTTCTTTTTCTCTTTAGAAAAGGCGTTGTGAGCGTGCTAGTTGAGCACATTTCAATTCGCCAATGTCACGTTGAATGGAGAACACAAGGGAGAATGTACGGGAAAAAAGATAACATTATACATTAAAAGAATGCATGTTTATAAGAGGTCCAGTCAAATTCTTCATCAAAAACAAGATAAATATATATATTTACAATATAAATATATATATAGACACAATATAGTAGGTTAGTAATAAATAATATTTCACATGGGCGTTGATGTTATATTTATCATAAGAGAGAGAACTAAACACAAACAAAAGGACGAGGGACTTTGAGAGGAAGGATATCAAATAAAAGACGAATTATTTTAGGATAGGAGGAGAGGATGTGGGAAGAAGAACCGTCGTCCAAGCCAAATTCACATAGTGAGTGGTCCCTAATTCTGATCTTGGTCTAATGAACAGGTCTACTTGCATGCCCAAGGCGTATACGACAAATTGTTGATTTAACTCACCGTTCAGTTAAATCTTTGAGATAATGAGAAAATCCAAAGACACTTTGTAGTAGTAGGCTGGAGAAATGCATAATTTTTAGCCTACGGGGATTTTTATAAATCCCTTTAAATATATTAACAGCAATACATAAATAGTAATCTGTTGAAATTATTTAATGGTAACATTATTATATTAGCTGTCAAAAATGACTTTTCGTATAGTGACAGTGGTACTAGTAGTACTAGTAGTAAATAGTAATCACTAATCAGACTCAGACGTAAAACTGTTTTGGCTTGGATTAGAAGTCCACTTTAGTTTAAAGTTAAAACGTTTGATTACACAACGATATTATTTGGTTTACATAATTCTATTTAGTTTAATATAGTTTAGTCTCCTAAAAATAGAGTAGGAGCAATACTGTAAATCTAAACAAAAAGTGAGATCAATTGTTATCATGAACCGTTGCTACCGGCATAACAATTAATATCATCATAATGACATCAGTAAGTACTTAATATATATACAGATTTCTTTACTATAAAGGCCAAATTTAATATTTCTGTTTTATAATTATTCAATTAAACTAACAACAATGGTTTTTAGTAACAATGGACTTAACTAAACATACGATCTGTTTCTAGAAACTTATCTTAAAATAAGTTTACAAATAATCATACTGCTGTTCATTTTCTTAATTATAAAATTATTTTAAAGCTATATTTAACATAATTTGATAGTTAATAATTTAATTAAATTTATTTATTAAGTTTACTTCAGTGTTATATTTGTGATTTTTAACAAATTTATATTAGAAACTGAGTATATTAAGTTTTTATTATATTTTAAATTGTAATTCTTTCTTTTCCTTGCATATAATGGATATTCCTCTGATTTCTATAATCTTTTTTATAGATTATCTAGTGGCCACAATGGCTTATACATTGTTCTATTTAGTTGATTATGAAAATAGTAAATGGGAAGAGAAATTCTTTGTGGTTCAAACATTAGAGCTGTTATTCAATGAACTGTGTAGATGGAGCTCTAAAGAATTCGTTCAAAGCTTCAATTATATTAAGGACTTTGTATGTATAATGACTAAAATACTATATATAATATAATATGAAAATATTCCTTAAATTATGGTACTGTCGCTACTCATACAAAATAAGATAAGAAGAGTACATTTCACATCCTCCTCTACATGTTATAGAAGTGCAAATAATAAATAAAATTTATATGTGAAAAAAATTTGCACATCATTAGTTGAACACAGATAATGTTAATTCGTAATTATTTATTCATAATATTCTTCCATTGCCAACAATTATGTAAATTCAGAAAAAATATAATGTTTGTAGTTTGACTGTAAATGCTATGGTTATTGTTTATTAAAATAATAAATATTATTCATTTTATGCTAAATTTTCACTCAGAGGGGTGAATTATTTATACTCTCCAGTAGTGATGTCACGGATAGAGCATTTTGGATCTGGATATGGAAGAAAGAATGCTATATCGGTTCCATTTATGAACATCAGCATCATTATTTCGTACAAAAAATCGTAACAAAAATGCTAATTGGTTTTTCTTTTTACATTATTTGTATTGTTTTTATACTTACAATATAATGTCTGATTATAATTCTAATAATACTCTCATAATAATACTAATTATGTATAATATTATATTGAGAATCAAAGTAAATTAATAAATAAGGTAAAATAAAGTACATATTATATATATGTAATAAACATATATTATCTTCTATTAATAGCTACATAGTGTTTGGTTTCCTCCTTATTATTGCCTCTTTATATAAATCAAATTAGTATTCTTTCTTTCTTTATACACTTTTGAATGATATAAGAGAAATAGAAGGAATTACTGAGTATCATTTTTTAATTTACACTAATTTACTAACTAACTATTTTACTAATTAACTAAACTAAGTATCGCAGAGGAACTATGATTGATTGTAAACGAGGACAGTGGGTAACGCAGTGTCTTGTAACTAGGTCCTCTCTGCTCAACATGCTATATACAGGGTATAGTGTGAAGCTATATATTTTTTATTGTAATATGGACATTATATGTTATAATATATTGATATCATATAGTAGTACATTAATTGGGAAATGGACAATCTTAAACAAAAACAATGTTTTAATTCAACCAGTAGTTCCTGAGATTAGTGCATTCAAAAAAAAAAAAAATCACTTCAGCTTTACAATATTTGTATGGATAAATCACAATGGTTACATATATTTACAGAACAAAAGACACACTCGTGCTGGGCTACCAAATATTGGGAACGATCATGATGAAAAACCTTCTCAAAAGGTCAACACATTACTTATTTATTATTACTTTATGTATTAATATAATATTTTATACTATTCGCCATTTATTTTAATTAGTATTTATAGTTTATATAAAAAAGAAATTGACTTTTTAATGTTTTTCATTAATATATAATTATATTTAAAACTTGTTTTAGATAATAATTATGTTATTTTTTATAAGCGACTTTACTCGTATATTGTTAAGATTTGCTTAGGCTTTTTTGCCTCCTAGTCCCAATATCTTACTTTAAACTGCGTTGCCTTTTAATCAGACACTTAACAGGAGAGATATGAATAAATATATGTATATAATGTGGTTTATAGAAAAAAAAACGTTTCCTTTTTGTATGTTTGTATCAATAAAAAAATTGTAGATAGTAGATTTTTAGTTGCATGAATTCTTCTTCACTTGTTTCTCCGTATTCTCCATGCTCTCATTCTATGCACGTAATAATGCTTGAGTTTACTTTGTGGGTATCTTGATTACATTGTAGAAATTCACAATGTATATATCTTTTATGCTTTTAATATGAAAATGAAAGTTTTTTTTTATATGTATATATGTATGTATTCCATTTAGTTCATTAACATATAATTTTATAATTGTATAATTTGTTAAATTAAATTTGTTTGGAATGTGTAAGTTTTCAAATTCAAATAATTTTATCCAATATAAGAACCATATATGCTTCTTTTATTTAACGTCAAATTATTTACCACCGGTTGACTCTTTATTTTGTTTTTTTTTTTTTTTTTAATTACATCGTCATCAGAGAGATATAAATAGTATTTCGTAAAAAAAGTTTTCACATCCATCACTAAACAATTAATGAAAATATATAAGTTATATTCTATTATAAAAATATCGTTTATAATTTTTTCTTGTTTTAATATAATTATTTACAGATACCAAGCCCATTTCTAATATTACTTCTAGCATTCTACGTTTTTGTGGCTCTCGTAACTAAAGTTATAGAAGATGATCTGCCTACAGTTGTTCCAGAACATGATATTAAACAAGATGTAAGTGTACACAGTGTACTTGTCTTTATTTGCAATATTTGAATATTTCTTTAAGAAAGACGGTTTGTGGGTTCGGTTCCCACTCGGGGAGAATGAATGATTTTCATTTTCTTCGCTCTGGTAACAAGGCAAAAAGCGCGGCGTTGAGTTCCGCTACTCAGCACGCAATGCCTCGAAAGGCGGAAAGCGGGAAACGGAGTGTCTTAACACTTGGTTCCAACGGTTCCCTCTGCCTACCCTGCCATGTGCGGGATACAGCGTGAAGCTAATTTAATTTAATTTGTTTCATTTTTTTTTGAGTATTATTCACAGTAAGAAAAGTTTAATGCTTAAATATTTTGACGGTATCAAAGAGGCGCGGGTTCGAGTCCCGCTATGTTTGATTTTTTATGTTTTCTAAAACATAAGAGATGTGCCGACTATGATTTTGAAATATTTTGAACTCTCGACTTCAGACGTTATGGATATGGTATTATAACCAATATTCAAAAATACTAATATTGATGATACCAACTAAATATAATAAAGATACATCTATGTAAGCAGGATGTGAACCTGTGAGCATGAGGCATGCTCATGGACGGTTTCTATGAGGCGCGGGTTCAAATCCCGTTGCGTTCAAGTTTTTATATGTGTTCTTTAAGTATTTTTTCTATCCTCAATGTGGATAAACACTATAAAAAATCATTAAATACATGTATGTATTCACTGCTACGTATTGATTTCATAAAAAAACACTAAAAAAGGGAAATTACTTGCAAGTTTAATTCTATATCTAAAAGTAAATCACTATATCTTTGTAGGTGTCAGACATATTTAGCGAAGAACACGCTAGGAAATATTTAAAGGAAATACTCGGTGATGAGCCCAGGGTCTCTGGCATGCGGTACCATTTAGCCAAAACGCGTGATATCAAGGGTTTAGTGGATAGGATTGCCAGAAATGCCAATTTACCAGTTGCCACCGATTGGCAATTCGCCTCTGGTTAGTTTCACTGGCGTAAATTGTCTACGAGAACTTAGTGTTTAGATACGTACGTAGATAGATACTCTAGTTCTCCATTGGACGATTATAATAATTTAAATATTGATTAATATTTAATATTTCCTTTAGCGGCCGTCGCGGCCAGCGTCATTACATGTGTCTATAAACACTATGGTAATTAGACGAAGCGCGGCGTTTAGTTCCGCTGCTCAACTCAGTCAAGAAAGACATTGCATCCCGAAAATTACAGAAGAAATATATTTAAATATATTAAATGTAAATTTAAAACATTCTTTCAAATGGGAATTGAACCAAAAACCATCGTCTCAATAGTCATTAAGTGCAAAGTGTATTTAGAATTTGAAGAGAAAGTGAAGAACAATGTCTCAACACTATACTCTCTCTATGCCTACCGAAATAAACATGTAATATTTATATTCCAGGCGATTATTGGCTAGATTTCAAACTGCCAAATGTGAATTGTTATCGAAACATATCTAATATCATCGCAGTGTTGGAAGGTGAGAGCGGGTTCAATCCCGACGGTACCACCGGCCCGTCCTTGCTTGTTAATTGTCATTACGATTCCGTGCCTTTTGCTATGGGTAAGTGAGAAAAAAAATTGTTTAAAAAAATGTATATTGCGAACTGTAAGCAAACCTCTTTGCTAAAAAATATGTCGCTGAGAATTTCTAGTTCAGCTTTAGGCTGTGAAAAAAGTAGCATTTAAAAACACGTTTAAAAAAAATTACTATATGTTAATATTTATGTATTTAGAAAAAAACATAGTTTAAAGTTCGCTTTTATTATTTAAATGTATTAAATATTTTTTTTTAAACTAATAATGTGGGGTTAAAGCTTAAGTTGTAAGTACATACAGCCGTGTTACGAGATTCTTACATTCTTTATTTTAGAAAACGTATAAAGCGGGGGTCCAATGGTCTTAAGATTAAATAGGCGCAGGTTCCAATCCGGCTACGATCATATTTTTATTTTATACGTTTTCTATAACGATTTTTTTTGAAACTTCCTGGATTTTTTTCTTTAGGAACATTGAAAATTTTACATTATTTTATTACTATAATTATTTCCATGATAAGGCGCGTCTGATAACGGCGTGTTTTGTGCTGCTATGGCGGAAGTACTATCTAAATTATCTAGAAGGAAGAAAAAGTTAAAGAATAATATTATTTTTCTATTTAATGGCGCAGAAGAAAGTGTGATGTTGGTAAGTTACTTCTTTATAGTGGGTTCGAAGCTTCGTCAAACAAAGCTGTACCTGTAAAAACAAAAAAAAATGTATTTTGGAATTTGTTTATTATTAAAAATGTGGAAATAGTGAATGAGTTTAAATTAATTTAAAATATAATTTTTTTTTTGGCATTTTGTATGAAAATCTCCTCGTAATTCGGGTACTTCTCGAAGTAAAAAAAATTTAAAATTAAAAATGTATAATTATATCCCAGGATAAACTATCATAAACTTATTTGTATCTGGGGTTCATTTCAAACAAATTAATACGTTCAATTCAAACAAATACGTCCGCAAATTTAAGTTTGTCAATTTAAACCGGCCGATACTATTATTATGAGACGCTATATATTATCTTTTAAAGTAATGTTAAAATAAACTCTCTTTTCTCCACTTTCTTCATATATTTATGGATTATTATATTTTTATTTAAGGCCAGCCACGGCTTTCTCCAACACCCTTGGTCTAAAGGTGTGACCAACGTTATTAATTTGGATTCCGCTGGAATGAACGGGAAGCCGAGCGTTTTTCAAGTAATGTAATTTTTTTTGGTTTATTTATTGCTTCCCCCTGTTCTTATTGTTATAAAGTTTTTTTTTAGTTTTACGATGTATTCTGTATATAGCAGTGTAGCCAAAGGAAATGTTACCAGTGCAACGAAATTAAAAATAATTGGTTCTCATGGGAATAGAACCCCCTACCGTCACATTTACAGGCAGACGTTGTTATGCCGCTGAGCAACGACGGCCTCGTGACTTATTATAATTTTATTAATATGGTCTGGTAATTTTGTTAAATTATTTGAAGTGAAACTAATGAAATGTCTTAACACTGGATGCCTTCTGCATACCTCGCTATATGCAAATACAGCGTAAAGTTGTAAAAAAAAAAATGCTTATTATTATTATTTTGTTTTAATTTACTGTATATATTTTTTGTATTTTATATAAAACAAGATAGAAATAAAAGTTACAGAGTTTATATTGCATGATTTGAATCTTTTAGGTAACAGATCCTCGTGTTCTGGATATGTATAAAAAAACCTGTACTAAACCGAATGCCCAAGGCATGGGTGAAGTGTTGTTTGCATCGGGCATGGTGCCTTCGGACACGGATTTTAGGATTTTCAGGGATTTTGGTCATATAGAAGGTATTTTGGCTTATTTTCTTATATAATTGATGTACTTAAATTTTGATTTATAAAAAATAAAGAATAATTCTTACAAAAATATTTGCACGTATTTATTCGAGTTTTAGTTTCGTATTTTTTTAAAATGGCTGTTGTGTAAAAATATATTTATATTTTTGAAGTATATACTTAATTTTATTATTTCGGTATTTAAATGTAGCAATTTAAAATATAGCATTTTTTTAACATCAACTACAAAACCAATATGTTTTGTTTTTATAAATACTGTTGGAACGTTTTTTAAAAAAAAATTAACACGTTTTAATTTTCAGGTATTGACGTAGCGTTCATAAAACACGGCAATGTATATCACACGCGTAATGACATAACGCATTTCATACAAGATGGCGTCATACAGAACGCGGGAAATATGCTTTTGAATGTTGTTAAGGAAAGTGCGGATAGTGTGGCATTGCGGGAAAAAGTGAGTAATTTTGTATAAAATTAAAGAAAGAGCACAATTTGAGTGGCGAAGTGTCCATATATACTTTTATAAATCTATATAAATACGTTAATGACAATTAATTAATTAAGTGGGTAACAAAATTCTTATAATTATTTTTTTATTATTATTCTATATAAATATATTATATAATATACTTATATAGTATATAATATATTATTTGATATTCTATATGATTAATCTTATATAGATTCGATTAGAACTTCGTAATAGGTTAAGTGTTTATATTATCCTCATAGAATTTTTTTTTCAAAAATTCACACTTAGTTACTGCACTGTATTGGAAGAAACGTTATAAACCTTTTTTTTTAATTTTTTTTTTTATGATTTGACATTGTCGTTTTCTAACTTCTTAACAAAAAAAAAGATATATCAAAATACAGTTAATAAATTTTGGAGCATTAGAATACGTTCTCACGTATTGCATTTGCACTAAATTATTAAAGGTAGAAGATTAAAATAAATTATAAATATAAAAAAAAAAAAACATAATATTAAAATACAATATGCTTTTACTTTTTTTTCCAGAAAGATCGAACAGTTGGTGTTTATTACGACTACGTTGGCTTATTTCTTATTACATATTCGTATGTAACGGCTTTCGTAGTGGACTTGGTTGTTTCTTTATTGGGATTTGCTAGCGTTTTTTATTATCTGCGGCTATTTGGATTAAGTAAGTGTTGCCATTATCTAAAAAAAATGTATATATACATTTTTACAAAAAACTGTTTATTTGTGTATATATTTAAAATAAATAATATACTTATTAAGCTTAGGTTAAGCTTAAGCTTATTTTTAACGCAAGGGTAATGAATTGAAACCCAACTTTGGGACACGTTTATTTTAAATATATTCTATTTTAATATTTGACTAGATAAAGTCACCTTCTTAAAAGTCTTTTAACATTGGATCAAACAAAATGTCATTAACCAACTTAGATATGTGTTACAAAAAATCGATCCCAAAATTAATATATTATTAAATAATATATTATTAAAATATTATAATAATTAAAATATTATTTTATTTTATAAAAAACGTAGTATGTTTCGATTACAGAATAAGTACTGGTAATTCAAATGATTATAATTTAATTAAATAATATTAAATCAAATAAAGAACACATAATAAATAAAATCAACACTATAAAATAGTTCATAGAGAAAACCTAAAGAAACTTTGAGATATATTAAAAACTACAATTAATAGATATATATATATATTATATATATATATATATATATATATATATATATATATATATATATATATATATATATATATATATATATATATCATTTAAATTGTTATTTTCATAATAACGTAATAATTTATTTTCAGTGAGTAATTTTACAATTATTTATATTATAATAAAATTAAAATAATCCCTTTTTTTTAGGAAAGTCATTAATTGTTGAGCTTATATGGTCAATGGCGGGAAGAATATTATGTTTCATATCCGGAGTATTAACTGTTGCTATTTTCACATATATTATGATTAATACAACCACACAAATGAGGTTTGTTATTTCTCACCATCTTTAGACACGTTGTATACTGTGTGAAGTTATATATATATATATATATTCTCTGCCATATACCTGATACAGCGTGAAGGCGAAAAGACGGAATCGAATCCACAACCTTTAGCTTAATAGTCGAACAAGGTATGTGCAGACACGCAAGAGGATATTCAAATACATTGTTATTTATTTAACATAGCTAGCAGTTGTGTATGGTGATGATAATGCAAACACGGACATGCCAGGTATAGCCTACATGGGGACTATTAATGGTAGCCCTCCACGACAAATGGAATAGCCCAATAGTCCCAGAGATTAGCCCGCCCGACCATACCGACTGTCCAGCTTCACTATATCAGTATAGGTACATATGTATCTATGTATGTACATGTATATAACATACATGCGTATATGATATGCCTTTTTAATCATATTTTTCAGATATTTAACTGAGAATTGGATGGTCATACCGTTGTATTGGTTGCCATTTTTAATAGGTGGTGTGAGCACCTCCCATGTCTTTGATTTGTGGAGGAGTAAAAAAGTACGTTATTTTTGGTTAAGTTACTCTTAGTGCTGCTTTTGTTTGTGCTAATATATTTTATATTACAGCGTTTGACAGAAAATACGACGGTTTCGGGTTCGATTCCCACTCTGGTGGAATGTTTTTTTTATTTCCTCGCTCTCTGCGGTAACAAGACATAGCGCAGTGTTGAGATCCGCCTCTCAATACGCAATGTCAGGTTGTTATCTATGCTTGGTATACATTGATACGGCATCTTCGGTGCGCGAGTTCGACTCGCACTTGGCCTTTGATATTTGTAGGCAGAAATCGGTTTTTATTTATATATTATTATTTATTTATAAATTACTAATATATAAATAACTTCCAACTTTGACTTCCAACGTCGACGACACGTTGGTTCTATTCCCATTTAAGGAAATTAACTAATTACATATCCTCGCTGTGGTAACAAGATAAAGCTGTATCAACACACGTGAAGATTGGAGTGTTTCCTTTATTTATCCTGCTATATGCGGGATACAGCGTGAACAAATAGCTTTTTATTTAAAAATCATGTCACGAATTTTAATGCGGTTCTCGCTAAAATATAGTTTAGTCTATTTACAGTCCTTGTCTATGGACTGTAGGTGTAATAGGGATATCTCCTCAACTCCTCAACGGCGCTCCCCAGGTGACGCTGTGCCGCGCGACGCGCAGTGCGCAGGCGCGGGCGGCGGCGCGCGCTGCGCTGTCGTGCGCGCTCACTCTGTCGTCGCTCTTCTCCGCTCTGGCGAATGTTCGATACGTATTGACGATTTATCTCCTTACCATGAGTTTGAGTAGTTTTCTTTGTATCACTATAGTTAGATATTGGAAGTTGTCAGGTGAGACTTTTATTTATATTGGTGTCAATATTTAATTTCAATTGCTTTACATGTGAAGAATGTAGATCATAGTGTATCTATAGTGACATCTATTCTATATTGGTGCAGATAAAAAATATTAAGAAAATTTTGTGTATAAAACTATATTACCTTTTAAAGAAATTTATTTATTTAATTTGCTCTTTCTAGCGTTCAAACACTTAATATTAGAAATAATGACGACTTTACCGGCAACACTGTTTGGATACTCGCTATCGTACAGATTCATTTCGTTTCTGATCCCCATAATGGGCAGATCTGGGAGCGACCTCCCCGACGTCCTCACGGCGGCCGTCAGCGCGGGCCTGGCGCTGCTGGTCTGCTTGTCGGCGGTAAATATATGCTTTTTCTTATTGATTTATTTCTATATGTGATAAAATATTGACTTGACATGTTCACGTTAAGACAACTTTTGTCTTGTCGTCTAGTTCCACCAGCGTTCACAATGTATTGAAAATTTTATGGAGAGTGGGGAAACGGAGTGTCTTAGCACTGGGTTCCGTTCTCTCTGTCTATCCTGTCATGTGCGTGAAAAAGCGTGACACTATTTGTTGTTTTTTTTTATACAAGAGTAAGCAGATATAACTTAGTGCTTATTAATTGCGTTCTTTAGTGTTGATGTAATTTAGAGATAGTAAGTTGTTTTCAAATTGAGTGGCGGAACTTAACGCCGGGTTTGATCTTACTAGTGAATTATAATATAAATATAATAGTTTCCCAAAGGAACGAATCTATTCCTCCTCTTCCTCTAGTCCTCTTTTTTCAATAGATTTTTTTTGGTTAATCAGAGAGTTATGTCACAAATATTAGTTTTTTATTCCGTTTGTTTCAATAATTCGACAAAAGAAATATCTATCTATCTATAAATATAAATGTTAGAAGCAATCTAGGTGTAGTAAGTTAAGGTCGGTGTCTATGAAGGGCTTCAATTATTTTAATATTTACGTTTTAGCGACAAAAAAATAATTCAAACCCACGCGAAGACAGGGTGCGACGCTGAGTTCCATCACTCAACACATAATATCTCTCTCTCTCTCTCACACACACACACACACAATTTACACGGAAATCGGAGAACGGGGTGTCCTTAACACAAAGCTATCTCTGCCTACTCCTTTATTATGGTATACAACGTGAAGATCTTTTCCACAGTCGGGAATCGAACTCCTGTTCAGTCGCAAACACCTCTGGATAGTTCTGTCGAGTGGACTATTGTCGTGTGTGGTGTTCATGTCCCTGCCCCTCAGTCCGTATCGCGGGGAGACCGTCGTGCAGAGGCATTATTGGTTTGTGAGTATTGCTCTTATATTTACTTCTTTATGGAAAGTGGTGGGTTCAATTTTTGAGTCCATTTTTTGGTGTAGGTGTATGTTGATGATATATCTAATTTATGTTTTTTTTTTTAATATTTAAGTATATGGATATTTTTTTATATTTTATGGACAGTTCATTTTAAAAGTAAAAGTCCATTTTCTCTTGTATCGAGAAATGGACTGGTTAGTCAACTCAAATAGGCCTAATGTACATTATGAATGTTATTATATTATTATTTTTATAGTATTATTATGTTAAAACTACGACTGTTTTTTTTTTAATATTCCATAAAAAAATTTTGACCCCTCGCCAATAGCTCTCAGCTTATGTCCCTGTAGCATAGTCGATTAATATTTATTTAAAAATATTTACTAAGCTGTCTATTACTGTTAACATTAAAAGCATTTTTTTTCAGCACACACAAATAACAACGTATGACAAAAATCTTACTAAAACAGAACAAACATCAGGTGTTCTTATCACTAAAGTAGACTTATACTCTGTTAAATATGCTCTCGACGCTATCAAAAATAGTCCCTTATATACGAATGACATTGACAGTGACAGTGACAGCTCGATGACAGCTGTCAAAATATCCGACAGTGACATAAAGCTGACTACAAACGACGAATGTGAGAAGTATGTCAATTGCAACATGCCGATATATAGATTGAGGTTTTCTAAATTTATGTGAGTATATTGTTTTTTATTTAGATTTTTTTAGCTTAGATTTTAAAATAAAGCTTCCTTGACTTGGAAAATGGCTATTCCTTTTTATTGAAAATATTTTGTATAATTTCTGTTATATTTTTATAGGCAAGGCAGTTTGTTTGTAAAATTGAGTCCGCCTGCAATGTTTGAGCATTCACTACAATTGACAAATAGATCTTGTGTCGATGACCATTGTGTATTGAGCTTCCGTTTAAATGGTAAATATAAATGTTTATGATATTAAAAATAAATATACATATATTTAAAATTGACATGTTATTCTAGTACCTTCTTTTTGTAATTAGTACGTGAAATGCTTTATTTCAGCAGTGAGGTAACAAGTTTTTTATATTACACATTATTTTCTATACTTCTAATATTCAAGAGGCACAAATAGTTGAGACAGGCTTTAACATACTATCAACTATTATAAACTTAGTTTAACAACAACTCTGTTCGCCTCGCACCATCTAATTTTTTTTTAATTCAACGCTGCGTTTGGTACTTTTTGACCAGAGCGTCGCATGTACAGTCAGACTTAAATTAAATATAGGGCATAAATTATATCGAATATTTAAAAGAGAGTGAAGTACCTAAGTCAAAATAATTCAAAAGCAAAGTTTGTTCTTTTTAATTTATTTTATTGCTTTTTGGTTATCGCTGATTAGATTTTCTCAATCTGAAATTAACTATTCCGCCATCTTGGATGGTCCGCCATATTGGATTTAGAATGACGGAAAGACTAAACGTACATACGAGTACATACATATATTGCTAGTTAAATAAAAGCTTTTAAGATTATAATTTGTGTGACTACGGTATAGAATATTATGATATGATTTTTGCTATCAGTTGCTAGCTAAATAAGTTATTACAGATTTTTAATTATATCACTTTAATGTTAATTTGAAATATTTTTTAAAAGTATATTGCTAGTGGGATTGACAGCCTTGCCCAGTAAAACCGTCACCATCACATGATTTCTTATAGTTTAGCTGATCTATTCCAGTACCCTCACCGGCAAAACTTACCATGTTCAATGGTATATTCTAACCATCCCGGAATCTATTAAAATATATATTCTATATTATATTAGTCACCTGTTTGGAAGGAGAAGACTGAAAAACGTTCAAAATTAATTATATATAAAATTATTTGTAGCCCATAATTTGCGTGGGCTATAAATGTAATAAAAGTAATTTAATAAATAATAATTAATTTAATAAAAAATAGTAATTTAATAAGTAATGTAATAAAAGCGAAGCAAATACCCCTCATGAGTAAGCGCGTGCAGAAACTGGCCCCAGTACGGCGGGGCAAGGGGTGCGAAGAATCACCGGGTATGATTCGGCTACCACAAACGACGATCGACCTGGCAACATATAACACGCGCACACTGAGGACCGACGCGAAGTTAGCAGAGTTGGAAGAAACTGTTAGTAAGTTACATTGGAATATTATTGGGCTATCTGAAGTCCGAAGAGAGGGGGAGGACACGGTAATACTGAATTCCGGTTACTTGCTATACTACCGGGAGGGCGACCAACAGTCCCTAGGTGGTGTCGGGTATATCGTCTACAAAACACTCGTCAACAACGTGGTTACTGTCGGAAGGGTGTCGAATAGGGTAGCGTACCTGATACTTAGATAATCGAAACGATATTTGTTGAATGTCATACAGGTTTACGCTCCGACCTCGACACACCCAGATAACAAAGTGGAGGCTATGTATGGAGGTATTTCAAAAGTCTGCATGCATGCAAAAATGCATAGCTATAAAATTCACTATACATTTGTAATGGAGGACTTCAACGCAAGGTTGGGGAAACGTTATGGTGACGAGAGAGGCCAAATGCTGATCGATTTCATGGAGAAGGAGGGTCTCTACATGATGAATTCCTTCTTCAGGAAACCTCAACATCGGAAGTGAACCTGGATGAGTCCGGATGGTAATGTCAAAAACGAGATAGATTTTATCATGTCGACGAAGAAACAAATATTCAATGATGTCTCTGTGATCAATAACGGGAATACAGCGAGCGATCACCGACTTGTTCGAGGCACATTGAATATAAACATTTAGCTCAAAAGGTCTCGATTGATAAAGTTTACGCTCCCACCAGTACCTGCCCAAGTCCAAAACCTCGAGAGCTTTCCACTTGAACTTCAAAATCACTTCGAAGCCTTTGAGAACAGCGTAGATGTGGACGATTTAAACAACGATGGTGATGGTGATACAATCTGTACGGTTAGGTCAAAGTTTTCAAAATCCACCGTACTAAAATAAATAAACTCACAGACTCACTCTGACTCATGGAACAAAGACGCAAAATGAAGCTCTCTCTCTCAGGAGTCCTTAAAACGCGACCTTCGCCGGCTTAATACAAATCGTATTAAAGAGGCTATTGAGCGAAACCAGGGCTCTTAAGTGTTTGCAAAAGATCTGTCTATTGGACGAAGCCAACTGACGAGGCTGAAAACTGATGACGCATTTGTATGTAGCATTGTTTCGAGTACGTCTGAAATCTTGAGGGAGATAGAGAATTTCTATGAAAATTTGTACCCCAGCACTAGTTCTAGTATCTTGGCTAAAGATCCCAGAGCCAAGTTTACCCGACACTACACCGAAAATATCCCGGATATCAACATGTCTGATATTAGTATGGCTCTTAAACAACTTAAAATCAACTAGGTACCAGGTAGAGACGGAGTCACTATAAAACTTCTCAGAATGGGTGGCAGGCCGATACTTAAAGTCCTCCAGAACCTCTTTAATTCCGTCATTTTTGAAGGCAAAACGCCGAAAGCATGGAGTGAAAGTGAAGTTAAGGTCTCTTAAAGAACTAAAGACCAATCTCACTTATGAGCCATGTTTACAAGTTGTTTTCAAGAGTTATCACGAATCGTCTCGCCAGCAGGTTTGATAAGTTCCAACCTCCCGAACAAGCTGGTTTTCGAAAAGGCTATAAAACCATAGATCACATTTATACACTGCGGCAAATTATACAGAAGTCCGAAGAGTATAAATTGCCACTTTGCATGGCGTTCATGGACTTTGAGAAAGCTTTTGATTCCATCGAGACTTGGGCAGTACTGCAGTCTCTCTATTGGTGCCAAGTAGACTATAGATACATCGAAGTGTTAAGGTATCTATACAAAAGCGCCATAATGTCGGTCTGATTACACCCTTAAACCTTCGTTTTTCACACAGCGTGCAATGGAGAGAGCAATGCTTGATATTTCTCTACGTGATAGAATCAAAAATGAAGACGTAGGAGAATAAAAGTCACCGACATTGCTCAAAGAATTGCGCAGCTGAAGTGGCAGTGGACGGGACACATAGCGAGAAGATCCGATGGCCGTTAGGGCGGACAAGTGCTTGAACTGGAAGACGCTCGGTGTGCAGGCCTCCTACTAGGTGGATCGACGATTTGGTCAAGGTCGCCGGAAGCGACTGAATGCGGGTAGTGCGGGACTGATCATCACGGAGATCCTTGAGGGAAGCCCATGTCCAGCAGAGTGCGGAACAACGGCTGTGATGATGATTATGATGATAAATGTGAAATCCTGTTTTTCCCCGTTCGGTCCCACTTTAACTTCGATCTCTCCTCTCTTAGTGCTCCCCCACATTCCTCCCGGACCCTGTGAGAAGAGACGCGTCTGTGCGTTGTCTGACATTTACCCTGTAACGCAAGAGTTTTTTTATATGGACCGTTTATTTTGAAGGTAATGCAAGTAAAAATTGATCTAAATCTAATTTATATAATTAAATTATATACTGATAAAGTGATATGAATATTGTAACTGCATATAATTTATCCATATTTTCAAGTGTAGAAATATCTTACCTTTAATTTTCTGGAAACGAGATTGGAGATTAGAGAAAATGGACTTACACCACTTTAAAAATAAACGGTCTATACCTATATTATAACACTTTAATAATAATAAAGATTTTATGTTTTTTTTGTAACATTTAGGTCCTTCCCAAAACACAATAACTATATCACCGCGCCCCGACGTGTCTCTAGTGAAATGGTCCTTCGACTCGCCACTGAAGCCGTCTCTCCAGCACCTGGAGAGGCCGCTGTATGTGGTGGTGCAGACAACTGGCACGTGGGGCGAGGTGTTCCAGCCGCTGGAGTTTGTATTGACGTTCAAAGTGAGTATTTTTCTTATTTCTGTTAGCTTTGCTATTTGTTTTGGATATAAAAGGAGAATAGGCGACCTAGTATCGAGGTACACCGGTTTGAATTTGGGAAACGAAAATCATTGAAACCCTCGACAATATCGAGATGCCTGAGCTCAATGCCTGACATCAAGTTCAGTCAAAAAGCCGTTCGGCGTGCTCTCTCTTCCTTGGATATCCACAAGTTGAGTGGACCGGATAGCATCCCTCCATTAGTGCTCCTGAGTTGACACCGGTGCTAACGCAACTATTTCCGCTATTTATCCAATAGGCGTAGTCCCGAATTCAAGGAAAAGCGGTCTGACCCACCCGCTCCCGAAGAAGAAGTTCGGATCTGGCTACTACCGTACTTACTATCACCTCCCTGCTCTCCAAAGCAATGGAGGGTATAATAAACAGCCAGCTCCTGATTTATCTATAGGATCACCAACTGATCAAAGACCGTCAATATGGTTTCCGCTATGGTCGCTCAACCGGTGATCTTTTGGTTTACCTTACACACCGTCGGGCTGCGGCTGTCAAAAGTGAGTGAGAGGGCCTAAAAGTAAGTCTGGACATGGCGAAAGCCTTTGATCGAGTGTGGCATATGGCGCTCTTAGCAAAACTTCCATTGTATGGGCTTCCTGAGAATTTATGCAAGTGGGTTGCCAGTTTTCTTACCGGGCGTGGCATTAAGGTCACTGTCGACAGTTTTTGCTCCGATAATTTTCCCGTAAATGCTGGCGTCACCCAAGGCGGTGTGCTGTCCCCTACACTATTTCTTTTGCATATCAATGACATGTTGGAAGACTAGCATTCATTGCTATGCACATGATAGTACAGTAGACGTCGTATACTCCGGCCAGGTGCAGATCTTTCTCGGGAAAACGTCGACTATTGCAGAAAGAAACTGGTATCTTCTGTCGAGGCATCCCTCCGTAGTGTCTCCTCATGTGGTGAAAGGAACCGGGTTCAATTCAACCCCCAGAAGACTCAAGTTTGCGCATTAACTACTAAAAAACCCATTTATGGTGTCACCAGTTTTTGAGAACACTCCTTTTAACGCTGCTCCCAGTATAAGTACCGTTACGAGTGACTACCAGTGTCGCAATCACCTGGAAAGCAAGGCTAAGTTGGCCGCAAGGCTAAAAACTGGGTGTCATCGGGAGAGCGAGACACAAGTTAGGTTTGATATGGAGTACTGTTCTCATCTCTGGTCTGGTGCACCCCAATATCAGCATGAACCATTTGATCGCATACAACGTAGAGCCGTTCGAATAGTTGGGGACCCAATTATCTGTGAAAGGCTAGACACTATGGCGTTGCGTAGAGACGTTTCTTAGTTTTTCTCTACCGCTTATACCATGGGGAGTGTTCTGGGGAAGTGTTTGACCTGATCCTTTCGCGCTCCACTACTGTGCGGTTCCGTAGAATTTTTTTACCATATTCCACACAACTGTGGAATATATGGCTATATACCAGCGGCAGTGTCTTCAGGTCGATACGACCTGGGTACCTTTAATAAGCGCGTCTACCTCTACCTTAAAGGCCGGGAACGCACCTGTAACACCTAGGTGTTACACGGGGTCGTGGGCGTCGGTGTATGTATATTTGTATGTATTTTATTTATATATATATATATATATATATATATATATATATATATATATATATATATATATATATATATATATATATATATATATATATATATATATATCCTTTGTATCTTATATTAGCACTGCCTCTGTCCGCCGTTTGGTAGACACTCCTCCACTACCGCTGGTTGGCTGGAAGAGATTTCTGGTAGAAATAAGGCCATCTTTGTAGAATTTAATTTAATTTAATATTTCTTATTTGTTTTTGTGTGTGCAATGAAGAGTACAAACACGCTTCCATAGTGACACACACGTTGCCATGACAACGCGTCAACAATTCCATCTAGTATTACATATTAATATTTAAATACATTTGTATATAAAACAGGTACCTCGTGAAGTTCGCGAACGACCGATAGTGGACATCTCTCATACAGCCAACAAAATATACAATCCAGAGGATTTTACCGAAGATTATAAGAAACTACTTGAAGTAATGCCGATGTATTTTAATATTGCAACATTTTTGTCATTCAGAAACAACTACGAGTTTTAAATGAAGTTTTGTTATGAAAATATATTCTGTTTAATTTCATTTATTGATTGAATTCCTAAATTGAGAATTGTAACTATTAATCCAAAATGAGCATATAATATTTACGACGACTTGCCAGTACTATTCACATGAAACGTTATTGTAAGATATTAGCTTTGACAGTTGCAATTAATGATATAATATAGCTAAATTAGACTACAAATATCTTTCATTTAATATATATAAATTGTATAAAAAAGAACCGGTTATCATAATGTATAAGCAACTCGAGAAGCAATCTCCCGAATTCCAGAGGAGAATGGAGTACCAAGTAAATCTATTAGTATATTATAAAGCTGATGTGTTTATTTGGTTGTATGTACAAAATTAATGGACAAAAATAATAGTATTGTATAGTTTATTTATTAAGGAAGGCTTTACGTCAGAGTTAACTCGGACATCTAGAATGCCTTATCATATATTTTTGTTAGTTTTAATAAGTCAATCCACACCACATAGAAAAATGCTTAAAAGTTGTAAAGAGCATATAAGAATTCTGACGCAGCGTGAGGCTGAACGCATGGCGCGGGTTCAAATCCCGCTGCATATTTTTATTTTTTTTTATTATATGTCATATCATGTCAGAGTGAATTATAAAGTAATGTTTAAGTAAAACTTTCTAACTAATATGTAAGAATAAAAAAAACCACCAAAAAGTTTCCAACGTTTTTATTTATCATATCAGTCTTGAACGCGATTGTATGCTACATGAATATATGAAACTGGAAACTACAAATAAACTTGACACTTTCATTAATAGTCTTCAACATCAAATATACACCAATACATATCAACAGTTTCATAAAGGAAACTCCACAGTGTGGAAGCGTCTTTACAAGAACATATTTCAAAAATATGGCAGCATATAACGACAATATATCACAAGTTTCATATTTTAAATATAATAATATAAATAAAAATCCATATGTTTGTGTGTTTTCATAATTTTATTCGAGATCGGCCGAATGCTAGTACAATATAATAAAACGTATACTATGCATACTGTTTATTAAGGAATATATCTAAGTCCTAAAGTTAGTTACATATTTCTTAAATAACGCGTCAACAAAAAAAAAACAAAATTCTACAACAGTCAGTGGAAAAGTAAACTATAGATACACTCGAAGATATCAATTACTATTAAACTTAATTTCAATTAAACGGTAATTGATGTTTCTGTGTGCTTTAATATTTGTAATAAAAACATTACCAAAATGGTATTTTCTCTAATCAATCTCTAATTAAATTTAATTTAATTTGAAGTTATGTCACTTTAACACTGACTGTATCTATGCTAAACACACTCGTACATATAGTACAGGAGCTGGCGAAAACTTTTACTTTGTAAATCAGAACAAAAAAATCATGGTTATTTATGAACTTACATGTCACGATATATACTGGAAAGTATACAAAATTGTGTAAAATAATCCCTTATATCTATAGCATTACTAAATACAATTAAAATAGTAAAAACTATATGAAATAGTTTTATAATAACGAGAAATGCAAGTTAAATTGAATAATTAAAAACTTTCCAGTTAATAAATAATATATTTCAGTATCCGAATATACTGTCTATATCACTATACATCAGATGAATATTTCAAAGCAAAATGGTAAAAAACCGCCTTTAATCTTGCATTAGTAACTGAAAAGTTTCAAATATACATACATTATAAAATACTCATTCTAGAAGCAAACATGTGTGCAACTAATTAACACTAACGCCACTTAGAAGACTGCATTAAATTAAAACAAAAAGATATTAAAAAGTCGTAAATTTTTTATAGGTTAATTGAATAAAAAGTTCACATAACTATAGAAATTTATAATTTTATTATTGTACTGGATTTTAAAAGTAAATATATATATATATATATATATATATATATATATATATATATATATATATATATATATATATATATATATATATATATATATATATATATATATATATATATATATATAAATGTTCTATAGGTCTTTAGAGTAAATCTAAAACTTAAGATTGTTAGTTAATTCTTTTATAGTGTGAGAGACTGTTATGCTAATTGTTGAAGTTAAGCAAATTTACGAGATATCTCCAGGCAACAATGTATTCACACGAACAACTTCTGCATATTATTTTGCAGTAAAAGTACATTCTAGATTTTAATCAATATTTAGACACTTAGAATATACTATATATTTAGAATAGACTTACAAATGCGAAGAATAAAATGTAGACTTCTGTCAGAATATTATCAACTGGTTACATCTAAAATGAAGTGAACAATAAATATATGTCGACATAATAACTATCTAATGACGTCATTTATTACAAATAAATGTATGACAAACCATGTGTTGTACCAAAATCTAGTAAACTGAAAGTGACATAATTCTATTAAAATATTACTGAATTATCCAACAATAAACAGTAACAGTACTACTGTACAAGCAAAAAAGAAATTTTTTCACAATCACTCGTGCAATGACATATTTAGGTTGGTACATTTTGCTATAGGACGTTAGAAAAAGTAAATATATTCAATACATTTTCTTAATATATAGAGTGTATACATAATAACCGCTAGTGTAGTTGTAACCGTTACAAGTGCTCGAATAGGACATACAGTATATGTGATAATTATATGTTTCTTATAATTAATAAAATTGCATTTTAATGCACAAATTCCGACTCGAGCCACAATAATAGTACTTTCTAATGAATAAAACAAAACAATGGGACACAGAGTGAACTAGCTATTACAAAATACTATTAATATTTTAATAATTATCCAATAGCTAAACTAAGCTGACTGTCAAACGACTCGCTGCGACCATTTTGTTATTAAACTTTTTCTTGAAACTCTCCGCCGCTGTGGTGCTCTTGAATGTTATTTTAGCGCTTCTCTCTTCTTTATCCAATATTAAATTCTGTAAAAATTATAACAATCCATTTTTTCACTGCCAGCTCTTAGACTATATACAGTGTACACACATGCTACAAGCATTTAAAGCTGGAAATAGGAAAAATGTTATACATGGAACTTGTCTTAATTCATTTACATTTGAAAATTTATTATAACAATTATATTATAAAACATATACTGTCATAGACACATGTGCTTGTGTCCAGGTAAGTATGGAAAACATATGATAATTAAAAAACTTTACAAACATTACAGCTTTCATAATATTTAAATGCATTTTTAGTGAGAATTAATTTATCTTTTATATTAATAATATATACTATAACACTTCCAATATTTATAAAATAAAATTAGACTAAATAAATATAAGCTTCACGCTGTATCCCACATGTATGGAGAGGGAACCTAGTGTTAAAACACTCCGCTCTCCGCCTTCTGCCCAACTTTCGCGACATTGCAAGTCGAGTGGCGGAGCTCAACACCGCGCCTTACCAGACAACACATGAGGAGGAAACATTTATACTAATATATCATTTATGTTACATACATATACAGCCAAATATCGAGAAATTAGACAAATATACACACAAACATTGTATAAAATGTACACGACGTAAGCCGGTAAAGATTATATTATACAATTTATACAACAATAACATTACTCCTTTCGAATACAAAATTGAAGTAATAAATATTTATTATAATCAAAATTAAATTGAAGTAAGTAACTAAAAAATATCTAAATGAATAAATAACAACCACCTGAAAGGCTTCTATAAAGCACTTAACTAACAGAACAGCACTGACAGCACTGAGAGAAATGAGAGAAATGTCAAAACCCATTGAACTAAATTTGTGCTTAAGTAATAATAAAAAAAAATGTATACGCATATTTTTAGCATATAACTATAATCTAAAAATGCTATCTCAAAAGGGTTGTGGTACCAAACCCACCCTCCTCCAAGGACGGAGAGGGCGTTGGAGAACGGAGAGTCTCGACACTAGGTTCTCTCCGCCTACGAGTATATGGAACACATCTAGATTATGACCAGGATAAAAACAATGACCACATCACTTCACATCACTCAACACCCACTAGGTATACAATGTACATACAAACAAAAACGTATTTATTGTTGTATCTAAATTAACAATATTAGAAAAGTGATAAAATTTATAAATATTAAATATTAAAAATGTTTTAAAAACCTCAATTTCATATACCATAGTTATTTCCATACAAACCCACACAACAAGACACACTCACACAAACAAATAAACACTTTTCATATTTCATCACTTTATAACAGTATGTAAAAAATATATTTCAATTGTTTCATACAATTTCAAGTTTTATCATATATTAACATTAACATCTTCTACAAGAGCTTAATAAATCCCAAATAAAAAAAAACAAATATAAAATATTATTTCTTCCAATTTTCATTAATTATTATAGTTTTGATTATAGAATTGATTGAAGTAATTAGTAAAAAAAAGCTGTTAATAATAATAATTTTATATATATATATATATATATATATATATATATATATATATATATATATATATATATATATATATATATATATATATATATATATATATATATATATATATATTGTTAATTATAAATTTTAAAAATGTAATTAAATATATTTTTTTCATACTGTACATATTATAATCTATCTTAAGTATATATTGTATATGTAACTATGACTAGATAAAAAAAAGACTAGATTATATCACATATAGATATTTTTTCTTAACTGCATGCAATATAAAGTTACTATCCACACAAAGGTGCGATTTTTTTATAAAATATAGCTTGTATATAAAAATTTATAAAAACCTTATGAAAAAGTAACATTCTAAAAAAAATATAACATTTTTCATTTCTGTAGTTTGCATTTTTTTTAATCATTGCTATCATTATGTCTATTTATAATGATTACATTTCACTAAGGAATAATTTTGTATGACATTTTTTATTTATTAAAAAAATAAATTACGCACATGGGGTTGTGGGCTCGAAACACATTTTATTAATTTGAAACATCATTATTAAACCAATTTCATTATTCGTTTGTTATTCATGATATTTATCGACTTCTCATACAATGATTGAACAATCGCTTTATCACATTAGTTTATTAATTTTTTAAGCATCATCTTTGTAAAACATACTAAAAATCATTTACATTTATTTTTTTTTATAAAATATATGATTTCTTAGTAAATAAATTGATATATAAAAAAATTCATATTCATACTATTTTTTTAAAATACCTTTTATCTTAAAACTAGCTTACATACTAAAATACAGTAAAATTATATACATGTACGTAAATATTAATAAATATCACAGCATTACAATTATCACAGATAATATATATTTGATTATTTTTTAAAAATAAAGATGCTATAAATGGTGTATACCGTGTACCCTTTACTTTACTTTACTTTATTATTACTTCGTTCTATAATTTTATAATATCTTGTCTATTATATGTTTTTATTTAATCAGTTCAATGACGATTTGTTTCTGGTTAGTTGTACAAGCGATGGTTGTGGAGAGTGAATTTCCGCCAGAATTCAATATACTGTATTAAAGTATTTATACAGCTATTTGAATATTATTCTCTGAGTTAAGTTAAACCCCATCATAGCGATCAGGACCAACCCTTTTCCAGTACTTAAGAATTGATTTATTACAATAATTAATTTATTTTGTTGGCTATAGCGGCGTTTTCTTATTTGATTTAAGTAAAGCTGGTCTATTATAGTTCTATGTAAGATTTTTGTTGTCCCAGTCATTACGGAACACATAAAAACCGGTATTGGTCTCATTTTGAAGAGCTCCAGAGAAATAAAGAGGATGGAACTGCAACTTGATTGCAATTTACTAAAATTGTCACGATTTAACTTACTGGCCGGTTAGAGAGCGGCTTTATGAAACAAACGACTGTTTACTACTGGCTAGGACATCCCGGTCACCATCACGAGTCAGGGCACACCGGTAAGCACCCATGTACAGCACCCGAGGTTACCTGCACGTCCTGTCCCGCTAATGCCTTCAACCTGGTGTCGGTCATCCCGAACGGCAGGTTCTTCACCTCCGCCATATTCCCCTTGACCGTCTCTTCGTCCAGGTTGGTGTCGTCAGA